>JAWRVF010000315.1:0-368021 GCA_036785485.1 Physcomitrellopsis africana
TCAAAATCTCAAGTCAATATGACCTCTAAGCAAAGAGTTATGAGTGAAATTGTAGCCGGTTTGAATGAAAAGAGAAATAGAGTGAAGGCAAGGTTGAGGGTTTGTATGGGTAGTGCATGTGTGTGGGTTTTTTTGGGTATAAAGAGATTTAGGAGACGAATTTGAGTGTGAAATTTGATAGACATGATCTTTGTAAGTTAAGGAAGAGATGAGTGTAAGTTTGATACTCATTAGTCTTATAAATAAAATGTTATGCTCTTTCAAAGTGACAGGGATCTATCTCCAAATCAGTGAAGTTTGAGGGAGCATATCTTTGTGATCAGAGTAGTATTTTGAGTGAAATTTGTTGGGGTTTGTAGATATATGAGTCTATTAAGTTGTGTAAAAAAACTGATTGCTATTGGAGTTATATTCGAGGAGTTATGAGGAAAATTGTGGTCGGATCCAGAGTTGTTAGAAGGCAAAATTAAATAAGAAGGATGGAACCTATAACTCAAGTTTGGAGAAGGCTCTTGGAGCAATATTTGGAGGGTGTTTACAACATGAGATAAGCTATAAGCCTACCAAATTTCAGCACTTAGGTCTTCTTTAATGAAGAACAATGAAGGTGTGAAGCAAAGGGGGTCCAGAATCAAAGGCAGCATGGAGGAATTACTTTGACAACATGGTTCTCTCTAACCACATGAGCTATAATCAAAAGGTTTATGGGATTTGCTTCTTTACTCTCTTAAGTACCTTGTGTCCAAATTTTGCTTCAATTGATATGATATCCTAGGATTTATGAGCAAAATTGAGGGCGGGTTTCTAAAGGCAGAATATGTTAGGGTTAATAAAGTATGTTTTTATATAAATTCTTCAATTTTATGAACTATATGAATCTCATCTTGCACTTGAGAAACTAGAGGCAAAAAAGACCCAGTGTTTCTTAGGGCTAAGACTCTCACCATGACAGTGTTATTATCTAGAAGGCGCTTCTAGTCCAGTCATCGTGTATATGGATCACAAGAACCTTGAGTATTTCATGTCAGCACGCGTGTTGAATCGTCGTCAGGCTCGTTGGAGCATGTCTCTATCAAGATTCGAGTTCATTATTACATATTGGCCAGGAAAACAACAAGGTCTGTCTGATGCACTTTCTAGACTTTCTTATCTTGCACCAAAAGAAGGAGATGCAGCTTTTGATTAACAAAGAACGACCCTCTTGAAGCCAGAGCAATTTCATCTTCAGGCAACAAAATCAACATTAACTGTTGATTCAACTTTTTTCAAGCAAGTCCAGTTAAGTATGTCCTCAGATCCTCTTATTCATGAAATTAAGAATAATTCTTCTAAGTCTTATGATATTTCAAAGTTTGAGTTCAAGAAAAATCTACTCTATTTCAAAGGGCGCTTATATATTCCACAAGTTGAAGCACGATTATGTGTTCTTCAAGCTCGTCATGACTTCCCGGCAGCAGGACATTTTGGGTACAATAAGACTTTAGAGTTGATATCTAGAGATTTTTGGTGGCCTCAAATGTGGAAGGGAGTCAAAGATTTTGTAAAAACATGTGATGTTTGTTCCATCAAAAACCACCGCCATATTCTAGGACTTCTTGACCATTGTCCATTCGAACAACCATGGTCTTAGCCTTACGTGTTTATGGATTTTTATCGCGGATCTTGAACTAGGGTTCTTATGACACATATTGCATTGATAGTAAAGATCGTTTCACTAAGATGGCACATTTTATATCATGTAGAAAATCTATCACAGGCAAAGAAATAGCTAAGCTTTTCCTTGACAATATCTACCGCTATCATGGATTACCTAAGGATATTCTATCGGATAGGGGAACTCAGTTTGTATCGAGATTTTGGAAAATGCTTTTCTAGATTCTAAAGGTGGATATAAAGCTATCTTCAGCTTTCCATCCTCAAACTGATGGACAAACGGAGCACGTAAATCAAGTCTTGGAACAGTATTTGAGATGTACCATCAACTACCAACAACATGATTGGACAACTCTTTTACCATTGGCAGAGTTTGCTTATAATAATACGGTACATTCTTCTACACAATAAACACCTTTCTTTGCCAATTGCATATTGATTACATCTACCAGAATCTATGAAGATCCACCTTATATTCCACGTTGTCGGGTAGAGAGAATTCGCCTTGGAAAAACGCCGGGTTCCTAGCTGCTACTAGAACTAGCAGGGAACATGAGAGGAAGCCGTGCAAGTATGTTCTATACTTGCACAATATTTCTTCAAGCTTTCAAGTTATACTTGTATTATACTTGTACAAGTCTTGTACAAATATAAAGTATAAATACTTGAATAATACTTATACAAATACTTGTATAAACACTTGTATAAATCCTTGGTATAATACTTATATAAATACTTGTACAAATATTATATAGAATACTTGTAGAATACTTATAGAATACTTGTATAAATATAAGTATATATACTTGTATAAAAGGTATAAGCAAAGTATGTATGTATTCAAGTATACCTCAAAATACAACCGCATATGAGGAATACAAGTTATACAATAAGCTGAAACTAAATAAATCACTAAAAATTCATCCAAAGGTCGAATCAAGCATGCTTATAGCCTATGAAAAGCCAATAATCTATTGTAAAACATATCAAAATTTCACAAATAGATGACTTACCATTTAAAAGTTATGGCTAAAAGAAATAGGCACTAAAATTTCCAAGCAAATGCAAAGGCAGCAAAGCTCCTCTTCACTTCAGCCTTTGTTGTGATCACTTCCCTTCTCCAAATTGGACATGCAATAGCTTTTTAGAAATCTCACTCTATCATCTAGCTTGCCCTAAAATTTTGCATGCATGTCTCTCAAACTCCAGTTTTTGTAGCTAGTCGATTCTACTCTTCAAACCCTAGCAACAATTTTCCCTCTTTGACACTTCACGGCTCATACAACTTTCATCAAAGCTCCAAATGTATTGTTTTTTGTTTTTGTGGAAATCTTACACAAGCTTCTACAAGCACCTAAATTATCAAAAAGATTGAAGAGACTGTCCGACTTGGGTGGTTGAACAAAGTTTCTGCCCCTCTTCGTCGGGTGGCAGCAAACCCTTTCCCACTCTCAAGCTCACAACTTTTGCTCTCTAACTCCAAATGCTACAAGAGATGTCTTGATAGAAAGCTAGCACAATTTTCCACACTCTCTATAAATTTCACTAAGAAATAGTTGAAATCAAACTTTCAGTGGCAGCTCGAAGTTTCTGCCCCTCTTCATCGGGTGGCAGCAAACCTCACTCTACTAAACAAGTATAACTTTTTGTTCACAACTCCAATACAAGCAAGTAAGTAGGTTCTAGAATCCTCACAACTTGAAGAACACACCCACCAATTTTCACTACAAACACTTCTATCTCCTTGGAGCTTTCTCTCTCCAAAGTTCACTATTCAAAAACTGCCTCCCCTCTCGGTCTAGCAAGAGGAGTATATCTCCCTTTCTTTCCATATTAGACTATGAGATGTCCACATGGGAAGCCAAATCCTATTGGATGGGCCTTATTCACCCCATGCTCTTCTTTCTTATCCCTCACAAGGTCCAATCTACTTCAAAAGTCAACAAGAAAGGTAAAACAACCTTTACTTTTCTTCTAATTACAAAAGAGTCTATTATAGGATATAAATAAGGTAGGAACAAAACAAATAACCATCTTAATTCACTAACTAAGTGGCTATAATAAATCCTCTCCTTATAATATCTTCTAAAATAACCTCTAGCACTCACACATATATTAACAATAGAAATAAGATTTTTAATATTTTTATACACTGCACGTAAATGCAGTATGACAACGTGTCTCTTCTTGAACCATATAAGACAGTGAACATACCAAGAAGAAGACAAGTGCCACCTCCTCCTATAGAAGTGAACAATAATGACAAATTTGAAGTGGAAGAAGTCTTAGATTCAAGGCGGCGCCGAAATAGGTTGGAATATCTTGTTCACTGGCACGGATACGATATTAGTGAGCGCACATGGGAACCAGCAAAAAATCTAGCAAATGCAGCGAGGAAGGTGGAGACCTTTCATCAACAACATCCACCGAAACCAAGATGAAGACTTTTCCTATAAAAGAAACAAGATGTAGGCAAGATAACATTCAACTTTCTATCCTTGTTTGTAGCTTCTTTGTATTTTGTAACGCTAAGGAGATGGAAAATCAATAGTCGGCGGATTTGACTCAAGAGCCTTCATTTGTTGACCTATCGGACGAGACATTGCAACTGTCACAACCCTCAAGACGACGCAACCGAGATGAAGATCTTGAAGAATGACATGTTTTTCCTCGAATAAATGGCGAGATACAACGTGTTTGGTATCACGACCTTGGAAGAGATTCTCGATGTTTGGTGATTTTATTGGAGATAGGAACAACTCCTCACGATGTTCCAGATGTCATATTTGAAAGAAGTTATGAAGGTCACAACAATGATCAAACAACAGGGTGGTCTTCTCGCCCTGGAATGGGACACTATCGATGGCTGAGAGGACCCATCAATTACCTTCAAAGAAAACAAAGATCAGAGTATGTGGCAAATATTATTTGTCGCATCTTAGACTTTCTACACATATAATCACCGCTCCTCGTGGAACTCGTCCTTTAAAGGGGGGGTAATGTCACGGACATATACATAGTTACCTATATGATCAGATAGAACTAGATAAAAGAAGGTAAAAGCAGGTTAATTCCATAATATCTTTAGAGAAACTTCCTAGAAACTTCATAGACGCTGCTTTGACTTTATAAGTGTCCATAGTAGACTTTTGGATTAGAAACTTGGTCAATAAGTTAGCCACATGTCGCACATGTTGGTAGCTTGAAGACCAAGCTAAATACGTGGCGAACATATAGGAAACTTGCCCTGCAAGTTCGACACGTGTCTTGCAACTTGGACACGTGTCTTGTAAATTGGATATGTGTTGGAGGTCCTATAGAACTTCACCACTTAGCTCTTAGGTAGATAGTATAAATAGAGACAAGAGTAAAGTCTTCTTCACTCTTGTCAATTCTTTTCTTGTTTTCAGTTTAATTCAAGAGTCTCTAGTTTTTTTGTCTTTTGGCATTAGCCATTCCAGTTTCTTTTTAATATAAATACTTCTTTATATTTATTTCTTTGAGAGAGGTCTCACTTGTTTATTTGACTTTATCCAGTTATTGTCCTTGGCATATAGACAACAAACGCATTGTTGTTGTTTTTTAGAATAGAGTTGTAGAGTCTATATAGAATGTTATTAAGACCTGATGATAATCTAATGCAATTTGGAGTGACATGTATACCATCTATTACAAAGTCTTTGGGATTAGAAGACTCGTAGTCTAGAGTATACTTTAGACTACGAGTTAGAATATAGAACATGCTGAACAATATACTGACATGTCAAATAACATGTACTTTATCATTTGATTCTATTATAAAAGTTAAACAAAAGAGGATATGTAGTAAGTGTAATAATCATGCAAGAACATACAGATTCAATCTTAAAGGAATGTGTCTTATTGATAAGAAGAAATCAAATCATAATGTATCCTCTTTTATTATAAAAAATATATTATATATTCTAACTCGTGAACATGTTGAACAATATATTGACACTTCTATTTCTAAAGCAAGAGAATTGATGTCATCATTATTTTTGATCTGCAATGATGAGATTTGTATAAGCTCCTCTGTAGAATAATAGAAGAACAAAATAGTTCTAGCTTGAGTAGCCATAATGATAGTATTATATAGAATTAGAAAGAAATATAATATGTCATTGTTAGTATATAACTGAAGGTCCTTACAAATGTCTTGGTCTAGAAATATACTCTTTCTTGGGTGATAAACTGAGTAGAGATTTAGTAATAGATTTTTCAATGTTCACAAGACATAGAGGCCTAGATGGAAGCATTATCAAGCTATATGATGCTATATTATTGGATGTTGTCAAGATGATCAAGGGAATAATAATAGATGATAGTAATATTTTTAAAAAAATATATATTATTCCAGATCAGAGGAGTTATCAGGATTGTATTGACACGTTGAGCACATATGAGTGCAACGTTATTATAGATAGTAAGACAATCTTGTTTATTCCAATTCTAATTGGTTGTTGTTACAAACCATTAAAAGATGCTTTTGTCAAAAAATGATTATTTGTCATAAAAGCCAAAAGTAAGGTTTTAATGTGCCAAGAAAAAAACTACACCTTCTAATATTTGACATGAAGAGATAAGTGTGAGTTAAGGCTTCTTAAGTGCCATGGTAAAATATGCATAGACAAAGAAGTACTAAAAGTTTTATTGTCACAAAAATATTTTGTTTATAGAAGGTGCTGAATTAACTACAACAGTGGATAGATCTATATTGATAAGAGCATTGGCTATCATATCATCTAAGTATCCAATAAATTTCATATATGGTGACAAGATTCGTACATATTCACATCTTCTACCACTCAGGACTATGAATCATACAAATCTCTGGCTACATCTATATCCAGTGAGGTATCAAAGGAGTTTCTTACTCCAATAAAACTAAAATTTGAAAGTGTATTTGGAACCTTCTTGCTAATAACAAAGAAAAGATATATAGGACTAATAGCAAAAGAATAAAAGGTAGTATATAAGGAAATTTTTGTGTCTAGAAGAGATAGTTGTCTATTCCTAAAGAACATATATTCGTCATTAATAGAGATGGTAATAGACTCTTTGTCATATGAAGTCATAGCAGAGTTTATTAGATATGAGTTTCTATTGCTAATAAGAGATCAGGTCCCATTGGAAGATTTAATAATCACAAAGACATTAAGAAAAGAATACTTTAGTACAAACACACCTTTATTAGTGTATAGTGACAGATTGAAACAACTAGGAATAGATGTTAAACCTGGTGACAAGCTGGATTTTATATTTATTAAAAATAAGAAAGAATATAAGCTTCAAGTTTACAAAATGTATCCATTATATTTAGAACCTCATAACTTAGAGATAGATCATCTATACTATATTGAGAATTACATATCAAATCCTATTGATTAGATACTATAGCTTTTGGACCAAAGATGTTTGATAAAAGAGTTTGTAGATATTATTAAAGATCTAATGATAGCAAAAATCAATTCATTTTTTTTTTTTTAAAACTTTTAAAAAATATTATAATAAAGTTATTTAATTCATCTACCATATCAAATGGCTCACACATTTCAAGTGAAAATCATCTGATCTTGTCTACTGAATATGAGTAGTTGTATATTTTTCTTAGTCTATTTATATTAAGTCTACTCTCTTTGTAAAATTTAGTATTTTCTAGTTTATCTTGAGCTCTTATTTTACTAAGAGCTATTTTGGATCCTACTTTATTAATCTTTTTGTTATGGTTAATGTCCATCAAGATACACACATCTATAAATTGCTCGTGATCTATCTTGAGGTGATTGTATATGCTTTGCAGTATTATAACATCTACAAATTTTGTTGTCATGTTGATGTCTTTGATAAGATATAGATATCCAAACAATGAAGGATCATAGTCACTGCTTAGTACGGCATTGACTTCTTTGTTCTTGCACATATATGCACATATAATGTCTATCTCATATTCACCTATTATATACTCATTAAGTGTTTTAGATGCTTTTGATATCGTCAACTCTATAGATTCAACAAGTGCACTATAGTACTGTCTTGCATTCTTTTCATCTGAAAGGTCTCTCTTGAATATGTCTCTTATGGTTATCAATGTATCTTTTGTTTTCATTTCTTTCTTTTTTCTTCTTTTTAGTTCTAGTTTCTTTTTAGCAAACATCTTTCTATTAAACACAAAAGTGCAATAAAAATCACTTCTCAGGACTTCTATTGCTTTCTTGATTATTTTGATATATGATGAACTATATTTTGCCTTCTCGAATGCTTCATGCCTTAACACACCCTCAACTGCCTTCAAAGAAAATATTCTCTCTATTCAATGATATATAATACATTTGGATATGATAAACAACAAATCATTAATATCTACAGAGATTTTTATTCTTTGTATTTTGTACAAGGACACCTTTTGTATTAGAAGTGATAATAGTATTGATAATTCGACTAGAGACATAGCCTTTGTAGTATAATATTTTATATTAATTTACAAGAGTGAATAAGACTTATATCTAGTATAGGATAATAGTGATATTACATCAATATGATCATTGGTAAGTAGATCCTAGTATCTATACAAAATAACAAAGCTAATAGTTAGAAACAAGATAAAAGAATATCTTAAAACCAATATTAGACTATCAAGCAAGGAACTTGAAAAGGGCATTAACAGTATCATTTTATACATGAGATAGTAAAAAAAGATGTTATCTTCTTTGAACATAACAAAATAAGAATGATACAAAAAGTATGCATTAGAGATAAAAAAATCATATTTGTAGCCAAGGACCAATCTTCATTGTCTAATGTGCCAAAATCCAATATAATAAGATTAGAGACTATTTCAAAGCAATTAAAAAGGTTGTTAGAAGGGTAGCATTCTATGGTCATCCAATCCTGCATTGCTGTCTATTGAGACTATATATTCCTATTCATTTGTCTAACTATTTATATATTGTACATGTTACTATATTACAATGTCTTCCAAGTTCTTTGAGTCTCTTCAGGCAAAAGCTAAAGCTTCAAAGAAGTCTATAACTAGATGGACAGATGAGGATGATTGTCCTAAATATACCTCAGGTTCCTCACACTCCTCTTTATCTAACAAAGTACATTTCCAATGATGGCTAGATTGAATGTCTAAAGAAACATCTTATATTCATTTTTTAATATTTTTTAATAAATTAAATGTATCATTTATCTTTACTAATAAGTCCGCACTCTTTCTAATAATATCTATTATTGAAAAAAATGTCAAGAATCTTGTTTTCAAGGCTCATGCTCCCTCTCTTAGATCCAAGCCTATTGAGCAGCAGACACCTCAAGACATGTCTACTGCCATTGTAAAGCTTTCTTTGATAAAAACCAAAATAATATCTCTTAAGAAGAAGATTGAAGCTTCCAATAAATATATGAGCATGATTGAAGCACGTATTAGCTGTACATCAAAAGTTATAGATAATATTGATACTATTATTGAAAAATATATTCTTAAGAATCTACAAAGTGGTCTAGATAGTGCTATACAAATTTCTTGTGATGACTTGGCACATATAACAAACTTGCTTGATGCAAGCATAAATATGAATAATAATAGACTTGTCTCTCAATTTGATATGACACTTAAAAAGCTCTCTCTTAAATCTAGTAATACTACACTTAATAAGACCAACGAGGACATACACTTCAACAAAGACAAGATTGCTGTGATCACGTTTCATAACCCTGATGAGACTATATAAAAAATAATTATGAATGAGCTGGCATTTATAATAAATGATAGCACCATATACGTATCTACATCACTCAATGAGTTAAAACATGATCTTGAAATAATACGAGAGATAGCTCTTGTAGAAGCTTAAGAGCAAACAATTGAAGAAGTTCAAGAATAGAATACTATGATATAATTTTTTTTTTTTTTTTTTTTTTTTTTTTTTTTTTTTTTTTTTTTTTTAATAAGATATCTTTTATAGGATTTCTAACTTTATTATTTTTTGCGACATAATAAATGATACTTGTTTAGGCTATATAAAAGTGTTATATTTTGTACTTAATATCATAAGTTGTGTAAGTGTTATAGGTCCTATAGGTGTCATAGGTCCCACAAGAGTCTGAGTCATGTCTGATCTTGATGCTATCAATGATGAGACATTTGATGAGCTTTAAGAAAGCCTTAATGAGGCTCTCATTTAAATGACGTAGCAGATATTTGATGAACTTCAAGAGAGATTTCAAGAGGCTCTCATTTACATAAGACAGTAAATATTTGATGAGCTGTTAGAGTACTTTAGCAGTGTAATCAAAGATCCTTAAAAGAGTAAGATATGAGAGGCAACAATGTCAAATGTCTAGTGCAAAGCAACACTTACCATGGAAGCGAGCAAGGGATCAAGATGCTCTTACAGAGCAAAAGATAATATATCTTTTTGTAGTCATCATAAGAGACTAGCTACAATCAACAAAGATGGTGCCTTACAACTACTTCCACACTGCAAAGTAATAGTTCATAATAGTACAATACACAAGAAGAAGTATTAGTATGCTGAAAAATAAAACTCTCTTTTTTACAACGTCCATAGAAGTTATTATCCCAATGGTGCAAATACACTATCAAAAGTATTTTCTACTCTCTATGACGTAGATAAATCTATAAGAAAGCTTTGTGAAGCTCAACCTCACCTTAAAAGATTCAAAGAAGAGAGTAAAAATATCAATATCTCCTAAGTGTATAGAAGTCCCTTCAATCCATCTAAATAAACTTGAGCGTGATATAAAAAATCTTGAGTATGAATATGCTACAAAATAGAAAAACAAAGAAGACTTCTTTGACCCATCGGAATATGTTTACTATGAAATAAACACAATATAAAAGATAATATATGTATACAAGAAATGAGACTCTCACGATGATAAGATGTCTGAAAAGCTTAAAGATAGTTAAAGAGTCAAAAAATCTAAATTTAATAATAACTTGATATTAAAAGATAAAGATATTCTATATGAGGGTGAAAAAAAAGAGTATGATTTCGACTATTTTAAAGGTTCTGTTACTGAAGATTACATTCCAAAATTCATTGAGTGTCTTATACTTAGATCCAAAAAATATGAGATGTGGAATGATAAGCATTGTGGTTGATCCTAGTAGAAAGTAGTGCCAATTAATTAGATTACATAAGTATTTAAGACAATACCAAAGACAAAATATATTATAGCTTAAAATATAATATGGATTGTTTCAAGCATTTAGCATTATACTTTAAAGACTATGAGAAGAAGGCTCTAAATACAAATGTTAGAAGGATGGAAGATGTGACTAGGATCTTTAATAGATGTATAGAGCTATTAGTACATGCATATGAAGAGTTACGTATTGTCTCTTAGAATAGCTTCATCAGAGAATGTGACTTAAACTATTCTTCAGGAATATAATATAGAGGCTACAAATGCAATAGAACGTTCAGGAGAAATTCTATACTTCTTGAGCTAGAATTTAAGAAAAAAAAGCTATCACTCCAACAAAAAAATACCTTATTATATTTCCAGCCTAATATTCTATCTTGATTCATGTATGGTATTATTTTATCTACAGGCTGACTAATTATTGTGATGATTTTATGACATGATGAACATAGTCAAAGAAATAGTCATACATGTCATAATACCTAAGAGATCTTAGTACCTTCACATGCCTAGTATATAAGGTATTAAAGATATATTCTTTTTTAGCAACCTTAGGCTTATTATAAGACATCTCAAATATATAAGTAAAGATATTAAAATCTTTCATCATGTAATCATACTTTCTAATCTATTGATCCTCATTACCATCATAATCTTTATATAAAGTATATCTTTTAGCTTTTAATATAAGTAATGCTATGTCTAACCCTTTATGTATATCTTTGGTCTCTTAGATATTATGGCATGTATGACAATTTCTTTGATTGTATTCATCATGTCATAAAGTTATATGAATCTTTTAATATATCTTTGATAAAAAACAAGATGAGACTTAAGGACAACTCTGAGATCTTTATAAGATCTATAAGAAGATTTGAAAGACTTACTAATATAAAAATAATAGTATATGCTAAATGTTATCTTATATTGTAGTTCTTTTGATTTGCAATAAAAAGTGATTTTTGTATTGTATAATGCTCATTATTATATATACAATGGATTAATAGATGATATAGATGTGAAGAATAATATAGACTTTGATTATAAGATTATGATTATATTTATATAAAAATAGTATAGACTAATATTTAAAATTTAGTTAAAATTTAATTAAAATTTATTTAAAATTTCTTTAAGATTGATTAGGATTTGATTAGGATTCCTTTAAGATTTTTTTGTGACTTCTTTAAAATTTCTTTAGAAATTCTTTAAAATTTCTTGATGATTTCATTAGGATTTTTTAAGATTTTTTTATAATTCTTTTAGAATTTAATTAGGATTATTAAAAATTCAATTAGGACTTTTTTAGAATTATATTAGGATTGTTAGATTCTTAATTAGTTGCAATATACAAGTTTACCTTCTACAACCAAGTATTTGGTGCATTCTTAAACAAGACAACATGTAATATAATAATATGAATTCTAATAATTACACAAAGCTTGGGAGAAAATTAATAGTGTAAGAAGAAAATCTTAATATTGAGAATTTAATATTGAGATTGGAGAAGAAAGATACCCAATATCCAAGTAATTTGTTTGTCTTTTCTTTCAATCTATAAGTATAATTTTTTTTAATATTCTTAAGTTTGTTGTCAACTAGGATGTTGAAAGATATAAAAAATTTGAAATAAAATCAATAGTTGATTAAAAAGCTATAGGGATTTTAATTTGCTGTTGGATCTATTTAGCGTTGATTAAGGTTTTTTAGAATTTTTTTGGATTTAATTAAGATTTAATTAATTAGAATTTAATTAGTATTTAATTAGAATTTGATTAGAATTGATTAGGATTTTTTTAGGATTTAATTAGAATTTGATTAGGATTGATTATGATTTTTTTAGGATTTTTTAAAAATTAAATTAGGATTTTTTAAAGATTTGTTAGAATTTGGTTATGATTTGATTAAAGTTTGTTAAGGTTTAATTATGATTTTGTTATAATTCAATAAATTTATTTTAAGATTTTTAAAAAAAATTGATAAATTTATTTTAGGATTTAATAAGAATTATTTAAAATTACTTAGAATTTATTTAAGAATTGTTTAGAAATTCAAGATTTTATTTAAGTTATTTATGATTACATGGATTATAATTTAAAATTGATTGAATTGAGGATTAGAAGAGGATCAAGATTGCTTAAATGGGTGTTTTTAAACATCTTATGCATTTTTTTGGATTATAAGAACTTCAAGGTTAGATAATATCCTTTCATAGCCAGATGCCTAATGCATTTTCATGTTGAATTTTACATAATATAACAATGCAGGAATCTGTATTTTTTCTTCACTAAGAAGATTGGTGCATTTACAAGAATTTTTGAATATTTGATAAAGTTCTTTGCAAGATTTTTGTTAATATAATCTTTTAAAGTAACAAGTTTATTTTGCAATAGGTTGTAAATTAGTCCAATAGATGGTTGAGCTCCTTCTTGAAGATCAATTGTGTAGTCATAAGGTTGGTGGTTTGAAAATGTATTAGTATTTTTTTTCAAATATATCTTAATATTCCTTATATTATTCTAAGATTAAATTTTCAACCTCCACTTGAATAAAGACTTGATATTGTATAAATAAAAAATAAATTTCTTTCATTCATAAATTACATAAATATCTTAGTTTTCACAAATAAAGGTTTTATTTTTTAGACATAAGGCATATTTTTTGTTTTGTTGTTTTATTAGATAAGGCAAGAAGAAATTTAAGACTACAAGATATCCAATCTATTTGAGGATTATATTTTTTTAGCTACAAAAATCCTAAAATAATAAGATTAATTAGAAATTTTATTATATTGAATTCTATTAGACTTTTATGATCTTTTATAATTACTTCTATTAGTATAATTTTGTGGGTGACATCTTTTAAAGATAAAGTTTTTCCATTCATGATTTTTATATGTACATGTTTGACTTTTTATATTAATAATATCTTATGACACTTGGCAAAATTTTCATCAAAAAAATATGCAAAGGCACCAAAATCTAACAAGATAAAGATAGAAATAGTAAGATTTTTAGATTTAAGACAAAATTACATTAAAGAAATAAGCAAAGGATTTAGAAGATAATATAGTATCTTTATAAATTAATGCAATATACGAATCTAGCTGTATGATTTTTAATGTTATTGAATGGACTTGATTTTTATACATTGTCTTTTTTTAAAATTATATTCCTTATCTTCTAATTTTATTACTTCTTAATATAGTATTAAATAATATATTTTATTTTTCAATAATATAAATATAATCTTTTTTATTAGCATTGAATTTTTTCTTATGATATAAGAAATTTAAATCATACAACATCAATATATATGTCTTCCACGTCTAATTGTATATCTTGATTGATAGAAGTATTTATAATAAAAGTGTAGAATCGTTGAACTACTAACATATAGCTTTTTGGTCAAAATTTAAAAAGTTGGTCGTTGCATTTGATAGCAAAATTAATAGCTTAACTCAAAGTTTGAAGATTAAGCAAGTTAAGTAATAATTTCTTGACATCATGTTGTAACCTATAAATAAATTGAATAATGAATGCAACATCATTATATTTAATATCAATTCCTAATTGTTGAAATTGTGATGTATATTTTATTACAAGTTGATTTTTTTGTCATGAAATTTAGATTTTATTGGTTCTTATATAAGTTACATCAAGTTTTCTATATATAAATCAAAATTCTACTAAAAATATATCTAAGTTTTTTAATATAAGATCTTTTTGTTTTAAAAATAATAAAAATAAAGAAAGAATAGATCTATTGAATAGGGTTCCAATAAATTTAACTTGAGATGCTTGGATTGAATAATTGAGAGGTTGAAGTTGAATATAAAGTTGTACTTGCTTGATAAATCTTCAAAATTTATATTTAGTATCGTCAATTTTTTTTTAAAAAGAAACCTTTGATTCTTTAGCTAATATAGTTGCAAAAATTATTTGAGGTAGTTCTTTTGTTGGAAAAACTCATGTCATCTCTATATCTTTATAATTAACCATATTTGATGTTGGTTGAGGTAGTAGATAGAGTTGATATATAATAAGCATTAAATCTTTTATTTGTTCTTGTATTTTTATTATAGTATTTTTTATCTTTTAAAAATTTTTTATACTTATAAGGACTTAAAAATTTCAACACAAGAAAAAAAAAAAAAGTGGTATTGAAAAAACAATATCAATTTAGAAGAGGATAATCTACAATCTTTAAAACACTTTGATACTTTTAAAAAAAATGGATAATGTACTCTTTATCAAAAAAGATCAAGCTTTGATATTATAAGTATTATTCTTATTAAATTATTAAAAATATGAATCTAGACAAAAAATAATACACTCACGTATCATAGAAAAAAAAAAAAAGAATAAAATAAAATATATATAGATAAAAGATAGGAAAGAACTAGAATAGATATTATTAAATATAAAGAATTTAGTGAATCTTAAATCTAGATTAGAATATAAATAAGGCATTGATAAAAGTGAGGATAGCATCACCCTTATTTCCATATATACTAGCTACTAAGAAGGCCACATGGTTGCTAAGACAAGTAGCCAATATGTGTCAAATACTTCTATCTTATTCTATCTATTTTTATTAATAGAATTAAAAATATTTATAATTTAAATATATTAAGTGAAGACTTAATTAAAATTAATAACTTAATTGAAGATTTAGTAACAAAATTATTTTAAAAAATAAAGATAAAAAATAGACAAGTAATAAAAATATTTAATATTAATACTATTTTTTTATAAAAATGACTTCTATTTACTTTGTAAGACCATAAATATGACAAAATAAGATAGATTAGTAAAAATAATACTATTGACATCTTTAGATTAAAGAAAATGATAGTTTCTAGTAAAACTTATTTAAAAAAATCTTAGATTGATACCCAAAGAAGATTAGTTGTGAATCAAGGTTAAAACCATATTCCAAGGCATAAAACTATATACCTATAGTAGATAGAAGGTTCTTTTGTTGATCAAAGAGTAAGGTTGAAAAGCAAACTTTATAGAATTTTATTGAGCATTATTTTTAAGGTTTTTGAGTTTGTAATAACTTTGTGAAAGCCATGCAAAGTCAATCTTCTATTTGGATGATTATAATAATTAAAAAAAAAAGTGAATTTATATTTTAAATTTTTTTATCAGTTTTGTAGCAAATCTATAAATAATAATTTGTAGATTTGTGGATATAATTGTATTGAATGTTTTTTTGTGAATTTTAGTTTAATTAGATAGTTAGATCAATGGTTATTGGAATTTAAGTGGATTAGGATCTCAAAAATTGGATTTCGAGAGTTAGTGAGGATTTTTGTGATTTTGAACAAATTACTAATTAGATTAGAATTGTTCTTTTTTAGCTAATAGTTGATTTATTTTTTAATATTTTTATAATTCCTTCAAATTTTGTATATTTACCTCTAATTAGATCAAAAAAATTTAAATTTTTAAATAAAGATCAATAATTAATTTAATAATTATTAAGATTATTGATCTTTATTTAATTTTATTAAGATTTTAAAATTTAAAATTTATAAATAAATTTGATTGATATTTGATTAAGATTTATTTAAGATTTGATTAAGATTTTGATAAGAATTTATTTAGGATTTTTTGAAGATTTCATTAAGATTTCATTAAAAAACCTTAAAGATTTGATTAGGATTTGATTAAAAATTGATTAGAATTTATTTAAAATATCTTTAGGATTTTATTAAGATTGATTAGGATTTTATTGGGATTTATTTAAGATTTATTTAAAATTTTATTAAGATTATTAAGATCATATTAGGATTTCATTATGATTTGATTAGAATTTCATTAAAATTTGATTAAAGCTTGATTAAGATTTGAATAAGATTTTATTAAGATTTATTAAAGATTTGATTAAAATTTAATTAGGATTTATTTTGGATTTTTTAAGAGTTGACTAGGATTTTGTAAGGATTTCTTTGAGGTTTTTTTGTGATTTCGTTAAGATTCTTTATGATTTCTTTAAAGTTTTTTTAGGATTTTTAAAATATTTCTTTAGGATTTTTTTATAATTCTTTTAAGGTTCCTTTAAGATTATGTGAGAGTAAAATTCACCCCTCACCCCAAATTACAAGATGGCCTCAATTAAGAATTGCTTGTAATTGGTGGTGCAAAGTGAAGGAAGCAAAATGCAAGAAAAAATGAAAAACAAACACAAAACAAGTGAAATATGTGTAATTAAGCAATTACACCTTAAAAAACTAGTTATAATCTGTTCACTAGATTTTCACCTAATAAAAAGTAAAAGTAAAAAATAAAAGTTATATTTTTAAGTAGGTAGTTCTTTTATCTTTCTAATGATGTAATAAACTTGTAAATTCAAGTTATTGTAAGTAAGTTATGATAGTTCAAAGATAAAAGGTAAAGAATTGAAAAGTTAAGTGAGTAATTTTTACCTCAAGGGTAACTTGCTTAAGAGATCAAGAGTTTGAATCTCACCAAGGCTCACAAGTAGTGTATGTGGGTGTCCTAGAGAGGCTACGAGGCCTTAGTCTCATCCTCCTACCTACATTCAAGGTGCTACAACCCATATGGAACTTGTGCACCTCCCTTTTTACAAGGACTATACTAGTTGCTGGTCCTTCTATTTTCTACTAGTAGAACTAATATTTTTGAATTTTTGACTTCACCATGGTATTTAAAAACATCCAATTAGCTTAGGAACGTTGTACGGCCTTCAAATCTTGCTCCATTTCTTCATAATGGCTCCCAAGGTGATAAAACTTATTTTTACCAAAGTCTTCAAAATTGCTCTAAAAAATCCTAAAAAATTCTAAATAAATTTTAAATAAATCTTAAAAATATCTATAATAGTTTTAAGATGATAATATCAATTTAAGACTATTTTATTCTATCTTGGAGATTTTTTATAATAATAAAATCAATTTAAATCAACTAAAATCTTATTTTCTATATAAATAACTAAAAAGACATGAGGTTTTTTTTCTCATACTTCTTCTACCCGCTAAGTAACATTTATATGTTTTTTATAAGTAGTACATATAGATAGAAGGCCATTGTAGACATTGGTCTCCATAACTAAATACTAATTCTTACAATTAAGAAAAAATACTAAATCAACTAAGATAATTGCCTCCAAGACTTACTAAGACTCTATTTATCTCCATTAATATTATTTTCTTTTATTTAGCATCTTCTAAATACATCTTCACCTAATAATTATAATTTTGGCACTTTAATGCATTCTTTTGTCCTAAAACAACTAATGAGTCAATTTGATGACTCACAAATTACTTTAGGATTTGATTAGGATTATTAAGGATTCAATTGGGATTTATTTAGGATTTTATTAAGGTTGTTAGATTCTCAATTAGTTATAAAATACAAGTTTATCTTTTACAACCAAGTGCCCAGTGTATTTTCAAACAAGAGGATACATAATATTTTCAAACAATCTCTTCTTTCTGTCTTTATGAATTTTTGACCACAAACAATCTCCATAGCTAATTTTATATTTTTTATTAAATTAGAAGGTTCCTTTGGAACTATTATTATTTTACACAATCTAGGAACTTCCATAATATTGGCATATTTCAATTTTAACAACAAATCTTGATATAATAAATTTTTATAATAAAAACGGAGTCTATTTGGAATGAACATAAGTTGGCTATTTTTTTTTATTTTAGGTAAAAATGAATATAAGCACTATGCTTTATCTGATTTAGAAATAGCGGGTTGTTATGCATTCTTTTTACATAATAAAAAAAAAAGCGTAAAAGGACGTAGTAGCAAGCTCCTTTTACGTAAAAAGACGTAGTAGCAAGCTCTATCTTTTTCTTATTTAAGATATAACATCAATTAAAGAATGACCAACTATATCTTAAGTTATTTTTTACTATTAAAATATTTTTAAATTGGATATAAAAGAAAAAAAAAAGTCTTAGAATTTGCTAATATTATTGAATCTATAAAATAGTGATTGAGTGTTGATTGATGAGTAGAGTGTTTAGTCTTGATTGAAGAGTGAACAACCAATGAATGGAATTGGACATCTAAAGTGAATGTCTATAAGTAAGAAGTGATTAAAAAGAATCTAAAGAGGTATTTGAAGAAGTTGAAGAGTGATTATTGTCCAAAATGCAAATTGATTTGTGATTAAGTTTAAGCTTTGCAAGCTTGATGCCATCAATCTCTATAAAAAAGAAATGAGATTTTCACTATAAGAAGATTTAAATACTTCAAAATGTGGCTATCTTCTAAAATTATTTTAATAGTTTAAAGATGAATCAATGGTAGAAAAGTTATTCAGTGAGATAATTTCTTTTAGTATAAAAAATACAATGAAAGGTCAACCAAATGAATGAGACCTATTTTTAATGATAAAAAATTATCATCTAAAGAATGAAGGCATTGGTTTATTCTTTAGAAAAGAGAAATTAACTTCTAAAATATTAATTATATTTATATTTGATTTCTATAATCTAAAAGAAGAATATAGATTAAGCAATGTATATAATCTACGAATGAAGAGGATTTTTGAGTTTCTAATGCCTATTTTTTATCTCAACCATTCCACATGTATAAATAAGGTCTAAGTTATTATTTTTGCTAAAGTAGTGATAGACATGTATATTATTAATTAGACCAAGCTATTATTAGATTTTATATAAAAATTGACTATCATTATATATAGAAGTTGCTTATCATCTATATATCTTTTTTATATTATATGTATAAAGAAAAGATGTTGTTAATTCCTAAAGAAAGAAAAAATTAGACCTTGCATAAGATATTTTGGCAACTTTTAGAAGCCAAGCCTTTCAATGAAGTAGAATAATTAGAAGAATCACCGTTTGAAGAAGATGATAAGATTAAAGAAAATTGGAAGAAAAGACTGAGTGCCATTAATACACTTATATCTCCATTAAAGTAGAAAAAAATAGGAACCAATTCGCCAATCAATCTTAAAAGAAAAGAAAAGTCCATTTGACTTTTATTAGCTACTATTACATTATCAAATTTATTTAATATTTTCCAAGGAATTTTAGACCACATACGTAAGAGATACTAGGGTTTGCTATTTGTAATTACTTAGGTGGCAGATATAATTAACATACTGAAGGATTTAGTCTAACTTCCTAAGGTAGTATTTAAAATCTTCAAAGTTCCAAAGAAGATGACGGCTCTAGAAGGACAAATTTAAGTGTTTAAAGAAGAAGCTTGCTAATAAAAAGAAGACTTATATTAAACTAACAAACATGCCAATTTCTAAGTATTACATTGTCATATTACGTGAAAATTATCTTGAAAATATATTGGGTATTTGACTATAGAAGGATTTGATCTTATCTTAAAGTTAGATTTATAATCCAAAACAATGCATAAGATTTTTAGAAATATCATTTTGATAATCTAGAAGAATTTAAGTGAACTTCTAATTATTATAAGTACATCCTATCAATCTTAGAAAAATCCTAAATATATCTAATTATATTTTAATTAATTTTAAATAAATCTTTAATAATCTTTAAAAATCCTAATTAAATTCTAAATAAATCTTAATTAATTTTAATTAAATCTTAAAGAAATCCTAATCAATCTAAAGAAACTTTAAAGAAATTCTAAATAATCTTAAAAAAATCTTTATAAAATTCTAAAAAAATCCTAATCAATCTTAAAAAAAAATTAGAAATTTTTTAAAGGAATCATAAAAAAATCTTAAAGAAATTATTAAAAATACTTAAAATATCCTAAATAAACTTTAGTCAAATTATAATCAAATCCTAATCAATCCTAATCAAATCCTATAGAAAATTTATAATTTTAATGATTATTAAATTCACAATTGATTTTTATTCAATTTTTTTTTTTATTTTTCAACGTACTAGTTGGCAATATGCAGAAAAAGTTTGAAGATAATTAAACTTACAAATTGAGAGAAAAAGCTTCTAATCCACTTGAATATTGATTATGCTCTTTTTTCAACTTTAATGTCAATCTTTCAATATCAATAGCTTCTTTTTTCACCATTATTGTACTACAATTATTTATAATATGTAAAAACTAGTCAAAATAAATAATATATTTATAAGTTTTACTATATATTAGAATGATTAGTAAAATATTTAAGAGAATTGAAATAAAAAATTTTATTTTATTTTTTTAAACTTATTTTGATTATGGTATTTAAATTATGTAGGACCTAAATATTTAGTATGAAGTTTTGAGAGGAGATTGGAATCTATAGATAAAAAATTAAATTACTAAGAGACTTATTTGGAGGGATAAAAGTAAGATATAGACAGATAAAGGAAAGGAATGAAGATCTTTATTTCCATTGGTCGATAGACTAGTATCATGGACATATTTTAAGTTACCTTCTTTTAGAACTTTTTATAATCTTTTAGAACCTTCCATAGCTTTTTAAAACCTTCTAGAACCTTCTTTAATCTTTTAAGAATCTTCTATAGTCTTTGAGAATCCTCTAAAATCTTCTTCAACCTTTTAGAACCCATAGATTTTTTAGAGTCTTTCAAAATCTTTTTCATGCTTCTAGAATTTTTTAAGATACTCTTAGAAGGTCAAATAGGACATAGTAGTATAAATAAGAGGCAAGACCGAAGAGCACCTCAGTCTTGCCAACACAAGTCTTGGAGTAATCTAAAGTGTTGCCTTGTTCTTGATATCAATCTAGTCTCTTGTTCTTGATGTAGATCTTGTTCTTATCCATCTAATTCTTTGTTCTTAAAATTATTCTAATTTTGAATCTTCTCCTTGTTTCTTTGCTAACTTGTTATCTTATATCTCTGATAGTTTGACAAGACTATTTACATAATCATATTAGAGCTTTGTTCTCTTGATAGAGAGTGGATTACCCCTCTTCAAGATACTATTGCGTTCTAGAGGAGTGTGGACTACCCCCCTTTAGATTGATATGCTTACTTATTGCAGTTGATTTTTCTTCAAAAAGAATGGATTATTCTTTTTTTAAGATATATCACTGCATTTTAGAGGTTGCAAATTATCTTCCTCTAAATTAATTGTTTAAGAGTATTCCTTTTAGTATAGAAAATATTACACTAATGGCTTATCAATTTTTTTTTTGTCAATATGAAAATAGATCAAGTTAATGGAAGTGCATCCTTACAAACAAAGAATAGAGTGCCAACTCTTGTAGATCTTTGAGCTCTTTTGGATAATGTGTAAGAAGAAATTTTATTTTTTTGCAATCTAAAAAAAAAATCTTAAATAGAACAAGTATCCTAAGAAGCTAAGCAAGAGATTCATAATTTATAATAAGAGATTATTTGATTAAGAGAAGTAAGCGATAGACAAGCTATGTACATAATTCCTCTAGAAGCTCCAAAGATTGTCATAAAGGAGCCAAAAGCTAATATGCTTGACAAATTTGATGGAATAAGATCCAACTCCTGAGGATTTGTACAACAAGTACGCCTTTATTTACGACTATATCCTTCTCATTATCCAAATAGATTCACCTAAGTTACTTTTGTAGGCACCTTTTTATCAAGAAGTGTTCAATCACAGTTTGCTCCATTGTTGGAAAAAATTCTCTGATTCTATATAATTTGGAGGCTTTTATGGAAAGATTTATTGCTGCATTTGGAGACAAAGATAAAAAAAAAATGATAGAAAGAAAGATTCAAAATCTATGACAAGGACAATGTTGTGGGCCAAATTGATACTTGAGGTTTTAAGGTTGTTTAGAGATAAGTTACATTTTGGAATATCAATAGAGGCGAAAGGTGTTCATGACTAACGAGGAAGAGTAGTCACGATAGGAATTTTTAATTTTGGATGTTTTGAGGAACGCGTGAGAAGAAGTGGTAGTAGCAGGAGCGGTGATGACAAAATCTGGTAATGGAATGAGAGGAGGCTTCTATCTTTGCATTATATCCTTTAATGACTCGATCAGTTTCATGTGGTGTTTAGAAAGAAAAAAAATTTAGGATTGGAATTTTGAGAAGTGTTTAAAAGGGCTAGGATTTTCTAGGTTTGATTATTTTTGTTGGAGATTTGATTAAATTTAGTACTCGTCATGGCATTGTATGGTGCAGTGTCAATAATTAGATTTATAGAAGGTGAAGTAGTGGAGGAAGAAGGACGTAGGTGGATGTGATAGATTATAATTAGATGTAAAGATAACAAGTGTTAAAATCGATGTTACTTAGAGATACAACATTGTATGGGCCAGTTTTCCATGTTGTAGTGAATCTCAATAATTTACAATCAAAAGATAACATGTGGATTGGATGACATTATTATAATGCAAGAATTCTCTTAGAGATGATATTGTTATAATTTTGATATTCTAATAGGGAGTAGGACAATTAGAATCTAGGGAGTAGCTAGCCACAAAAGCTGTAAAGAAGCTCGTTGTTGAGTAGAGAGAATTTGCTTTGAGAAAACATCAAGTTCCTAGCTGCTACTAGAATTAGCAGGGAATATGAGAGGAAGCCATGCAAGTGTCTTATATACTTATACAATACTTATTCAAGCTTCCTTGTTATACTTGTATTATATTTATTCAAATACAAAGTATAATCCTTTATATAATATTTGTAGAAATATAAAATATAATCCTTTGTATAATACTTATAGAATTATAAAATATAATCCTTTGTATAATATTTGTAGAAATATAAAATATAATCCCTTGTGTAATACTTATAGAAATATAAAGTATAATCTCTTATATAATACTTATAAAAATACAAAATATAATCCCTTATATAATACATATAGAAATATAAAGTATAATCTTTTATATAATATTTGTACAAATAATTATACAAATAATTTATATAATATTTATATAAATACTTAATATAAATATAAGTATATATATTTATATATTACATATAAGCAAAGTATGTATATATTCAAGTATACTTCAAAATACAGCCACATATGAAAAATATAAGTTATACAACTAATTAAAGTTATATAAATCACTAAAAATTCATCTATATGTCAAATTAAGTATGCTTATAATCTATGGAAAGCTAATAATATATTATAAAATATATAAAAATTTCACAAATAGAGGTCTTACCATTTAAAAGTTATGGCTAAATGAAAAAGGTACTAATAATTCTCTCCACATCAGCTCATGCCACGCCTACATGGGCAGCCAAAATCCTATTAGATAGGCTTTATTTACTCCATACTCTTCTTTCTTATTCCTTATAAGGTACCATGTTACCTCAAAATCAATAAGAAAGATAAATCAACCTTTACCTTTCTTCCAACTACAAAAGAATCTATTCTAAGATAAAAATAAGGTAGGAACATAACAAATAGTCATCCAAATTCACTAATGAAGTGGCTAAAATAAATCCTTCTTTTAGAATATCTTCCAAAATAGTCTCTAATATTCACACATAGATAACAAAAATAAATAAAAAATATAATATTTTTACATACTGCATGTAAATGCAGTATGACACCATCCCAACTACGAAAAGAGTGAAGAAGCCACATAGTTATCATCCAAAAAAAAATAGTTGCTCTTTGGAAAATCTGTGAGTACCAAAAGATCACGAAGTTATTGATTTGTAAGTTATCATTACAGAAGTAGATCAGCTAAATTACACAAAATTGTAAGACAGATCTACATTTCTAGAATTAGGCCATATTGGCCTTCAAGAGGCAAGAAGAGCATATTTGAGGGATGTGATCGCCACCCATATAAAGAGGGTGATAATCATGCCAAAGCACATCAAGATGGTGAAGAAGATTAGTGAAAACTTCAGATCGGTAATACTATTGACAATGAGCAAGTGCAAAAATCTAATATTTTTAAGGAGCTACTATGTAGAGATCTGCAACGATCACAAAGGACATCAAGTGTTATCAGAAGAATACCAATAGGAGTATTGAAAAGAGAAGAGTTGAATTGAAATATGAAGCGGGTATGTACCTATGAAGTTTCAGGAAGAAGAAGATTTTTTTTTTTTTAATAAGTGGAGAGGTACAACAAATCTAGTAAGAAGAGGCAATTGCAAGAAAGAACAAGTAGTAATAATGGCTATGTAAAAAGTCACTCTAGAATCTCTTAATTATGAAATAATATAAGATTTTTGAAAAGACAAAAAAAAAAAAAAAAAAAAAAAAAAAATTAGACATAGCAAAAGAAAAGTTGTGGTAGAGGAATTTGTAGCAAAGGAAGGAGATTTAAGCATTTGAATGATGAACTTAAGGAGTAAAAGAAAAAATCTATTAGAATTTTTTTATATGAAAAAAATTGATCTATCGAATTATAAATACAATGAAGGTGGTGAGATCTTACTTACAGTACCAACGTTCCATCTAAAAATTTGTTCTTTATTGCTACTTTAAAAACATCCTCCAAACATAATTTTTGATCCATCTAGAGTCATCTTTCCAACTTCAAGGAGTATTATCAAAGCTCGGGCATTTGAATCAAGATTTTTGTAATAAAGCCATACTTCCAAAGACTCCAAATGTGGTCTTACTTGACATTAGAATATTCCTTCATTTTATTCATATTCTTCAAATCCAACAGATTGTAAAAGTTGCAATGGTTCTCTAGTTGCTTGTATGGCAGAAGAAACTTCTGACTCTTGTTTATACAATTTCTTTCAAATGCTAAGATTTGATATTGTAATTAATAAGCTTCTAATAGGATCTATTCTATCTTAGAAAAAATAACTATATCAACTGAAGGTCTTCTCTTCTTTTTATATTGGTCTTTTGTTGTTGGTAAAAAAGTGTCATGTAGAAGTCAAGAGATGTTGATGTCTATAAAATCTTCAATAATAATTGAATCTAAGTTTTTTAGGATATTGTTGATGGAATTTGTAAACTTTTTCAAGTGCATTCCTAAGGTTATTTGAAGGTTTTCACATTCTTTTGCTAATTCTATAGCCCTTCTAATAAATAAAATATTCCAATTATTCATATCTTATATGCAAATCCAATATCTCATCCACTTCATATTCCAATTCTTGATTGACTTCAACTAGGATTGGTGGTGGAAGAATTCTTCTAATAATACTTGATTTACAATAGGTTTTTAGAAGTAAGATATGAAAGACTAGATAAATATGCATGCTACTTAGTAATTTAAGACGGAAACTTATTAAATTTACTTGGTGTAGAATTGTAAATAGTCCAAGTCTTTGATAGTCTAATTTCTGTGATGGTCAATTCATTTGTATATTTTGCCAAAGTAACCAAATATGATCTCCTACCTTGAATTTTAGTTGATTCTTGTAATGAATATCTACATAGTCTTTATATCAATCTTAAGCCATTTGCAGTTGAAATTTTAATTCTTCATAGATGGCTTTTAAGTAGGTAGCTTGATTTTTTGCAACAAGGCTTTCTACATCTTTAGTTTGGAATAGATCAACTCTAAGATGGTATTTATAGTTTGAGAAGAATGGAATTTGTTTCATCAAAGAATATTTAGAATTATTATATGCAAACTTGACCAATGGTAGGAGGTCCATCCAATCATCTTATTGATAATTTATATTGCAACAAAGATATTATTCCAAGATCTGATTTTCTTGTTTTGTTTGACCATTGGTCTAAAGATGATAAGCTGATGAAAGATTGATCTTAACCTTTAAAAATTGAAATAGTTCTCTCTAAAAATTTCATACAAATTATAGTCTTGGATTTAAAATGATATCAATTGCAAGGCTATATATTTATTGAATATTATCAATAAAAAACTTGGCTATTTCTTCTCTAAAAATAATCTTGTTGTATGGGATAAAATATGCCATCTTGATAATATAATCTACTACCACAAAAATTAAATCTTTTCCATTTGAAATCAAGAGGTCTATAATGAAGTCTATAGATGATAATTGCCATGGATCTTTAGGAACTGGAAGTGGTTGAAGGACTCTATATGATTGGTGTCTTAGAATCTTTGCTTAGATACTAATTCCGCATGATTGGATGAATTCTTTCACCAATTTCTACATTTGAGGCCACCAATAGTCTCTTGATATTAACCCCAAAGTCTTATTGAAGCAAAATGTCCAACTATTGGAAGGTCATCTTGTGCTTGAAGAATTTGAAGTCTTGTAGGGCCTGAAAGAACATACAAGAGATCCTTAAAATATAACAATCCATCTTTGAACTTGAAATTATTGTTTTCTTCTACATGTGCATTTTTTAGATATTGTTGAATACTTTCTATAAGTAGATCTATCTTTATTCTTCTTTGGATTTTTTTTTGAGAGTTATATCTATATAAATAGATATTATTAATATTTTTAATTATAAATTGGATGGCTTCAACATGATTGATTTTTGTTGATCCAATATAATATCTCTTATTTTTGGCACAAGATATGATCATCAAAAAAGGACATCTAATTTTTCTTGAAGTTTTTCCGGATGATATGTAATCACAAAATCAAACCAAGATAATGATATGCTCTATTGTATTTATTGGTGATTCAAAATTTGAGTACTCATAAAATATTCCAAATTTTTATAGTCAATATACACCACGATCTTATATTGAGCCCCCTCCAACAAATGGCACCACTCTTCAAAAATATCAACATGTGCCAATAGTTCTTTATCATGGATCTTGTAATTGATCTCTACAGCTAAAATTTTCTTAGAGTAGAATGCTACTAGATGTAATTGACTATCACCACCAGTTTGAAAGAATACAGATCCAAGTGCAAAATCTAAGGCATCCGCTTTGAGAATAAATAGTTTTATTAGATCTACATAGAAAAATATAGGAGCTAAAATAAAAGATTCTTTTAGCTTCTTAAATACTTCTTTAGTCTTATCATTCCAAATAAATTTTTCCTTGCTTATAAGTCATGTTAATCGAGCTATAATCTTGGAATAATCTTTGATGAAGATTCTATAAAAATTTATAAATTTCAAAAAATATTATACATCTCTAATTAATAATTATTGTTTCTATTTTATAACAATTTGTATCTTCTTTAGATCTATGAAAATCTCATTTTTAGAAGCAATATATTCCAAAATTTAACTGATGGTTGATGGAAAGGGCACTTCTTCAATTTGGCATACAATCCACTTTTCTATAATTTCTCCAATATCATACGTACATGATGTTCATGTTCTTGTTCATTCTTAGAGAAGATCAAGATATTGTCAAAGTAGATGACTACAAAATTATCTAAGTATTCTCGTAAGATGTCATTCATCATATGTTGAAAGATTGTAGGTACATTTGTAAGTCCAAAAGGCATAATAGGATTTATTGAACATCAAATGATGTTGAAGACAATGCGTGATACTTGATCTTTTAGTACTACTTTCAATAGTTGGATTTCTTTAATAACATCTCTTAATACAAAGTTTCATCTATCAATGATGTCAACGGATGCGGAATGGATCTTTTTTATAAATATTAAATTGTGCTTAGTTGCAAAATTCTTATCCACAAAATATGCTGAGGCTCTAATATCTAAAAGGATTTTAGTAGAAATCTCTTATTTTAGGATTCTTATATATACAAGAAGTATAAAATAAAATGTTGGGTTTGGAGGTAGGAAGAGATTTTTTTTTGGTACTTTAGATTTGGAGGTGTCCAATTGTAAGGTCTTTAGTGTGGTTGGATGTCTTTGTTTTTCATCCTCTCCAATTCAAATGTTATACCTCGTTCCTTGAATTCTCTAGACTTGTTTGGATAGTTTGCTATCTTGTGATTTGATCTTCTACAATATAGATGTATATTCTCTTGTCGACATCTAATCTTTTCTACTGGTGTTAATAGCTTGAATTGAATTGCTTCAATTTACATGGATTCAGGATATGTTGATGGCTTTTTTAATACTCTTGAAGATGTAGCAAACATACCTTAATAGATATTGCTAAAAATTGAATAACTCTTCTGTCGTAACTCAAATAGGCAATTGTTATAAGTAATAGCTTGAGATATGAGTTCTTCTAAATTTTCTACTCTTAATATTAAGATCAATAAATTCTTCACATCATCTTTTAGGCCATAACAAAATCAAGTCATATAAGCCTTATCATTCCAATCAAGATTATAAGTAAGTTGTTGGAATTCTATGGCATACATTGCAATTGAATATTGTCCTTATTGTAGTTTTGAATCTTCTTTTCTATCACCCTCTTTAAATCACTATTTCTAAATTTAATAATAAATCTTTCCATAAAAGCTTCCAAATTGTATAAGATTGAAGAATTCTTTTCCAATAGTGAATCAAATCATAATTGAGTATTTTTTAATAGAAAGGTGCCTACAAAAGCAACTTGAGTGAATCCATCTAGATAACAAGAAGGATATAGTCATAAGTAAAGTCGTACTTATTGGACAAATCTTTAAAAGTTGGATCTTATTCCATCAAATTTATCAAGCATGCTAGCCTTTGGCTCTTTCATGACAATCTTTGGAGCTTCTAGAGGGATTACGTGCATAGCTTGTCTTCCGCCTACTTCCTTCAATTGTATAATTTTTTGTTACAAAGTATGAATCTCTTGCTTAGCTTCTTCAGATACTTGATCCATTTTTGGTTCTTTTTTAGGATTGCAAAAGAATACTATTTTTTCTCATATAGTATCTAAAAGAGCTCAAAGATCTGTAAGAGTTGCCATTCTATTCTCTATTTATGAGGATGCACCTTCTATGATTTGATCTACTTCCATATTAACAAAGAAAAAATCAACAAGTCGTTAATGTAGTATTTTCTATACTAAAAGAAATATTTTTAAATAATATTAATTTAAAAGAAGATAATCCACAACTTCTAAAATATAATGATATATTCTAAAAAAGAGATAATCCACTCTTTCTAAAAAAAGATCAAATTGCAAGAAGTGAATATATGAATCTAGAAGAGGACAATCTGTACTTTTTTAGAATACAATAATATCTTCAAAAAGAGGGATAATCCACTTTCTATCAAGAAATCAAAGCTTTGATATGATTATTTAGTCAATTTTATAAAATTATCAAGGATGCAAGATAATAGGTTAATATAGAAATAATGAAAAGATTACAAAACTAGAATAATTCTAAGAACAAAGAATTGGATGGACAAGAGAAAAAAACTAGATCATTGATAAGAACTAGAGACTAGATTGATATTAAGAAACAAAATAATACTTAGGATTGCTCCAAGACTTGTATTAGTAAGACTGAGGTGCCTCTTGATCTTACCTCTTATTTATACTATAAGGTCTATATCCTATTGAACCTTCTAAAAATATCTTAGAAGATTTTAAAAGACTAAGGAAGATTTTGAAAGACTAAAGTAAGTTCAAAAAGACTAAAGAAGATTCTAGAAGATTTTAGAAGACTACGGGAGATTCTAAAAGATTGAAGAAGATTCAAGAAGGTTCTAAGAAATTATAAAAGATTCTTAGAAGATTAAAAAAGATTTTAAAAGATTCTAGAAGATTTTGAAAAGCTATAGAAGATTTTAGAAGACTACAAAAGGTTCTAAAAGACTACAAAAAGTTTTAGAATGTGATGACTTAAAGTATGTCTATGACATTAATTAAAAAGCTTTTCAAGCAACTTTCATTAATTTAGAAGCTTCTAGAATATTTTAAAAAATTTTGTGAACTTTCAAAGCATATATCTCTAACAAAAGGTATTAGATATAGAAGCTTATATAAGCTATTGGAATCTTTGAATAAAGACAAGAAGACTTTATTTCTTACAAAGATAAAATAGATAATGAATAAGGCTGATTTTTAGAATGAACAATATGGACATTTTGGTATTTTTTGGCTTGAAGAGACTACATATAAGTAAAATGGTTATTTATTTGAATATAGATAATTACAAAAAATTTAAATTTTATAAAGGATGTGTTTATAAAAAATAATATTGTTATATTTTTTTAATAAAAGGTGGTACTTGTATAATTACTACCTTTTATTGTAAAATTGATATATTGTGATATTAATGGTTCTATGAAAATAACATCTTATAGAAGAATAAAATATTTTTTTACTTTTATTAATGATTTTTTTTTAAAAGTTTTGTATATTTTATGAAATAAAAGTCAAAAGTCTTAGATAACTTTAAAATTTTTCAGGTTCTAATTGAAAAACAAGCAAGCTTGGAGATTCAAAAATTATATAATGAAAATGGTGGTAAATATACATCCAAGGCCTTTCAATAGATTTGTAAGCAATATGGAATTGAATGATAATTTTTGATACCTTATATACCTCAACAAAATTGACAAATCTAAAAAAAACATTGTACATCTTTTATAGTCTTCAAAATGGTCCATTGCATAATCGCCTCCGCCTTCTTAGGATCCATCATGAAATCCTCAATAGATATAATGTATCCCAAAAATTCTATCTTTCATTGATGAAATACACATTTTTCTAGCTTGACATACATACTTATATTTTATAGCTTTTGTAATACCAACTTTACATGCTCCTCATATTCTTCCAGATTTTTTGAGTAGATTAAAATATCATCAAGATAGATCACCACAAACTTGTCTAAATGCTTTTAAAAGATGTCATTGATTAAATACTAAAAAATAGCGGATATATTTATTAATCCAAAGGATATGAAATTATATTCAAAATATCCATATCTTGTCCAAAATATGGTCTTCTATTTTTTTTTCTTTTTAATCCATACCAAGTTATATATTCTACAAAGATCTATCTTAATATAGATCTTGGCTTAGCCAAGTTGTTCCAATAGTCTTAAAATTAATAATAGCGGATAATGATTCATTACCGTTATCTTATTTAATCTCTAATGATCAATATATATATACATAAGAAACCATCTTCTTTCTTCACAAAGAGTATAAATATACATGTTGGAGACTTTGAATGCCTGATGAAGTTCTTTGCAAGATTTTTATCAATATAATCCTTCAACGCTAAAAGCTTATTTTAAGAAAGGTTAAAATTTGGCCAAAAGATGGTTGCATTTGTTCTTAAGATCTATAACACAATCATATGGTTGGTGCTCTAATAATATATCAATACTTTTTTTTGAAAAATGTCTTAAAATTTGCTATACTTTTTAAAAATAATTGCTGATGAAGTCATATCTTCTTTAATTAGAGTTGCATAAATAATGAATGGTGTATTTTTTTTTGGCAATGTTGTATAATAATACTACCATTAGGTGAAAAAAAAAGGAATGATTATATTATAGAAGAGCTCAAATAAAATTATCTTAGCAAATTATCTTTAAAATATATATAATAGATAAGGAGATAGTAAAAATTAAAAAGTATTAATATTATCTTTTTTATAGAAGAGGCTTCTACTTACTTTGTATAGCCATAAAGAAAATATATATATATATATATATATATATATATATATATATTAAAAAAATAAACAATATATACATCTTTAAAAAAGAATTAAGAATAGGTATTAGTAAAATTTATCTCAAAATTTCAAGAATTGATACTTGGAGAAGACCGGTTGTGAACTTGGGTCGAAATCAAATCTTAAGGTGCAAAACCACATATTGATAGAAAATAATAAATTCTTTGATAGATTAGAGAATTAGATTTGAGAAAAAACTTAAAAAGATTTATTTGAGCATTGATCTTCAATAATTTGGATAGATATTGATTTTGTAAGAGCTTTACAAAATTAAGGTTGATTTGGCCAACTTTGGATTTTATGAAATAAAAAGGGACTTATATTTTTTATCTTTTGAGAGTCTAATTATAGATATATAAGTGAATTTTTATAAATATGTGACTATAGTTGTATTAAGTGCATGCTATAAGTGTGAGCTTAATCAAATATTTTGATGAAAGGTTATTAAAGTTCAAGTGGATTGGGGTCTCAAAAATTAGATTTTAAAGGTCAATGAGTATTTCTAAGATTTTTAGCAATCTACCAATTGGATTGAAGTGAGAATTATTTATATGAATGGTAGACTTGATTTTCTATTTGTGTGTGAATTTTGAAAGCAATTGAATGGTGCAAAAAGAAAATATTGGTACTAGGAGATTGGCATCAAGGTTGGAGAAGGAGGATGGCCTATACCCAAATAGATTTTTGGACTTACCTCTTATTTGGTGAATTGGATCTTCTTCAAATTTTTTGCGCATGTTGCCAATTTAGTTGCTAAAAGATATGCAATAGTTTAATTATTAGCTATTGAGGTTTTAATTTATTGTAGGATTTGTTAGAATTTGATTAGGATTTGATTAAAGATTTGATTAAGGATTATTTAGGATTTAAGATTTGATTAGGATTTTATTAATATTTGTTTAGGGTTTAGGATTTGATTAGAATTTTATTAGGATATGCATAGGATTTCAATAGAATTTGGTCAGGATTTTATTAGAATTTGATTAAGATTTCATTAAAATTTTATTAGGATTTATTTAAGACTGAGTTTTAATTAGAATTTAGGATTTGGTTAAGATTTTATTAAGGTTTATTTAGGATTTAAGATTTAATTAGGATCTTATTAGAATTTGATTAAGATTTGATTAGAATTTGATTATAATTTTTATTTTTAGTATTTTAAAAGAATTTTTATTTTAATATTTTTTTAGATTTTTATATTAATATTTTAAAGAAATTCTTTGTTATTTCTTTATGATTTTTTAAAAAGTTCTTTAGGATTTTTTTGTATTTTTTTTATAATTAATTAAAAATCTAATTGAACTTTTTTATTAATTATATATACTTGTTAATCTTTGATTGCAATTTATATATAATTCTATTAGAGGTATTAAGACTTGTTGTTGTAATTTTCTTTTTATCTTCCATAGTCAAGTGTCTGATGCATTCTCAAGCGAGACTTCACATAATACAATAGTTAATCTTATAAAGGTCCTTGCTCCAACAAATAAAAGCTTACTAACTCGTGATTTTTTACAAATTTTTCTTGTAAGGATTTCTATCAAAATTTTTTTCTTTACAACCTCCAATTTATAGATGAATTATACTTTTCTAACTAAAAAAGTCTAAGAATAGTAAGATTTGAAGGAATTTTAATAATATTAAATATAATTTAGTTGTTATGGTCTTTAAATCATACTTCTATAAACATTGTTTCATAGATGATACTATTAGAGGATAAAGATCATCTATCTATTATTTCTATATGAATAGATTTAGATTTCTATATTAGAAGAATTTTATAAAGCTTAGCAAACGCCTCATCCAAGAAACAAATAGATGCCCTTGAATCAAACAAAGCAATCACTTGAAGCTTATGAGGGCCAAAATATACAAAAATTATAAAACAACAAGTAGGCTAAGTAGAAAGAGAAGAACCTAAATAATTTTGTAATATTAAATTATCCAGCTGCACAATCCCTATTGTAGCTAAACATCTTTGTTTTCTTGAATAATTACAGTCTTAATTTTGGTGATGCATTGATTTTGTTTTTCCAAATAATTACCAACCTTGTTGCCTTCCTTGCTACAATACAAACATAGATCTTTTTCCATCTAATGCTTCTTTTCTTATAGACTAAGAAATTTAAAACAAATTGTATCATGATATATATCTTCTACTTCTAAATATGAATTCAGACTACTTGCCAATGTAGCAAGAGTATATTGGATTACATGTTGTCTTGCTGAAGTCTTTGAACGTAATGTAATGCGACTATTAGGTGAAAGAGTGTGGAAATAGTATATTATAAAAGATCTTAGTTCAAAATATTGTAGCAAATTATCTTAGAAAAATAGATAATAATAAAAAGGGAGTAAAATTAATGAGTGTTAATGCTGCCCTTTTTACTTTGTAGGGCCATAAGTAAGGCAAAACAAAGTAGATTGGGAAATAAAATGATATAAGCATATATAGGAGAGAGTTAAGAAGAGGTTTCACAAAAACTTACCACAAAAATCTTGAAATAGATACCCAAAAAGGACCAGTTATGAGCTGGGGTCGAAATCAGACCCTGAGGCACAAAACCGCGTGCCTATGGCGGATCCAAGGGGCTATTGTAGATCGAAGATTAAGGTTAGTGAGTAGAATTAAAGGATTTTGTATAGAAATTTGTTTTGAGTGATTTGAAGAAAAAATAACTTTGTAATAGCTTTGCAAAGGCAAGGTTGTTTTTGGCAACTTGGGATTTTATGAAATAAAATAGGGTTGATGTTTTAGGCAATTCAAAAGTTTTATAGTAGATCTATGGTTAGAAATTTGTGGATTTTTGGATATTATTGTTGTTAATGTGTGCTATAAATTTGAGCTGAATCTAATGATTTAATTGTACATAATTGAGGTTTAAGTGGATCAAGGTCTCAAAAATTAAGTTTTGAGGGTCAGTTAGGGATTTTGAGATCTTGAACAATCTGCCAATTAGATTGAAATAATTTTTATTTATGTGAATAATAGACTTGTTTTCCTATACATATGAGTGATTTGAGACTGATTGAATGTTGAAAAAGGGAGAAATCAGCATTGAAAGATGAGCATTAAGGTTGGAGAAGGAGGCCGACCAACACTTGAGAAGTTTTTGGGATTTTTCTTCCATTTGATAAGTTCGATTTCCTTCAAATTTGTTGTGCTTGTTGTTGACTAAGAGGTTGAAAGTTATACAAAGTTTTAAATAAGATCAACGGTCTAATCAGCAGATATTGAGGTTCTAATTTTTCCTAGGGTTGATTTGAATTGGTTAGAATTTGGTTTAAGATTTGATTAGGGTTTAGGATTTGCTTAGGATTTGGTTTAGGGTTTAGGGATTGATCAGGGTTTGATTTAGGGTTTGACTTAGGATTTGATTTAGGATTTGATTTAGATTTTGATCAGGGATTGACTTAGGATTTGACTTAGGGTTGGACTAGGGTTTGATCAGGGTTTGACTCAAGGTTTGAACAGGGTTTGACTTAGGATTTGACTTAGATTTTGACTAGGATTTGACTAGGATTTGGCCAGGGTTTGACTTAGGATTTGACTTAGGTTTTGACCAAGGTTTGACTTAGGATTTGATTTAGGTTTTGACTAAGATTTGACCTAGGATTTGAATAAGATATGACTTAGGGTTTTAAGATTCTATTTTTAGTATTTTCTAAATTTAGTATTTTATATGTTATTTTCTATTATGATTAATGTATGATTCATTTACTCTTCTTTTGTAATTGCTTAAAGATTGGATCAAAGTTTTATTAGTATTGTTAAGATTTAATAGAAGTTCTTTAAGATTCTATGAGAGTTGTTAGGATCTTGTTGTTGTGTATTTCCTTTTTGTCTTCCACAGCCAGGTGCCCGGAGCATTCTCAAGCAAAATTGCACGTATTACGACAACGTCAATCCTAACAACATTGAAATAGCTGATTATCACATTTTACGACTTAATTGATGGCTTCATTGAGCAATAATGGATTTGAAAATAATAATAACAAATCCTTCATATCATCTCTTAATCTCCAATAGAATTGATTTATCAAAGCTTCTTCATCCTAATTAATGTTGCACACTAGTTGCCTAAAATTAGATGCATAGACTAATACAAAGCATATCTTTTTGTCAAGGACAAGAATTCGATGAAAGCAAATAAACATATAAAATTTCTATTAAGAAGAATAATAAAATAGAAGTAAGGAAGTATGTATATTAAAAGAAATTAGAATGGCTATTGCCACAAGACAAGAAAACTATAGACTTTTAAATGTGGAGTAGAAGCAAGAAAGGAATTGACAAGAGTAAAGAAAGCTTCACTCTTGCCTCTATAAATATTATCTAATTAAGAGCTATGTGGCCGTATTCTATAGGACCTCCCACACGTTGTCGTACTGCATTTACGTGCAGTGTATAAAAATATTAAATATCTTGTATCTATTGTTAATATATGTGTGAGTGTTGGAGGTTATTTTAGAAGATATTATAAGAAGAGGATTTATTATAGCCACTTAGTTAGTAAATTAAGATGGCTATTTGTTTTGTTCCTACCTTATTTATATCCTATAATAGACTCTTTTGTAATTAGAAGAAAAGTAAAGGTTGTTTTACCTTTCTTGTTGACTTTTGAGGTAGAATGGACCTTGTGAGGGATAAGAAAGAAGAGCATGGGGTGAATAAGGCCCATCCAATAGGATTTGGCTGCCCATGTGGGTGTCTCATAGTCTAATATGGAAAGAAAGGGAGATATACTCCTCTTGCTAGATCAAGAGGAGAGGGAGTTTTTGAGTGGTGAACTTTGGAGAGAGAAAGCTCCAAGGAGATAGAAGTGTTTGTAGTAGAAATTAGTGGGTGTGTTCTTCAAGTTGTGAGGATTCTAGAACCTACTCACTTGCTTGTATTGGAGTTGTGAACAAAAAGTTATGCGTGTTTTAGTAGAGTGAGGTTTGCTGCCACCCGATGAAGAGGGGCAGAAACTTCGAGCTGCCACTGAAAGTTTGATTTCAACTATTTCTTAGTGAAATTTATAGAGAGTGTGGAAAATTGTGCTAGCTTTCTATCAAGACATCTCTTGTAGCATTTGGAGTTGGAGAGCAAAAGTTGTGAGCTTGAGAGTGGGAAAGGGTTTGCTGCCACCCGACGAAGAGGGGCAGAAACTTTGTTCAACCACCCAAGTCGGACAGTCTCTTCAATCTTTTTGATAATTTAGGTGCTTGTAGAAGCTTGTGTAAGCTTTCCACAAAAACAAAAATCAATACATTTGGAGCTTTGATGAAAGTTGTATGAGCCGTGAAGTGTCAAAGAGGGAAAATTGTTGCTAGGGTTTGAAGAGTAGAATCGACTAGCTACAAAAACTGGAGTTTGAGAGGCATGCATGCAAAATTTTAGGGCAAGCTAGATGATAGAGTGAGCTTTCTAAAAAGCTATTGCATGTCCAATTTGGAGAAGGGAAGTGATCACAACAAAGGCTGAAGTGAAGAGGAGCTTTGCTGCCTTTGCATTTGCTTGGAAATTTTAGCGCCTACTTCTTTTAGCCATAACTTTTAAATGGTAAGTCATCTATTTGTGAAATTTTGATATGTTTTACAATGGATTATTGGCTTTCCATAGGCTATAAGCACGCTTGATTCGACCTTTGGATGAATTTTTAGTGATTTATTTAATTTTAGCTTATTGTATAACTTATATTCGTCATATGCGGTTGTATTTTGAGGTATACTTGAATACATACATATTTTGCTTATACCTTTTATACAAATATATATACTTGTATTTATATCAAGTATTTATATAAGTATTTTATAAGTATTATACATAATATTTGTATAAGTATTTATATAAGTATTATACCAAGGATTATACAAGTATTTATACAAGTATTTGTATAGGTATTATTCAAGTGTTTATACTTTATATTTGTACAAGACTTGTACAAGTATAATACAAGTATAACTTGAAAGCTTGAACAAATATTGTGCAAGTATAGAAAATACTTGCACGGCTTCTTCTCATGTTCCTTGCTAGTTCTAGTAGCAGCTAAGAACCCGGCATTTTCCCAAGGCGAATTCTCTCTACCCGACAACGTGTCTAATTTGTAAGACTCGTGTCAAACTTGCACGATAAGTTTCACACATGTGCGCCATGTACTTGACTTGTTCCGCAAGCTACCAACATGTGTGACACATGGCTAGCTTGTTCTATAAGCTTCCTATATGTGCGTAATGTGGCTACCTTGTTGACCAAGTTTCTAACCTACCAATCACCTATAGACATATATAAAGATGATTTCGCATCTATAAAGCTTCTAAGAAGCTTTTCTATGAGATATTATCAAATCAATTTATTTTACCTACTTCTATTCGTTTATATTAATTAGATAATTACTAGAATAAATCTTATGTCCGTGATATTATCCTCCCTTCTAGAGACGAGTTCCATGAGGAGTGGTGATTATATTTGAGAAAGTCCAGGATACGTCGAATTATGCTTACCACATATTTTGATCTTTGTTCCCTTCGAAGATAGTTGATAGGTCTTTTTAGGCATTGATAATGTCTCATACTAGGACAAGAGAAACATCTTGTTATTTGATCATTGTTGAGGCTTTCATAACTCTCTTCAAAAAAAACATTAGGAACACCATTAGGAATAGTTCCTACTTCTAAAAATATCACCAAACATTAAAAGTCTCTTCAAAGGTCGTGATGCCAAACACGTTGTATTTTGCCATCAATCCAAGGAAGGACATGTCGTTCTTGAGGGTCTTCTTTTCTATTCTATCATCTTCAAGGTTGTGATAGTTGTAATATCTTGTCTGATAAATCAGCAAATGATGGGTCTTGAGCTAAATTTGCTGGTTGTTGATCCTCCATCTCTTTAGTATGAACAAATCTAAGGAAATCACAAACAATGATACAAGGTAGGATGAAACCTCTATAGAACCTAGTTTGCTTTATAGCAAAGATTTTTTAATTTTTTTTTTATCTTAATTTTGATGGATGAAATTTATTGATTTTTATTAATGTATTTGCTAGATTCTTGGATGGCTCCCATATGCATTCACTAATATTGTATCCGCGCCAATGCACAAGATATTCTAGTCAATTTTGGCACCACCTTGAATCTAAAATCTCTTCAACCTCAAATTCTTCCTCGTTGTCTACTTCTATAGAAGGCGATGGCATTTGTCTTCTTCCTTGTATATCCACTATCTTGTATGGCTAAAATAGTAACACGTGGAATACATGATAGATCTTCATGGATCATGGTAAGTGTAATCGATATGCAACTAAATTGATTTGTTCAGAAATAGAAAAAGATCCAAGCCTATGATAGTCCAACTTATCACAAGGACAAGTAGTCTTGATATTGCAATGAAGTAACCATACCTTGTCTCCCACGTTGAATTGTGGTTGTTCCTTACGATACGCATCTATATTTATTTATTTTTGTTCTTGAGCTTCTTTTAATTATACCTTTATTATTGCATATAGCTTTGACAAATAATTTGCCAAATCTTCTGCTACTAAATTATCAATTTTTGAAAAGTCAAAAGCATCAAGTCATGGGTGGTAACCATAATTGGCAAAGAAAGATATTTATTGCATAGAAGAATGTATCGTATTATTGTAAGCAAACTCTGCCAATGGTAAGAGAGTTGTCCAATCATCTTGTTGGTAGTTGATGGTATACCTCAAATATTGCTCTAAGACTTGGTTTACATGCTCCGTTTGTCCATCAATTTGAGGATAGAAAGCTGAAGATAGCTTTATGTCCACCTTTAAAATCTTAAAAAATATTTTTCAAAATCTTGATACAAATTGAGTTCTCCTATCCGATATAATATCTTTAGATAATCCATGATAGCGATAGATATTATCAATGAAAAGCTTAGCTGTTTTTTCATTTGTAATAGATTTTGTGCATGGCCATCTTGGTGAATTGATCTACTATCACAAATATAAAATCATAAGATCTTGAGCTTAGAAAATCTATGATGAAATCTATAGAAACAGAAGACCATGGTTGTTTTGGAATAGGTAATAGCTGAAGAAGTCCAAAAGGTCGATGACGAGGAGTCTTTGATCTTGAGCAGATATCACATGATTATATAAAGTCTTTGATTGCCTTCCATATTTGAAGCCACCAAAAATCTCTTCATATAAGTTCCAAAGTCTTGCTATATCCAAAATGTCCTACTACTAGAAAATCATGACGTGCTTCTCCTTTTGGAACATATAGGCGTCGTTCAAAATATAGTAGATTATTCTTGAACTCGAATTTAGAAGAATCATGAGTCTTAGAAGAATTATTCTTGATATCATGAACAAGAGGGTCTGAGGACATACTTGATTGAATTTACTTAAAAAAAGTTGAATCAATAATCAATTTTGATTTCATTATTCAAAGATGAAATTACTTTGGTTTCAAAAGGACCATTCTTTGTTGTTCAAAAGCTGCATTTCCTTCTTTTGGTGCAAAATAAGAACGTCTAGAAAGAGCATCGGACAAATCTTATTGTTTTTCTGGCCGATAAGTGATAATGAACTTGAATCTTGACAAAGACATACTCCAATGAGCTAGATAATGATTCAATGCGCGTGCCGACATGAAATACTTGAGGTTCTTGTGATCCGTATACACGATGATTGGACTAGAAGTGCCTTCTAGATAATGACGCCATTCTTGAAAAGAATCCACAATTGCAAAAAATTCTTTGTTGTGGATCTCATAATTGATCTCAACTGTTGATAACTTTCTTGAATGAAAAGCTATTGGTTGAAATTTGTCATCTGTTCCCATTTGTGACAAAACCGCATCCAAGGCAAAGTCTGATGCGTCTGTTTCTATAAAAAATGCCTTAGAAAAGTCAACATGATGCAAGATTGGTGTAAAAACAAACGATGTCTTCAGAGCTTCAAATGCTGCTTTTGCTTCTTAATTCCATTGGAGTTTGTCTTTATAGGTTAAATATGTAAGTAGAGCTGCAATTTGAGAGAAGTCTTTGATGAAGATCCGATAATAATTAGCAAATCCCAAAAAGCATTGGACATCTCGTACCGTTGTCATATGTTATGAAGTCTTGTTTGAAAATGCTCTAAGCATCTGGTTATAGAAGATAAAAAGAAATATGTAATAATAACTAGTCCTAATCTCTCTAATTAATCTCTAAATAATTCTTAATCAAATCTTAACTAAATCCTAGTCAACCCTGGTCAAATCCAAATAAATCCTAAAACAAATCTTAACTAAATCCTAGTCAATCTTGGTCAAATTCTAGCAAATCGTAAAACAAATCCTAACAAAATCCTAGTCAATCCTAATCAAATCCTAACAAAATTCTAGTCAATCCTAAACAAATCCTAAAAAATCCTAAAATAAATCCTAAATAAATCCTAGTCAACCTTAGTCAAATCCTAACAAACTCTAAAACAAACCCTATCTAAATCCTTGTCAATCTTGATCAAATCTTAACAAATCCTATTCAAATCCTAACAAATCCTAAAATAAATCCTAAAGAAACTCTAGTCAATCTTAGTCAAATCCTAGCAAATCCTAAAACAAATACTAATTAATCTTAGTCAAATCCTAACAAATTCTAAAACAACTCTAATCAACCCTGGTCAAACCTTAACAAACTCTAAAATAAATCTTAACTAAATCCTAGTTAATCCTAGTCAAATCCTAATAAATCTTATTCAAATCCTAAACAAATCCTAAATCCTAAATCCTAACCAAATCCTATTCAAATCCTAAACCAAATCCTAACCAAATCTTAAATCAAACTCTAACCAATTCAAATCAATCCTAGGAAAAATTAGAACCTCAATATTTGTCAAATTGATCATTAATCTTATTTAAAACTTTGTATACCTTTCAATCTCTTAGTCAACAACAAGCATAACAAATTTGAAGGAAATCAAACTTACCAAATAGAAGAAAAATCCTAAAAAATCCTTGGATGTTGGCTGGCCTCCTTCTCCAACCTTGATGCTAATCTTCCAATGCTAATTTCTCCTTTTTTCACCATTCAATTAGTCTCAAATCTCTCATATGTATAGATAAACAAGTCTACTATCCATGCATCTAAATTTTACTTCAATCCAACTAGCAGATTGCTCAAGATCTCAAAAATTCCCACTAACCTTTAAAGCTTAATTCTAGAGACCTTAACCCACTTAAACCTCAATTACATACAATTAAACTATTAGATTCAGCTCAAATTTACAACACTCTACAAGCACTATTGTATGCACCAATCCACAAAATATCACTTGTAGATCTATAACCAATCTCACAGAATGCTCAAAAATATAAACTCCAATATATTTCACAAAACCAAAGTCACCAAAATCAACCCTAACTTTGTAAAGCCATTACAAAGTCATTATTAACTCAAATCATTTCTAACTAACTTTCAAAGAAAGATCCTCTTATTTGCTCTCTAATTCCACCTTCCAATCTGCAAAAAGCCCCTCAACCCGCTGTAGGCATGTGGTTCTCATAACAAATATGTTCCATTGTTATATACTTTTTTGACAATATAAGGCCCAAACCATCTCCTTGCAAATTTCATTACTAAGCTATGTTGGTTGTCTAAACTACTATCATAAACCAACACCTAATCACCATTTTAAATTGATTTTGGAAGCAATTGATCCTTTTTGTCAAACCTCTTCTTGTTTTTTTTCTCTTGCTTCTTTCAACTTCTTTATAGCTACCTCAATGTCCTTGGATCTCTCAAATTCAATTGCATGTAAGTCCTTTCAACTCTTTTCTTACAATCCAATGGTAGTGGTAATGCCACTTATTTAACTTTCTTGGCAATAGTCTTATACTTAATTTTCACTTTTGAATTATATCTATTAATATATTCTTTCACCTCATCATAAAATTCTTTAGATTGCACATTTACTACCTTATCATTACTTTCAAAACCTAAATCCAATAATAATTATAATTCACCTATGGTATCATCAAAGCCACTTTTTTCAAACATCTCCAATATGAATTCATCTTCATCAAGCACTCCACATTTCTTCAACTCATATTCTATAATTTTGACGTTTTTTTTTTCTATTCTTCCAAAATCATTTATATTTTTGAATAAAATATATCTATCCCGTGATAAGATAATAATAGCCTCATCTCTTCTAATAAGTAGGATGTCATCTCTCTTCTAGATTATATGTGGTTGTTAATGCAAATCTTTCCATATACACCAATATTTTATAGTCAATTATCTCTTTTACCAATGCCAATATTTCCATTTATTCCACATGTGCAAGTAGGTTGGAAATATCTTCTTTTGTACATGACCAAATCATTGGCAAGGTACAAATTTTGAAATAAGAAGACTTAATTGAAACCTCATCAACATAGCCACATACATCTTCCTTGCATCTTTTGTCTTGTTTTTTTTTATTCCAACGTCCATTTAAGATTTCCATGTAATCTTTAAATCCATTTTCAATGTCTTTATATATAAATTTTTTTAGATATTCAATCTTTGAATTCCACACTGCATGATGAACTTTTTTCTTATCATAATCCAATTGTGCCCCCCATACATGTGCATTTTCCATGTAACCTTAACCTTGGTCCAAAAGATTAGTACTCACAATTGATTTGATTAAAGCCATTGACTTAGTACCCTTACCTTTGATTCTATAATCTTCTTTTGTCACATAATTTTGTGAAACATCTATCATTTCTTCTTGAATGTATCCTTATAAATTATCCTTCATTTCTTCTTGAATGCATCCTTGTGAAACATCATAATCTTGTTTTATCTCAAAGCATTGTATTACTTCATAACATTGAGAAATTTCATGCCCTTGTGAAACCTCATGCTCTTGAAAAATCTCACAACTTTTGCCATAATCCTTTGTGGTTTCACCACCACATTTAGTATCATAACCTTGTGTAATTTTATAACCCCTTCCATAATGATCGTGTGAAAATTCAAAACCTCTTTCATCCAATTCATATGTGGTCTTATAGCCATATGCAGTTTGACTTCCATCATCATATTTGTACATAATTTCACTACTTCTTATATCATAATATTATGAATTCATACAATCTTTATAATCATAATCTTAAATAGATCCATAATCCATCTCATGTGAAGGTTCAACTTTAAATTCTTCAACATAATCCAAAATATTAGGCAAAACATCCTCATCTCCTTCAAATATAGAAAATACCTTTTTATCATTAAGAAATATTCTATCTAAATTGCCATCACCAACTTGCACAAACTTACTCAATGTAGAAAAGCCATAACTTCCTACCACATTGTCATTAGTGTCTAAATCCTTGAGCTCCATATTACCTTCAAATTTTTGGATATCTTGGCCTTTCATATTGATAGTTTGATAAAAATCTTTGTTCTCTCCTTCACCACTTTTGATATAAGATCCAATTTCCTTCATTTGCAAAAAAATTTGCTCTTCTTTTAAAGCTTCTGATTTGCTCTTCTATTTCTCTTGATTTGAAATTTGTTCCTTGCATTGATAAAGATGATATAGAACCTAAAGTAGAAGATTTCTTAGGCCATATTGTAACTCTTTTAGCTCGTGTCCTTTGTTGCTTTGCTAAAACAATCACTGCTTATTTCAACTCCTCCCAATTATTAGTATAACTACTCTCCATAGACTCATCTGCAAGAAGTATGAAAAGCTTATCTCCCAAGGCATCATCAAGACCATTTAAAAATAACTCTATCTTTATAGCATCCAATGACTGTCTCTTTAAGGATGAGAGTTGATAAAATATCTTTTCAAATTCTTTCAAGAATTCATAAAGATCCATATGCATACTTGGTTGTAATTCTATCCAATCCAAAAAATTTTGCTTGATAATCCTACCCTCATTTGCATCAATAAATTTTTCTTTCAAAAGTTCTTAAAAATTTGACCATGTCTCCACACCCCCTTCAATCTCTTCACTTTTTTATGAATCCCATGTTTAATAGCCAAATAGAAGCTTGAAATCATCTTTGTCTCACTGATTTGATATGTCTCCATCTCACATATATAAACTTGTAAAAACTTAGTGATGTTGCATTCTTAAAACCTCCCAAATTTGTTGATGATTCCTTGTAATACCTTTGCGATATCCCTTTCAATTGCTTGCATCTTTTGTTGTTCCTCCATAAATATATAAAAATCCTTAAAAAATTCATTAACATTTGGCCAATCTAAAATATTCAACCTATCCAAAGAATATGATGAAGCATCTTCTATTTTATCCTACAATATTCAAAAATATCCCTTAAAATACTCTATCAATAACTTATGATACTTCAAAATGCTCCAAGATTTCTATCAAGTCCTATGATATTTTGTAATATTCCAAATACTATTTTTATTTTTTAAGATATTTTTTAAAGCTCAAAGCTTCAAAAAGCTTCAAAATCAACCGTCTTCCAATCTTGTCATCATTTGCTACCTCCACTTATTGCTCCACTTGTAACTCTATTAAAAGCACCATCTATAGCTCCATCAAAAATATATAACTCACTCAAAGATCTTGATGACACATCCTCCATTTTGATTCACAATGTTCAAAAATATCTTTCAAAGTGTTCTAATAAATATCTTATAACACTTCAAAATGCTCCAAGATATCTATAAAGTCCTATGATACTTTGTGATAATCTAAATGCCATTTTTAATTTCTAAGATATTTTCCAAAGCTCAAAGCTTCAAAAAGCTTCAAAATCAACCTTCTTGCAATCTTGTCTTCCTTTGCTACCTCCACTTGTTGCTCCACTTATAACTCTATTAGAAGCTCCATCCATAGCTCTATAAAAATTACATAATTCAATCAAAGACCTTGATAACACATCCTCCATTTTATTTCACAATGTTCAAAAATGTCCTTCAAAGCATTCTAATAAATATCTTATCTCCATTCAAAATGCTCCAAGATGTCTATAAAGCCCTATGATACTTTGAGATAATCCAAATGCCATTTTTATTTTCTAAGATATTTTCCAAAGCTCAAAGCTTCAAAAAGCTTCAAAATCAACCTTCTTGCAATCTTGTCTTCCTTTGCTACCTCCACTTGTTGCTCCACTTATAACTCTATTAGAAGCTCCATCCATAGCTCTATAAAAATTACATAATTCAATCAAAGACCTTGATGACACATCCTCCATTTTATTTCATAATTTTCAAAAATATCTTTCAAAGCGTTCTAATAAATATCTTATAACACTTCAAAATACTCCAAAATATCTATAAAGCTCTATGATATTCCATGATAATCAAAATACCATTTTCATTTTCTAAGATATTTTCTAAAGCTCAAAGCTTCAAAAAGCTTCAAAATCAATCCTATTGCCATCTTGTCCTCCTTTGCTATGTCCACTTGTTGCTCCACTTGCATTTCCATTAGAAGCTCCATTCATAGCTCTATCAAAAATATATAACTCAATCAAAGATCTTAATGACACATCCTCCATTTTGATTCATAATGTTCAAAAATGTCTTTCAAAGTGTTCTAATTAATATCTTATAACACTTTAAAATGTTCTAAGATGTCTATAAAGCCGTATGATACTCCGTGATAATCCAAAGGCCATTTGTATTTTTTAAGATATTTTCCAAAGCTCAAAGCTTCAAAAAGCTTCAAAATCAACCTTCTTGCCATCTTGTCATCGTTTGCTACCTCCACTTGTTGCTCCACTTGCAACTCTATTAGAAGCTCCATCTATAATTCCATCACAAATATGTAACTCATCCAAAGACTTTGATGACACATTTTCCATTTTGATTCAAAATGTTTAAAAATGTCTTTCAAGGCATTCTAATAAATATCTTATAACACTTCAAAATGCTCCAAGATGTCTATAAAGTCCTATGATACTCAATGATAATCCAAATGCCAATTTTATTTTTTAAGATATTTTTCAAAGCTCAAAGCTTCAAAAAGCTTCAAAATCAACCCTCTTCCCATCTTGTCATCATTTGCTACGTCCACTTGTTGCACCATTTGCAACTCCATTAGAAACTCTATCCATAGCTCCATCAAAATTATATAACTCATCCAAAGACCTTGATGACACATCCTCCATTTTGATTCACAATGTTCAAAAATGTCTTACAAAGCGTTCTTATGAATATCTTTTAACTTTTCAAAATACTCCAAGATGTTTATAAAGCTATATGATACTCCGTGATAATTCAAATGCGATTTTTATTTTCTAAGATATTTTCCAAAGCTCAAAGCTTGAAAAAGCTTCAAAATCAACCCTCTTGCCATCTTGTCATCCTTTGCTACCTCCACTTGTTGCTCCACTTCTAACTCTATTAGAAGTTCCCTCCAAAGCTTCATCAAAAATATATAACTCACTCAAAGACCTTGATGATACATCCTCCATTTTGATTCACAATATTCAAAAATATCTTTCAAAGTATTCTAATAAATATCTTATAACTCTTCAAAATACTCCAAGATGTCTTTAAAGCCCTATGATACTCCGTGATAATCCAAATGCCATTTTTATTTTCTAAGATATTTTTCAAAGCTCAAAGCTTCAAAAAGCTTCAAAATCAACCTTCTTGCCATCTTGTCATCCTTTGCTACTTTCACTTATTACTCCACTTGTAACTCTATTAGAAGTTCCCTCCAAAGCTTCATCAAAAATATATAACTCACTCAAAGACCTTGATGACACATCCTCCATTTTAATTTACAATGTTTAAAAATATATTTCAAAGCATTCTAATAAATATCTTATAACTCTTCAAAATGCTGCAAGATGTCTTTAAAGCCCTATAATACTCCATGATAATTCAAATGCCATTCTTTTTTTTTAAAATATTTTTTAAAGATCAAAGCTTCAAAAAGCTTTAAAATCAACCTTCTTGCCATCTTGTCATCATTTGCTACCTCCACTTATTGTTCGACTTGTAAGTCTATTAGAAGCTCCCTCCATAGTTTGATCAAAAATATATAACTCACTCAAAGACATTAATGACATATCCTCCATTTTGATTCACAATGTTCAAAAATATCTTTCAAAGCATTCTAAAAAATATCTCATAACACTTCAAAATGCTCCAAGATGTCTATAAAGTCCTATGATACTTTGTGATATTCCAAATGCCATTTGTATTTTTTAAGATATTTTCTAAAATTGAAAGCTTCAAAAAGCTTCAAAATCAACCCTCTTGCCATCTTGTCCTCTTTTGCTACCTTTACTTGTTGCTCCACTTGTAACTCTATTAGAAGCTCCATCCGTAGCTTCAGCAAAAAAATATAGCTCACTCAAAGACCTTGATGACATATCCTCCATTTTTATTCACAATGTTCAAAAATATCTTTCAAAGCGTTCTAATAATTATCTGATAACACTTTAAAATGCTCCAAGATGTCTATAAAGCCCTATGATACTTCGTGATAATTCAAATGCCATTTTTATTTTCTAAAATATTTTCCAAAGCTCAAAGCTTCAAAAAGCTTCAAAATCAACCTTCTTGCCATCTTATCCTCCTTTGCTACCTCCACTTGTTGCTCCACTTCTAACTCTATTAGAAGTTCCCTCCAAAGTTTCATCAAAAATATATAACTCACTCAAAGACCTTGATGACACATCCTCCATTTTTATTCACAATATTCAAAAATATCTTTCAAAGCGTTCTAATAAATATCTCATAACACTTCAAAATATTGTAAGATGTGTATAAAGCCTTATGATACTTTGTGATAATTCAAATGCCATTTTTAGTTTCTAAGATATTTTTCAAAGCTCAAAGCTTCAAAAAGCTTCAAAATCAATCCTCTTGCCGTCTTGTCCTCGTTTGCTACCTCCACTTGTTGCTCCACTTCTAACTCTATTAGAAGTTCCTTCCAAAGCTTCATCAAAAATATATAACTCACTCAAAGACCTTGATGACACATCCTCCATTTTTATTCACAATATTCAAAAATGTCTTTCAAAGCATTCTAATAAATATCTTATAATACTTCAAAATATTCCAAGATATCTATAAAGTCCTATGACACTTTGTGATAATCCAAATGCCATTTTTATTTTCTAAGATATTTTCCAAAGCTCAAAGCTTCAAAAAGCTTCAAAATCAACCCTCTTGCTGTCTTATCTTCTTTTGCTACCTCCACTTGTTGCTCCACTTCTAACTCTATTAGAAGTTCCCTCCAAAGTTTCATCAAAAATATATAACTCACTCAAAGACCTTGATGATACATCCTCCATTTTTATTCACAATATTCAAAAATATCTTTCAAAGCGTTCTAATAAATATCTCATAACACTTCAAAATATTGCAAGATGTGTATAAAGCCTTATGATACTTCATGATAATTCAAATGCCATTTTTAATTTCTAAGATATTTTTCAAAGCTCAAAGCTTCAAAAAGCTTCAAAATCAATCCTCTTGCCGTCTTGTCCTCGTTTGCTACCTTTACTTGTTGCTCTACTTGTAAGTCCATTAGATACTACATCCATAGCTTCATCAAAAATAAATAACTCACTCAAAGACCTGAATGACACATCCTCTATTTTGATTCACAACGTTCAAAAATGTCTTTCAAAGCGTTCTAATAAATATCTCATAACACTTCAAAATACTCAAAGATGTCTATAAAGCCCTATGATACTTCAAGATAATCTAAATGCCATTTTTATTTTCTAAGATATTTTTCAAAGCTCAAAGCTTCAAAAAGCTTCAAAATCAACCCTCTTGCTATCTTATCCTCTTTTGCTACCTCTACTTGTTGCTCCACTTGCAATTCCACTAGAAGCTTTAATTAATATATCATCCATATTTCCTCCTTCAATTCTCTTGCCTTGTTTTTCAATAAGTCAAATAAATCAAAAAAATCCCAATTATCTTCTAGCTCAAGCTTTCACATTGGATTCACCAAATATATCATATGTCATGAAATCTTCCTTGAGAATGCTCCAGGCACTTGGCTGTAGAAGATAAAAAAAAATATGCAATAATAACTAGTTCTAATCTCTCTAATCAATCTCTAAACAGTCTTTAATCAAATCTTAACTAAATCCTAATCAACCCTGGTCAAATCCAAACAAATCCTAAAACAAATCCTAACTAAGTCCTAATCAACCCTGGTAAAATCCTAGCAAATCTTAAATCAAATTCTGACTAAATCCTACTCAACAATGGTCAATTTCTAACATATCCTAAAATAAATCCTAAATAAATCCTAGTCAACGTTGATCAAATCCTAGCAAATCTTATTCAAATCCTAATAAATCCTAAAATAAATCTTAATTAAACTCTAGTCAACCCTGATTAAATCCTATCAAATCCTAAAACAAATCCTAGTCAATCCCGATCAAACAAATCCTAATAAATCCTAAAATAATCCTAATCAACCTTGATCAAACCTTAACAAATCCTAAAATAAATCCTAAAGAAATCTTAGTCAATCCTGATCAAACCTTAACAAATCCTAAAACAAATCCTAAAGAAATCTTAGTCAACCTTGGTCAAACCCTAGCAAATTCTAAAACAAATTCTAGTCAATCCTGATCAAATCCTAATAAATCCTAAAATAACCCTAATCAACCCTGGTTAAATCCTAACAAATCCTAAAATAATCCTATTCAATCGTGATCAAACTTTAACAAATCTTAAAATAAAACTTAACTAAATCTTAATTAATCCTAGTCAAATGCTAGCAAATCCTATTCAAATCCTAAACAAATCTTAAATGCTAAATCCTAACCAAATCCTATTCAAATCCTAAATCCTAAATCCTAAATCCTAAATCAAACCCTAATCAAATCTTAAATCAAACTCTAACCAATTCAAATCAATCCTAGGAAAAATTAGAACCTCAATATTTGTCAAATTGATCATTAATCTTATTTAAAACTTTGTATACCTTTCAACCTCTTAGTCAAAAACAAGCATAACAAATTTGAAGGAAATCAATTTTACCAAATAGAAGAAAAATCCTAAAAACTCCTTAGGTGTTGGCTGGCCTCCTTCTCCAACCTTGATGGTGATCTTCTAATGCTAATTTCTCCCTTCTTCACCAATCAATCAGTCTCAAATCTCTCATATGTATAGATAAATAAGTCTATTATCTATACACACAAATTTTATTCTAATCCAATTAGCAAATTGCTTAAGATCTCAAAAATCCCAATTGATCTTTAAAGCTTAATTCTTGAGACCTTGACCTATTTAAACTTCAATTACATACAATTAAATTATTAGATTCAGCTCAAATTTACAACACTCTACAAGCACTATTGTATGCACCAATCCACAAAATATCACTTGTAGATCTATAACCAATCTCACAGAATGCTCAAAAATATAAACTCCAATATATTTCATAAAATCATAGTCACCAAAATCAATCATAATTTTGCAAAGCCATTACAAAGTTATTATTAATTCAAATCTCTTTTAACTAACTTTCAAAGAAAGATCCTCTTATTTGCTCTCTAATTCCACCTTCCAATCTGCAAAAAGCCCCTTGACCCGCCACAAGCATGCGGTAATGTGCCTTGGGGTCTGATTTCAATCCCGGCTCATAACCGGTCCTCTCCGAGTATCTATTTTGAGATTTTTGTGATAAATTTTTCTAAAACCTATTCTTAACTTTCTCTTATATATGCTTATATTATTTTATTTTTCAATCTACTTTATTTTGCCTTACTTATGGCCCTACAAAATAAATAGAAGCCTATTTGTAAAAAAGGTAGCATTAACATCCATTAGTTTTACTCCTTTTTTACTATTATCTATTTTTCTAAGATAATTTATTATAATATTTTGAACTAAGATCTTCTATAATATACTATTTCTACATTCTTTTATCTAATAGTTATGTTACATCATGACATCGTCTTTGGAATCTTCCAATTCATAATTATCTGGACTTTCTTAGGATCCATCATGAGACCATCAATTTGAAATGATGTATCCTAAGAAATCAACTTGAGTAGTGTGAAATACATACTATTCCATCTTGGCGTTCAATCCCCCATCTCTAAGTTTTTATAATACTTGATAAACATGTACTTCATGTTTTTCTACGTTCTTAGAATAGATCAAAATACTGTTTAGATAACAGACGACAAAATTATCTAGGAATTCATGAAAAACATCATTCATGAGATGTTGAAAAGCAGCTAGTGCATTTGTAAGTCTAAAAGGCATGACATTATATTCAAAATGTCCGTACCTAGTTCAAAATACAGTTTTTCATTTATCTCCTTCTTTGATGCATATCAGATTGTATGCTCCTCTAAGATCTATTTTTGTATAGATCTTAGCTTAATTTAACTGGTCAAGGAGTCTTGATATCAAAGGTAATGGATATCTGTTCTTGATTATGATCTTATTGAGTCCTCAATAGTCAACACATATTTGCAATGATCCATCTTTTTTCTTCACAAATAGAATTAGAGCTCCTATTGGAGATTTAGAATAGTGTATGAAATTCTTAGCCAAATTCTTATCAATATGCGTCTTGAGTTTAGCCAACTTATCTTGTCATAAACTGTAGATTAGTTCAAATAGTGGTTGAGTTCCTTCCTTGACGTCGATTGAACAATCATATGGATGATGCTTTGGAAGAATATTTACATTCTTTTTCTCAAAAACGTCTTGATAATCCAGATATTGGCTTGGAATGCCACTTAAAATCTTTCCACCATCAAAAATAAGTATGGCATAAATAGCAAAAGTTGATCCTTCTTTTGTTGCACTGTCGTGTTGCAGCACGTTTATATAGTGAAAGGTATAGATAAGAGTAATTTATATTTTATACTTGATTATCTTAGTTCAATAGGAACTTAGAATACTTAAAAAAAAGATTATGGAAGCCTCTTAGATTATTTTCTTATTTTAATAGCTAACAGATAAAAGTTAATTGTTAAAGTTTTCTTCTAGGCTATACAAACTCTATTATTGATTTTAAAAAGCCGTAATTTAATTAAAATATAATAGAAAAGAAAAATAGTTATTATGGTTGATACTAGGATTAAATTGAGGATAGGATTTAACTTAAAAATCCTTAGAATTAGTTGAATTGATACCTTGGAAAAGACCGGATATGAGATAGGATCAAAATCAGACCTCAAAGGACAAAAATGACCACCAAAGGGAAGAGAAGAAGACATTCAAAGATTGGCAATTAAGATTGGATAGCTAGCTTGAAGGGGGTTTCAAGGACATTTAGTTTGTAACCATAGGATTTTGGAAGACTTAGCAATTGCTAATCAAAGTCAAGGTTTGTATTAGCATTTTGGGTTTCATATAAGACAATGATGGCTTGCATTGTTGAGTAATTCGTGCAATCTGTGTAGCATCTATAGTTCAAAATTTGGTATTGTTTGGATTGTTGGATGTGCTAAGTGTATCCAAAAATTTGTATTAATCTAGCAATGCAATCAAGAGATATTTGAATTTTGATACAAAGGGTTGTCAAAAGTTGGCAGTTTAGGATTGGATAGGATTTCTATGATAACTAAAGATCCACTAATTGGATCAACATAAATTTTGGTATGCTAATAGAAGACTTATAGGTTGAGCTACACACCAAGTTTGAGCTGAAGTTAAAAATGAAAGAAGGAGAAATCACCACTGGAGTTTCTACATCAATCTTCAAGTTGGTGGCCGAGTGTCATTAGTGCGATTTTTGGGCATTTTCTTGCAATCTGTAAGTTGAATTGAGCTAAATTTTTTTGAGCATGTAAAAGACTTATATCAAAATTTGCATACAAAATTTCACACTAAGTGGATGATTAGATTAAAAATTATAGCTTGACAAAGCTCACTGATTAGGATTAGGACTTACAAATAAAAATAAAAATTGCTTAATTATAAAAGAAACGAGGTAATTGGGGTATATATATGGTTGATGTTACTAAGAGGAGTGTTTTTAAACACTTTTAAATTGAAGTTTGAATTATATTTCTTATACATGGATAAAATCTATAAAGATTTTTTGATTATTTACAAACATTATTTTACCTTCTACAGTCAGGTGCCCGGTGCATTCCCGAACAAGACAATACGTAATGCGATATAAGTGGTGAATCCGACCTGAAAATTTGGGGTGGAAGGTATTGGGTTTTGTTGTGGTTATTTGGAATTAATGGCACAAGAAAACAAAAAGGTGGATTTTGGAATTATTGATGGAGCTTTGGATGGAGCTTCGAGCGGATCTTCTAGTGGAGTTTCTTCTTGTGGACAAAGTATGTATCTAGATCCAAACATTACAAATATATTTCAAGCTTTTACATTAATTATGCAACAGCAACAAGAAAAGAATCGAAAGGAGGCTTTGGCAATCAAAACATTATAAGCAATGGTTAACAAGGTTGATCAGTTTGATGGAAAGGACATATTTAAGTAATTGAGGTGTTATATGGGGGAGATGGAATTGAATCGAGTCTCTGAAAGAGATATGATTTTATTATTTGAATTTGCTACGATATCAGAGATAAGAGAACATGTGAAATCATTCACAGAGCAATTTGAAAGTTCTTGGGAGGAATTCTCTCATGCGTTGAGAAATGAATATTTCTTAGAAGACTCTAATTGAGTCACTAAGAAATCATTTTTGAAATGGATTGAGCACCCTAACAAGAAATTACAAGCTATTAAATTATTGAGGGAATTTGACAGACAATATTCTTGGTTATCAAAAGTAGAAAAGATAACCTTAGAACCAAACAAGGTTGAGTTATTTCTTCTAGCAGCAGATGGAGAATTACAAGAAAGGTTGGAGATTTCTCTTGAAGATAAAGAAGAAGATGAAGGAATAACAACAAACTGAAAAAAAGTCAAGGGTGCAATAGGATTATTGACAAAAAAAGAAAGAAGGAAGGACAGAGGGGGGGTATCCAAAGAATGGTACAAGTACCTAAAGCTCAAGTGCCCACTTCACGATTAACGATATCCATTTTTCAACCTTCAACAACTACGTCAAAGAAAAAAGATATGGAGATTGAAGAACTTATATACAAGATGCGAGATCTTCAAATTAAATTTGCAAGGTTTGAGGAGAAGACTTCTGCAATGAATTCAAAATCTACTTTTAAGCAAGGATATGTGCAAAGATGCATCTGATGTGATGATGATTTCCATTCTCGAAAGGATTGTAGTGAGTTTAATGAAATGGTCCAACAAGACATTGTTTTTTGGAAAGATGGAAAGGTGTCACGGATACAAATTATAGACTTGAAGTTTAAACAAGAAGTTCAAGAAGAACTGGCAGGAACTGGATTAATTAGATGAGTACAAAAACAACACCAGAGAGGTGAGCTAGAGCTCCAAGAGATGTGTTGTCGAGACTGAAGAACTCTTCAGCCTTGACTCCAATATATACTCCTACCTAGGAAGCTTCTCAAGCAACTTCTATTAACTAGGAAGATATTAGAAGGCTCTGGAAGGTTCTAGAGAGTTCTAGGAAATTTCTAGAATATTCTAGAAGGTTCTAACAAGTATGTCCTTGACACTAGGAAGATATTAGAAGGCTCTAGAAGAATCTAGAGAGTTTTAGAAAACTTCTAGAATATTCTAGAAGGTTCTAATAAGTATGCCCTTGATATCACCTCCTCCTTTAGCTTCGAGGTCTCCGAGTAGCCATTTGAGATGTATACTCACAAACGTAGGAAATCAAAAATTTGTCACATAGTCTCTGTAATATACTCCAGATGTCGTTCACGAGGCAGATGATTCATGGATCCTTTTTCTATTCATTTTTCTAGAGAAGGCTTCATCTTCACGCTTCGTTAATGACTAGCTTTTGGTTTATTAGGATATCGTCGATGGAATTCCCGTACCTTTTGAGATGCATTGGCAAGATTTTCGGTCGGTTCCCATGTTCTTTCATTAATATCGTAGCCGCTCCAATGCACAAAGTACTCTAATTTATTCCATCTTCGCCGTAAATCTAGTATCCTTTCCACCTCATATTCTTTGTTGTTTTCAATTTCTATACTAGGTGGCGGACATTGCACTCTTCCAGGAAAAGACGATTTCCAATAAGGCTCTAATAGAGAAACATAAAAGACAGGGTGTACCTTCATAGCAGCTGGTAACTCTAAGTGGTACGCCACAGAATTGATCTGCTTCTAGATAACAAATGGTCCCAATCTCCAGTAGTCCAACTTATCACATAGCCGCTTGGTCTTGATATTTCGTCGAAGCAGCCATATTTTATCTCCAATCTTGAAATTAGGTGCGTGATTCCGAAATTTATCCACGGATGCTTTCTAAGACTCTTGGGCAATTTGTAATTGAAGCTTCAATGTGGTTTGAAGCTCCAATAGCTGCTGCACCAATCCTTCAGCTACTGGGTTGTTATTCGCTGACGGACTCAATAGATCAAGCTTCGGATGGTATCCATAGTTGGAAAAGAATGGTGTTTTCTGAGTCAACCCATGAAGGGTGTTGTTATATGCAAACTCGGCTAGCGATAGATATGCAATCCAATCATCTTATTGATAGTTGATGCTGCATCGTAAATACTGTTCCAAAACTTGATTCACCCATTCCGTTTGGCCGTCCGTTTGAGGATGGAATGCCGAAGAAAGCTTGATGTCCACCTTTAATATTTTAAAAAAAGATCTCCAAAACTTTGATATAAATTGGGTTCTTTGATCCGACACAATATCATCTGGTAGACCATGATATCGATACACATTATCAAAGAAGAACCTTGCTGTATCTTTGCTTGACGATGTCTTCTTGCAAGGAATAAAATATGCCATCTTCGTAAGTCGATCCACTACAACAAAGATGCTGTCAAATGAATTCGATGGCGGCAGATCTGTAATAAAGTCCATAGAAATTGAAGACCATCGACGACACGGAATGGGCAATGGCTCTAGAAGTCTATAAGGGCGATGTCGAGGGTTCTTGGATCTTGAACAAATGTCACAAGAGAGGACAAAATCCTTCACATCCTTCTACATTTGGGGCCACCAAAAATCTCGGGAAATGAGTTTTAAGATCTTGTTGAATCCGAAATGTCCCGCAGTTGGAAAGTCATGACGAGATTGAAAGACTCGAAGTCATGCTGGTCCTTTTGGGATATATAGCCGCTCTTCAAAGTATAAGAGATCTCCTTCAACCTTGAATTTGTCATCATTGATACGTTGCTTAATATCAAGGACTATTGGATCTTCAATAATTGCAGTACGTACCTGGTTGAAGAAGTCAACATCAATTGGCACCATAGCAGCACAAATTCTGAATTGCTCTGGCTTTAATAATGTCGTACACTGCTGATTAAGCGCTGCCTCTCCAATCTTCGGTGCAAGATATGATCTTCTTGATAAGGCATCGGATAGTCCTTGCTGTTTTCCAGTCCGATAAGTAATAACGAAGTCAAATCTAGATAGCGACATATTCCATCGAGCTTGACGATAGTTTAGAACCCGAGCCGACATGAATTATTCTAGATTCTTGTAATCTGTATATACAATCACTAGATGCGCAGCTCCTTCAAGGAAGTGACGCCACTCTTGAAAAGAATCCACTATAGCAAGGAATTCTTTATCATGAATCTTATAGTTGATCTCAATTGCAGAAAACTTCTGTGAATAGAATGCAACCAAATGAAGCTTATTGTCGATGCCCATCTGTGAAAGTACGGCTCCTAAAGCAAAATCCGAAGCATCGGTTTTCAAATAGAAAGCCTTTGTAAAGTTTGGGTGTACCAAGATTGGAGCCGTAGTAAATGCCGTTTTAAGATTTTGAAATACTTTTTCTGCTAAAGATCTCCATTCTAGCTTATCCTTACATGTTAATCGAGTGAGTGGAGCAGCAACTTAAGAATAATTCTTGATGAAGATCCGATAGAAGTTAGCAAAGCCGAGAAAATATTGTACGTCTCTAACCGTCTTTGGAACTTCCCAAGACACAATTGCTTCTACCTTCTTGGGATCCATCTTCAGGCCTTCCGTAGTCGCAACAAATCCTAAAAACTCCATCTCAGTTTGGTGAAATAAGCACTTCTCCAACTTGGCGTAGAGTCCTCGCTCACGTAATTTTTCGAGTACCAAACGAATGTGCTTTTCATGCTTTTCTTCATTCTCAAAAAATATCAAGATATCATCTAGATTTATGACAACAAAATCATCTAGATATTCTCAAAAAATATCGTTCATCATATGCTGAAAAACTGCCGGAGCATTAATAAGACCAAATGGCATGACATTATATTCAAAATGACCATACCTTGTATGAAAAGCTGTCTTCCATTCGTCTCTTTTTTTGATTTGCACAAGGTTGTAAGCTCAATTAAATCAATCTTTGTAAAGATCTTTGCTCGTCCAAGTTGTTTTAGAAGACTAGAGATCAAAGGTAATGGATAGCGATTCTTCTTTGTTACCTTGTTGAAACCTCGATAGTCCATGCACATCCATAGTGAGCCATCCTTCTTCTTCACAAATAAGATTGATGCCTTAGCTGGCAATTTTGAATGACAAATGAAGTTCTTGGCTAGGTTCTCGTCAATATATTTCCACAACTCAGCTAACTCTATCTGCGATAGGTTGTAGATTAGGCCAAAAGGCGGTTGTGCTCCTTCTTACAATTCTATGGCACAATCATATGGTCGATGTTCTGGTAGCATGTTTGCATTCTTCTTTTGGAACACGTCTTGAAAATCCTTATATTGCTTCGGTATTCCTGCTGTTAAAATCTGCTCTCCACTGGTTGGAGCCGCATAAATGACCAATGGTGTGCCTTCCTTGCACGATCTTACAAATGTTCTTGCTCCAATGAAGAAGGATTTTTTGATTTGAGGTCTTCTTCCAGGCTTATTCTCAGGTTGTTCTATGGAAAATGTTATCCTCTGCAACCTCTAATCTATGGATGGATTATATTTTTCCAACCAAGAAAGACCAAGAATAATAGAATTTGACGGGGTGCTAATAATGTTGAAAATAATATAACTACTGTGGTCTTTTAAGGTCACTTCTATAGGTTCTGATTCATAGGTGACACTACCAAATAATAAAGGTCGTCCATCTATTATTTCTATGTGAACAGGTTTGAATTTTTGTACTAGGGGAATTTTGTGATGCTTAGCAAATTCTTGGTCTAAGAAACAAGCAAATACTCTTGAATCTAATAAGACTAAGGTTTTTAATTTTTCAAGACCAAAAGATAAAGGAATTATAAAACAACGGGCAAGTTGAGTAGAAAGAGAGGAACCTGGTTTTGATTTGTCCAGCCGCATGGTTCCTATTGTGGCTGGGCATTCTCGTTTTTCTGAACAAACGTACTTCTATTCTTGATGCTACGTCCATTTTGCTTCTTCGGACAGTTTCCAACTCTATGGCCTTCTCCACTGCAATAAAAGCACAAACCTTTCTCCATACGCTGCTTCTTTTCTTTTGGAATAAGGGATTTGATACGTACCACATCAATCTGCATGTCCTCTATCTCCGCTTGTGAATTTAGGCTACTTGCAGATATAATTGCGCCGTGATGACTTGTATATTGTCTAGAGCATTGGTCTTGGCGACGTTGAAATAGGCGGTTATCGTACTTTACAGCTTGGCTAATAGCTTCGTTGAGCATTCGTGGATCAGGAAGAGATAACAACAAATCCTTCACATCGTCCTTTAGACCCCAATAGAATTGCCTCATCAATGCTTCTTCATCCCAATTGATGTCGCATGCCAATTGCCTGAAATCCGATGCATAGACTGATACAGAGCGAGTTCCTTGTCGTAGTAATCAAATTTTTGTTGTAGCCTATCGAGCCTTTTCATGCTCGCCAAATGCTTCTGCAAATGCCTCCAAAAAAGTCTCAAAGTTATTCAAAATTGGTGATCCTTTTTCAAATAGAGGAGCAAACCACGATAGAGCTTATCTCGTAAACAAAGTTCCAACCAATCCAACGCGTGATTCCTCCGTCGGATAACGTTCAGGTTGTAGAGCTGTTATTAATTTGATTTGATTGATGAAACCTCAAAACTTGGAGCGTGTGCCATCAAACTTATCTGGAAGGCTAATTCGAGATTCCTTTTGTTGTGGAAGTAATAGTTCTCTTTGAACCATAAGTAAAGCTGCTTCTTCTGGTGCAGAAGCTCGAGGCTGATGAGGCCCAGATTGTGCTATTCCGGATGCTCCATCATTATGAAGTCTTGCAAAGACTCCTTCCATCATCGTAGTTCTCTGTGATAATGTATCAAGAGCACTCATAATGGCGTCCATCTTGGACTCCAAACTTTCACTTATATTAATGTCTTGACCTCCAACCATTCTAAGAGAAAGGAAGTAATTGTTTCTACAAGGAGGAAATATTGGTTTAGAAGAGGGTACTCCGCAACCTCTAAAACGCCTTAAGACCTTCAAAAAGAGGGGTAATCCACTCTCTCTAAGAAGAATAAGACTCCAATATTATGACAAAAAGATATCAGTTTAGAGGAGGGTAATCCGCAACCTCTAAAATACTAGTGTACCTTCAAGAAGAGGGATAATCCACACTCCAACAAGAAAGAACTAACTCTGATATCCAAGGTGAGAGTAGTCTCGACAAACTGTCACGGACACAAAATATAGACTTGAAGTCTAAACAAGAAGTTCAAGAAGAACTGGCAGGAACTGGATTAATATCACGGACATAGAATATAGACTTGAAGTCTAAACAAGAAGTTCAAGAAGAACTGGCAGGAACTGGATTAATCAGATGAGTACAAAAATAATACCAGAGAGGTGAGCTAGAGCTCCAAGAGATGTGTTGTCGAGACTGAAGAACTCTTCAACCTTGATTCCAATATATACTCCTACCTAGGAAGCTTCTCAAGCAGCTTCCTCCAACTAGGGAGCTTCTCAAGCAACTTCTATTAACTAGGAAGATATTAGAAGGCTTTGGAAGGTTCTAGACAGTTCTAGGAAACTTCTAGAATATTCTAGAAGATTTTAATAAATATGTCCTTGACAAAAGGTGGTGTCAAAGGATACTGGTGATATTCTCCAAACCAACTTTGGTAAGGGAGATATGAAAGCATTGGTTAAGGATTATTTGGCAGCAAATAGGATTGCAGTAATGAAAATTGCAAGTTATGGTACTAGGGTGGATGACAATGCTAAGCATGGATGGATAATACGGGCAGCTAATAAGTTTGGATTGGTGATGTTGCAATGGAATAAAAAAAATTTGTTCAAGATGCAACAACTTATCTTCTTATATTGGGACAACCGTACATTATTGCAACTCGAATGGAAACAAAAGTCCTTGATGATGGATCAGCTTATGCACGGATTTGTAGTGAAGATGGAAAAAGGGCAGTACAATTTTTGATTGTTCCTCCAAATCATGAACGTAATTGAGACAGATTGAAAGAGAAACCATTGTCTAGAGTTATTGAAGAATTTATGGATTTTTGAGGAGTACCACTATAAAGCGGGATTATAGAGGTAGAAAAGGAGAGGTACTCTCGGAAGATATATGTACCTTTGATGCAGGATTTATTGGCATTTTTTAAAATGGGAGTATTATGTATAAGAGGATTGAGGATCTAAAAAGAAATGAAAAAAAAAAGATTATGTATTGTTGAAAGAGAATTATATGGATTAAAAATATTAGAAGACGGTGAAAAGATTATTGGTATTTATGAAGAAAATGGATTGGAAGATCCTTTAGAATTGATTGCATCTATTGGATTAGGTGATGAAGATAAAATTATACAGATTCATTTAAAAGAAGTTTATGATATGATTAAATCTTTTCAAACACCAGAGATTATGGTTGAAACAAAATACAAGATAGTAAATAAGAAGGTAAATCCCGTTGCTAGACTTTTGCCAAAAGACTGTAAAAAATAGGTAGAAGGAGCATCAAGAGAAACGAGCTTGAGGGATCCAAGAAATATTGGGTATAAGTTTATTGAAGAAACTTTTCAAGAATTAAAGATTGATTCTGATGGTTCTTTGTTGCTAGAGGAAATTGTGTTCTTCAAAGAAATGCTAGCAAAACGAGGTAAATCATTTGCCTTTGAATCTCATGAAATTGGGTGTGTGGATCCAAATATTATAACTCCTATGGTTATTTTCACTATACCACATGTACTTTGGAATTTGAGGCCAATTTTAGTGCCAAAGGCGCATTTATCGAGTTTGATAGAATTATTAAAAGAAAAGATGAAGATAAAGATTTTGGAGCTTTCTTTTGCACCATATTCTAATTGATGGTTTACAATGCCTAAGAAAAATGGATCATTAAAATTTATTCAAGATATGCAATCAATAAATGCAGTGACTATCAAAAATGCAAGAATTGGACTAATAGTAGATGAATTTGCTGAAGCATTTACAAGAAGGGTAATTTATTCAATGGATGACCTGTACTCAGGCTATGACCAATTTCAACTAACAAAAGAAAGTAGAGACATGACAACAATGAGAACTCCACTTAGATTGGTTAAAATGTGTACTCTTCTTCAAGGTGCTACTAATTTAGTTGCACATATGATGAGCACGATGAATAAAGTATTGAGGGATTTTATTCCTGAGAAGACTATGTCTTTTCTAGATGATGTTCCTATTAAAGGGTACAAAGAAAAAGACAAGGATAAAACTTTAGATAAAAGGGGATGTCGCAAGTATGTTGTCAATCATATATAAGATTGTGAAAAGATATTGACTCGGCTTGAAGAAGTTCATCTTACATTATCAGATACAAAATCTATATTTGGAATACAAGAAGTTATAATTGTTGGACATTTATGTGGATTTTATAGAAGAAAACCAGATCCAGCCAAGATTGATGCAATTAGAAGAATAAAAGAAGATTGCAGTTCTTTAATAGAGGTGCGTAGGTTTTTGGGTGCATGTGTGTTTTATCGTATTTGGATTCCTCACTATGCTTATATAGCGGATCCATTGTATGAATTATTATGCAAAGATTATCGTTTTAAATGGGAAGAAAAGTATATCAAAATAATACAAATATTGTAGGAATTATTGACACCACCTCCAATATTGAAAAAAATTGATTATAAGTGCAATAGACCAGTGATTCTTACAATGGATATTAATCCAATTGCCATTCGGTGGACAATGGATCAAGATGATTTAAATGGACATAGATTTGCAGTTCGATTTGGAGCTAAGGTTTTAAGTGCACGCCAACGTGCATATTCTCAAGTGAAAAGGGAATTATGGGGAGTTGTTTCAGCTATGAAAGCTGAAAGGGATTATTTAATTGGGGCAACAGTGGTGGTGGAAACAGATTGTTTGCCTTTGCTTGGAATGATTACTAATTGCACAACTCCAGACATTGAAATGTTAAGATGGATTGCTTTTATCAAGTCATTAAATCTGGAGTTTAAGCATGGTGCGGAAAAAGACAATTCCGTAGCAGATATGTTATCTCGAGCAAGATATAATGGAGAAGATGAAATGATAGAGGATATTGATGATGTGGGTACAAAATTTTATTCAATTTCACAATTGAACAAGGAAAATAAGCCATTTCATGTAGAAAATTATGAAAGAGATTTATTGGATATTGGATATTATTTGAGCATGTTAACCAAGCATGCTAATTGATCAATTGAAAAATTTAAATAGATCAGGAGAAGAGCATACAAATTCATATTATAAAGGAGATTTCTATGGAAGAGGCCAAAATCAAACATTGGAATGCGACAACGAGTAGTAGGTACCAAAGAAGCTCAACAAGAATTACTCAAGGAATTTCATGATAGTTTATGGGCAGGGCATAGAGGAATTTGGGCTACTTTTGCTAAATTGAAGGAATGATATTGGTGGAAGAATATGTATGGAGATATAATTTCATTTGTAGAATCTTGTGTAGCTTGTCAAATGTATTTGAATATACGACATCGAGATGATTTACATCCAACATATCCTTTGGCCATTCATTTTAAATGGATTGTGGATTTGATTATTATGCCAATGGGACTATGGCAAATGAGGTATTTAATTTTGGCTCATGAAGATTTATGAAATCAAGTGGAAGGCAGGGCTTTAAGGACAAAGTCTAGAGAAGGAATTTACAGATTTTTACTTGAGGATGTTATTTGCCGCTATGGATGTGTGGAAAAGATCACTGCAAATCGTGGAAAATTAAATGCACATAAAGCTCGTGAATTCTTCTAAAGATGTGGAGTTAAATTATCATTGACCACGGCTTATAATCCGGAAGGGAATGCAAAGAGTGAACGTGGACATCCACCAATTATAAAAGCCTTAGTTAAAGGTTGCAATAGAAGAGTGAGAGAATGGCCTCGACTTTTACCTTATGCATTATGGGCTCATCAAACAACACATAGTTCGGTGACAGGATATATGCCAGTGGAACTTATGACAGGTCAAAAATCTATTATGCCAATTGAAGAACATGTGCCAACTTGGAGTGTACTACCTTGGAAAGATGGATTAATAAGAGAAAGTTACTGGCTATTAGAATTTGATAGCTTGAACAAAGATCAGAAGATGTGGAACTAGCATTAAAACAGTTACAAAATGCAAGGTTAAAGAACAAGGCTCGGTTTGATAAATGACATCGATTGAGGCCTAAAGTAATTGAAGAAGGTGATTGGGTACTTGTTTATGACAATAGTTTGGATAACCAGCATAGTACCTTACGGAAGTTTTCAAAATATTGGTTTAGACCTTATGTAGTGGAAACAGTTCAAGACAATGCCACATATTTATTGAAGGAATTGGATGGTACAAGGTTTAAGATACCTATTACTGGGAAGCGAGTAAAGATTTTCAAAAGACGAGATGGAGAAATAAACGTTGAAGATCATGTTGAAGATATCAATGACTTTGAAAAAGACAATTATATTGAAATGGATGATGAAAAAGAACTTGGTGCAGAAACTGAAGAGGTAGTATGATGCCAACTATAATATATGCTTCATTTGGCGCATATTAGAGGATGCGCAAATTCAAAGGGGGTGGATGTCATGTTGCAGCACGTTTATATAGTGAAAGGTATAGATAAGAGTAATTTATATTTTATACTTGATTATCTTAGTTCAATAGGAACTTAGGATACTTAAAAAAAAGATTATGGAAGCCTCTTAGATTATTTTCTTATTTTAATAGCTAACAGATAAAAGTTAATTGTTAAAGTTTTCTTCTAGGCTATACAAACTCTATTATTGATTTTAAAAAGCCGTAATTTAATTAAAATATAATAGAAAAGAAAAATAGTTATTATGGTTGATACTAGGATTAAATTGAGGATAGGATTTAACTTAAAAATCCTTAGAATTAGTTGAATTGATACCTTGGAAAAGACCGGATATGAGATAGGATCAAAATCAGACCTCAAAGGACAAAAATGACCACCAAAGGCAAGAGAAGAAGACATTCAAAGATTGGCAATTAAGATTGGATAGCTAGCTTGAAGGGGGTTTCAAGGACATTTAGTTTGTAACCATAGGATTTTGGAAGACTTAGCAATTGCTAATCAAAGTCAAGGTTTGTATTAGCATTTTGGGTTTCATATAAGACAATGATGGCTTGCATTGTTGAGTAATTCGTGCAATCTGTGTAGCATCTATAGTTCAAAATTTGGTATTGTTTGGATTGTTGGATGTGCTAAGTGTATCCAAAAATTTGTATTAATCTAGCAATGCAATCAAGAGATATTTGAATTTTGATACAAAGGGTTGTCAAAAGTTGGCAGTTTAGGATTGGATAGGATTTCTATGATAACTAAAGATCCACTAATTGGATCAACATAAATTTTGGTATGCTAATAGAAGACTTATAGGTTGAGCTACACACCAAGTTTGAGCTGAAGTTAAAAATGAAAGAAGGAGAAATCACCACTGGAGTTTCTACATCAATCTTCAAGTTGGTGGCCGAGTGTCATTAGTACGCTTTTTGGGCATTTTCTTGCAATCTGTAAGTTGAATTGAGCTAAATTTTTTTGAGCATGTAAAAGACTTATATCAACATTTGTGTGAAAAATTTCACACTAAGTAGAAGATTAGATTAAAAATTATAGCTTGTCAAAGCTCATTGATTAGGATTAGGACTTACAAATAAAAATAAAAATTGCTTAATTATAAAAGAAACGAGGTAATTGGGGTATATATATGGTTGATGTTACTAAGAGGAGTGTTTTTAAACACTTTTAAATTGAAGTTTGAATTATATTTCTTATACATGGGTGAAATCTATAAGGATTTTTTGATTATTTGCAAACATTACTTTACCTTCTACAGTCAGGTGCCCGGTGCATTTCCGAACAAGACAACACATAATACGATAGTATGTATAAAAGCTTTTGTACCTATAAGTATAGGTTTTATTATACTAGACTTATAGCTTTTCACTTGGTCAGTAGGATATTTAATAACGTTATGAGAAAAGTCAAGTCTACGAGAATTCCAACCTATTTGAGGGTTATATTTTTTTAGCCATGATAAATCTAAAATAACTAGATTAGACGGAGATTTAATTATGTTAAAGATTATATAGCTATTATGACCATCTATTGTTACTTTTATAGGATGGATTTCATAAGTAACATCTCTAGAAGACAATGGACAACCATCTATGACTTCTACAAGTACAAGTTTAGTTTTCTATACTAAAGGTATTTTATGATTCTTAACAAATTATTCATCTAAAAAGCATGCTGAGACTTCTAAATCTAATAAGACAGAGGCTCTGTAGTTTTTTGATTCTAAATATACATCTATTATAAAACAAGGAGAAGATTTTGAGGAGAGAATAGAACCTTCACTAGGAATTGTATAAGGTTTCAATTGCACGATCCCTATTGTAGTTGGACAAATTCATTTTTTGACATATTATCTTCTTTAATAGCCGTACTCCTCATTTTATATTTATGTCATTTCTTCAGATAATATTGAACAGTGTACTTAGGTTCTCCACAATATAAACATAATCCTCTTTGACGATGCCAAATCTTTTTTTGTTCAATAAGAGGTCTAAAACGTACCGCATCAATTTGCATGTCTTCTACTTCTGAATATACGTTTTGTAAGGACGTTGATGTTGCCATTGAATAATAATGTTGAGGCTCCCTTATACAACTCTTAGATGAAAACTCAAAAAGTCGATTGTCACACTTCACAACAAAATCAATTGCTTGACTCAATATTTGAGGTTCGAGTAAATTGAGTATTAATTTTTTTACCTCATATTATAAACTATAGAAAAATTTGCTGATGACTACAGCATTATCCCACTTGATATTAGTCACTAGTTGTCAAAATTATGAAGCGTATAATGACATTGATCAATTGCCTTGTCGTAGGATGCAAATCTTATTGGTTGCAATACAAATTGCATCATGTTCTCCATACATAGATCAAAATTTTGATAAAAATGCCTCCAAATTATCCAATATTGGATCATGTCGTTCAAGAAAAGATAAAAACCACGATAAAGCAGATCTCAAAAGTAAGATTTCAATAAACCTAATTTGAGATCCTTGCGTAGGATAACTTTGAGATTGAAGTTCAATTATCAATTGTACTTGATTGACAAATCCTTGAAACTTAGATCTTGTGCCATCAAACTTCTCAAGTAAATTAATTTTTGGTTCTCTAATGTTTGAACGATGTTCCATCATAGGTAAAGTAGTATGATTTGGTGTAGATATTGATGCAGCTCCAATCATCTCTATATCTTCACTTCTTGCTAATCTTGTTACTCCTTGTGGTAGTAAACTGAGTTGATGCATTGCAAGCATGAGCTCTCTTATTTCTTTTTGTATTTATGTCATTGCACTCTTCATTTCCGCAAGTTCTATCATGATAATATAATAGAAAGGAAGGTGTCTATTCTCACTTCAAAAAATATAAAATATCACATTCAAAAGAAAAAATTCTAAAAATAATATCAATTTAGAAGTGGGTACTCCATAATTTCTAATATACTTATGTCTTATCAAAAGAAAGGGGTAATCCATTCTTATTTAAGAAAAGACAAAGCTCTGTGTCACGGACACAAAATATAGACTTGAAGTCAAAACAAGAAGTTCAAGAAGAACTGGCAGGAACTAGATTAATCAGATGAGTACAAAAACAACACTAGAGAAGTGAGCTAGAGCTCCAAGAGATGTGTTGTTGAGACTTAAGAACTCCTCAGCCTCGACTCCAATATATACTCCTACCTAGGAAGCTTCTCAATCAGCTTCTACCAACTAGAGAGCTTTTCAAGCAACTTCTACCAACTAGGAAGCTTTTCAAGTAGCTTCCACCAACTAGGAAGCTTCTCAAGCAACTTCCACCAACTAGGAAGCTTCTCAAGCAGCTTCTACCAACTAGGGAGCTTCTCAAGCAACTTCTACTAACTACAAAGCTTCTCAAGCAACTTCTATTAATTAGGAAGATGTTAGAAGGCTCTGGAAGATTTTAGAGAGTTCTAGGAACCTTCTAGAATATTCTAGAAGGTTTTGATAAGTATATCCTTGACATCACCTCCTCCTCTAGCTTCAAGGTCTCCAAAAAGCCATTTGAGATGTATACTCACAAACGTAGGAAATCAAAAATTTGTCATATAGTCTCTGCAATATACTCCAGCTATCGTTCACAAGGTAGATAATTCATGGATCCTTGTAGCCACCGATAATGACCTTCACCTTCCACTTGAGACCATGCCTGAACTTTTGTATCTTCATTGTAGAAACGACCTGAAAATATCGCTTCGCTACTACTTGCATAAACTGGTTCAACTTCAAAGACAATTACAAGTGACTTGCTCCTTGGTATTCTTCAACATCTTCTTGGCTCTTCTAATTCTTCATCTCAAAGTTGACGCCGTGAGCTACTTGATTGAGATGGTACCACTAGTACAATATCTACATTCTCACTAGCCATATCTAAATACACCTTGATATTAGATATCTTGATACTACAAAATACAACAAGTTATGTTTTGATAAGACCTGGATCTCTTTTCTATTTATTTCTCCAGAGAAGGCTTCATCTTCATGCTTCGTTAATGGCTAGCTTTTGATTTATTAGAATATCGTCGATGGAACTCTCGTACCTTTTGTGATGCATTGACAAGATTTTTGGCTGATTCCCATGTTCATTCATTAATATCGTAGCCACTCCAATGCACAAAGTAATCTAATTTATTCCATCTTTGCCGTAAATCTAGTATCTTTTCTACCTCATATTCTTCGTTGTTTTTAATTTCTATACTAGGTGGCGGACATTGCATTCTTCCAAGAAAAGACGATTTCTAATAAGGCTCTAATAGAGAAACATGAAAGACAGAGTGTATCTTCATAGCAGCTAGTAACTCTAAGCGGTACGCCACAGGATTGATCTACTTTTGGATAACAAATGGTCCCAATCTCCAATAGTCCAACTTATCATATGGTCGCTTGGTCTTGATATTCCGTCGAAGCAGCCATATATTATCTCTAATTTTGAAATTAGGTGCTTGATTCCAGAATTTATCCATGGATGCTTTCTAAGACTCTTGGGCAATTTGCAATTGAAGCTTCAATGTGGTTTGAAGCTCTGATAGCTACTACACCAATCTTTCAGCTACTAGATTGTTATTCGCTGACGGACTCAATAGATCAAGCTTTAGATGGTACCCATAGTTGGAAAAGAATGGTGTTTTTTAAGTCGATCCATGATGGGTGTTGTTATATGCAAATTCGGCTAGCGGTAGATATGCAGTCGAATCATCTTGCTGATAGTTGATACTACACTGTAAATATTGTTCTAAAACTTGATTCACCCGTTCCGTTTGGCCGTCAGTTTGAGGATGGAATGCCGAAGAAAGCTTGATGTCCACCTTCAATATCTTAAAAAAGATCTCCAAAACTTTGATACAAATTGGATTCCTCAATTCGACATGATATCATCTGGTAGACCATGATATCAATACACATTATCAAAGAAGAACCTTGCTGTATCTTCACTTGACGATGTCTTCTTGCAAGGGATAAAATGTGCCATCTTAGTAAGTCAATCCACCACAACAAAGACGCTATCAAATGAATTCGATGGCGGCAAATTTGTAATAAAGTCCATGGAAACTGAAGACCATAGACAACGCAGAATAAGCAATGGCTGTAGAAGTTCATAAGGGCGATGCCAAGGGTTCTTAGATCTTGAACAAATGTCACAAGAGTGGACAAAATCTTTCACATCCTTCCACATTTGGGGCCACCAAAAATCTTGAGAAATGAGTTCTAAGGTCTTGTTGAATCCGAAATATCCCGCAGTTGGAAAATCATGACGAGATTGAAGGACTCAAAGTTGTGCTGATCGTTTTGGGATATACAGCCGCTCCTGAAAGTATAAGAGATCTCCTTCAACCTTGAATTTGTCATCATTGATATGCAACTTGATATCAAGGACTATTGAATCTTCAATGGTCGCAGCACGTACTTGGTAGAGGAAGTCGGCATCAATTGGCACAACAGTAGCACAAATCTTGAATTGTTCTAGCTTTAATAATGTCGTACACTGTTGATCAAGTATTGCTTCTCCAACCTTCGACGCAAGATATGATCTTCTTGATAAGGCATTGGATAGTCCTTATTGCTTTCCAGGCCGATAAGTAATAACAAAGTCAAACCTAGATAGCGACATATTCCATCGAGCTTGACGATAGTTTAGAACCCGAGCCGACATGAATTATTCTAGATTCTTGTGATCTGTATATACAATCACTAGATGCGCAGCTCTTTTGAAGAAGTAGCACCATTCTTGGAAAGAATCCACTATAGCAAGGAGTTCTTTATCATGAATCTCGTAATTAATCTCAACCGCAAAAAACTTCCGTGAATAGAATGCAACCGGATGAAGCTTATTGTCGATGCCCATCTGCGAAAGTACGGCTCTTAAAGCAAAATCCGAAGCATCGGTTTTCAAATAGAAAGCCTTTGCAAAGTTTGGATGTATCAAGATTGGAGCTGTAGTAAATGCCATTTTAAGATTTTGAAATGCCTTTTTTGCTAGAGGTTTCCATTCGAGCTTATCCTTATATGTTAATCAAGTGAATGGAGCAACAACTTGAGAATAATTCTTGATGAAGATCCGATAGAAGTTAGCAAAGTTGAGAAAATATTGTACATCTCTAACCACCTTTGGAACTTCCCAGGATACAATTGCTTCCACCTTCTTGGGATCCATCTTCAAGCCTTCTGTAGTTGCAACAAATCCTAAAAACTCCATCTCAATTTGGTAAAATAAGCACTTCTCCAACTTGGCGTAGAGTCCTCACTTGCGTAGTTTTTTGAGTACCAAACAAATGTGCTTCTTATGCTCTTCATCATTCTTGGAAAATATCAAGATATCATCTAGATTTATGACAACAAAATCATCTAGATATTTTCAAAAAATATCGTTCATCTTGTGTTGAAAGACCGCCGGAGCATTGGTAAGACCAAATGGCATGACATTATATTCAAAATGGCCATACCTTGTATGAAAAGCTGTCTTCCATTCGTCTCCTTCTTTGATTTGCACAAGATTGTAAGCTCCCCTTAGATCAATCTTTGTAAAGATCTTTGCATGTCCAAGTTGTTTTAGAAGACTAGAGATCAAAGGTAATGGATAGCGATTTTTCTTTGTCACCTTGTTGAGACCTTGATAGTCCACGCACATTTGTAGTGAGCCATCTTTCTTCTTCACAAATAAGATTCGTGCCCTAGCTAGCGACTTTGAATGACAAATGAAGTTCTTGGCTAGGTTCTCGTCAATGTATTTCTACAACTCAGCTAACTCCATCTGCGATAGGTTGTAGATTGGGCCAAAAGGCGGTTGTGCTCCTTCTTGCAATTCTATGGCACAATCATACAGTTGATGTTTTGGTAGCATGTCAGCATTCTTCTTTTAAAATACGTCTTAAAAATCCTTGTATTGTTCTAGTATACCGGCTATTGAAATCTGCTCTTCACTACTTGGAGTCATATAAATGACTAATGGTGTGTGTTCTTTGCACGATCTTACAAACGTTCTTGCTCCAATGAACAAAGATTTTTTTGTTTGGGGTCTTCTTCCAGGCTTGTCCTCAGGTTGTTCTATAGAAAATGTTATCCTCTGCAACCTCCAATCTATGCATGGATTATATTTTTTCAACCAAGAAAGACTAAAAATAACAAGATTTGACGGGGTGCTAATAATGTTAAAAATAATATAACTACTATAGTCTTTAAACGTCACTTCTATAGGTTCTAATTCATGGGTGATACTACCAGATAATAAAGGTCGTCCATCTATTATTTCTACGTAAACAGGTTTGAATTTTTGTACTAAGGGAATTTTGTGACGCTTAGCAAATTCTTGGTCTAAGAAACAAGCAGATGCTCCTGAATCTAATAAGGCTAAGATTTTTAGTTTTTCAAGACCAAAAGACAAAAGAATTGTAAAACAACGGGCAGGTTGAGTAGAAAAAGAAGATCATGGTTTTGATTTGTCCAACCGCACGGTTCTTATTGTGACTGGGCATCCTTGTTTTCCTGAATAAAAGCACTTTTATTCTTGATGCTACGTCTATTTTGCTTCTTATGATAGTTTCCAACTCTATGGCCTTCTCCACCACAATAAAAACACAAACCTTTCTCTATATGCTGCTACTTTTTTTTTGAAATAAAGGATTTGACATGTACCGCATCAATTTGCATGCCCTCTGTCTTTGATTGTGAATTTAGCCTACTTGCTGATATAATTGTGCCGTGATGACTTGTATATTGTCTGGAGCATTGGTCTTAGTGACGTTGAAATAGGCGGTTATGACACTTCACAGCTTGACTAATGGCTTCGTTGAGCGTTCGTGAATCAAGAAGAGATAACAACAAATCCTTCATGTCATCCTTTAGATCCCAATAGAATTGACTCATCAATGCTTCTTCATCACAATTGATGTCGCATGCTAATTGCCTAAAATCCGATGCATAGACTGATGTAGACTGAGTCCCTTGTTGTAGTGATCAAATTTTTGTTGTAGACTATCAAGTCTTTTCATGCTCGCCAAATACTTCCACAAATGTCTCCAAAAAAGTCTCAAAGTTGTTCAAAATTGGTGATCCTTTTTCAAATAGAAGAACAAACCACAATAGAGCTTGTCTCGTAAACAAAGTTCCAACCAATCCAACGGGTGATTCCTCCGTCGGATAACGTTCAGTTTGTAGAGCTGTTATTAATTTGATTTGATTGACAAAACCTCGAAACTTAGAGCGTGTGCCATCAAACTTGTTTGGAAAGCTAATTCGAGGCTCCTTTCATTGTGGAAGCAATGATTCTCATTGAACCACACGTAAAACTACTTCTTCTAGTGCAGAAGCTCGAGGCTGATGAGGCCCAGATTGTGCTATTCCGGATGCTCCATCATTATGAAGCTTTGCAAAGAGCCCTTCCATCATCGTAGTTCTCTGTGATAATGTAATAAGAGCATTCATAATGGCGTCTATCTTGGACTCCAAACTTTCACTTATATTAATGTCTTGACCTCCAACCATTCTAAGAGAAAAAAAGTAATTATTTCTACACGGAGGAAATATTGGTTTAAAAGAAGGTACTCCGCAACCTCTAAAACGCCTTAAGACCTTCAAGAAGAGGAGTAATCCACTCTCTCTAAGAAGAATAAGACTCCAATATTATGATAAAAAGATATCAGTTTAGAGGAGGGTAATCCGCAATCTCTAAAATACTAGTGTACCTTCAAGAAGAGGGGTAATCCACACTCCAACAAGAAGAAACTAGCTGTGATATCTAAGATGATAGCAGTCTCGACAAACTGTCACAGACACAAAATATAGACTTGAAGTCTAAACAAGAAGTTCAAGAAGTGGCAGGAACTGGATTAATCAGATGAGTACAAAAACAACACCAAAGAGGTGAGCTAGAGCTCAAAGAGATGTGTTGTTAAGATTGAAGAACTCCTCAACCTCGACTCCAATATATACTCCTATCTAGGAAGCTTCTCAAGTAGCTTCCACCAACTAGGGAGCTTTTCAAGCAGCTTCTATCAACTAGGATGATGTTAGAAGGCTCTGGAAGATTCTAGAGAGTTCTAAGAATCTTTTAGAATATTCTAAAAAGTTCTGATAAGTATGTCCTTGATACTCTGATATTGTATATGTACATTTGTTAATCTGACAAGGACAAGAACTCGATGAAAACAAATAAACATATGAAACTTTTATTAAGAAAAATAACAAAATAGAAGTAAGAAAGTATGTATATTAAAAGAAACTAGAATGGCTATTGCCACAAGACAAGAAAATTATAGACTCTTGAATCTGGACTAGAAGCAAGAAAGGAGTTGACAAGAATAAAGAAGGTTTCATTCTTGCCTCTATAAATACTATCTAACTAAGAGCTACATGGCGGTATTCTATAGGACCTCCTATACGTGTCTAATTTGCAAGACACGGGTCAAACTTATACAACAAGTTTGACAAGTGTCAAACTTATACAATAAGTTTGACACGTGTCAAACTTATACAACAAGTTTCTCACATGTGCGCTATCGTGGTAGAGAGAATTTGCCTCAAGAAAGTGCTAGGCTTCTGGCTGCAACTAAATATTCAACCAAGATCTAAAATAATAAAATCCTCAAATTTATATAAAATTCTTTATTTTAGGGCTATTACATCCAATACCTAACTTCTATTGGTTTATATTAATTAGATAATTACTGGAGTAAATCTTATGTCCATAACACTCTAGTTGCAATACTTAGATCTTAGCTATTGTCCAATGAGCCTTATCATATTTTCCAAATGCTTCCATGAAAGCTTCAAAGTTGTTTAAAATTGGTGATCTCTTGTCAAACAAGAAAGCAAACTATAATAACAATTATTCTATAAATAAGATATTAATCAATCCAACTCATGATTCTAGGATCAAATAAATATCAAGTTGTAGAACCATTATCAATTAAATTTGGTTAACAAATCCTCAGAACTTTAAACATATATTATCATATTTTTTTAGAAGACTAATTCAAGGCTCTTTATATTGCTAAACAAGTGGATTTTCTTAATGTAGCATAGGTAATAATGTATCTTCAAGCATAGAAATTAGAGCTAAATGTAGTCTAGGTTGTGATATTTTAAATATTATATTATTTTAAAATATTATAACAATCCTTTTAATCTTCATAGTTCTAAAAAATAAAGTAATAAGAACATTTATGATGGCATCAAACTTAAATTTAGAAGATTTTGTCACACCAATATTTTAACTTCCAACTATTCTAAAAGAAATAAATAAATAAATCTATAAGAAAATAATATCAATTTAAAAGAGAATAATTCACAATATCTAAATGTCTTAAGATCTTTAAGAAGAAGGGTGATCCATTTTTTTATAAGAAGAATAAAGTTCCAATATTATGATGAAAGAAATAATAGTTTAAAGGAGAATAATTTGTAACCTGTAAAGTACTAATATATCTTCAAAAAAAGAGATAATCTACTCCCTAACAAGAAGGATCCAACTTTGATATTTAAGATGAAAGCATTTTTGACAAATTGTCAAAGACACAAGAATATAAAATAAGAGACTTGAATTAGAAAGAGATTTTAAAAAGAAACCAATAAGGACTTGAATTTTTTAGATGAGTGCATAAACAATACTAAGAAAGATGGGCTAGAATTCTTAGAGATGCATTGTTGAGACTAAAGAATTCTTCAACCTTGACTCTAGTATACACCTTTGTCTAGGAAGCTTCTTAAGTGGCTTCTATCTAACTATGAAGCTTCTTGAGCAACTTCTACCAACTTAGAAGCTTCTTGAGCAACTTCTACCAACTTAGAAGCTTCTCAAGCTCCTTCCACTAATTAGGAAGCTTTTTAAGCAACTTTCACTAATTAAAAAAACCTCTAAAATATTTTAAAAGGTTCTATGAACTTCCAAAATATATGTTCTTAACAATAAATTATATTTTCAATAATTTTTTAAAAAAATCTATAATTTCCTTTCAAAATCTCATCTTTATATCAAAATTTTATTATAGCTTTATATATCTATTTTTCCACCTCTATAAAATCTTGGCTTCTAAATAATCCCTTTAGTTTGTACAAAATGCTCAAATTGTAATAATATCCTTTAATAGCTTATTTACTCGCAAAGGATTGATTTCTTCCTAAATTTTAGAATCCAATAACTCATGATCTAACTATTTAATTTTTATCAAATTTTTTCAAAGTATAGATTATACTCTTAAGTTTTATCATAAAAAAATTCAACTATAAATTTGCTTCTGATTATTTGATATCTTAAAAATCCTAGCAAGTACTTAAAATTCTAGTTTATAGATACCTGAGCACTCTTTTCTTTATATCTCAAAAATCCAAAATCTTAATGCTGTAAAATTTTTACATATTATTTTTTAACATGAAAATATATACTTTTAAAAATTTTGAATCAAAAACTTATCAAATTGCTTAAGATATAGTTTAAAACACATGCACTAATTAAGCATGGTCACTTACTACCCTTAGATTGTACGCACTGACTTCAACTCCCAATATCTCCTTCATTCAAGCTTGGAATTCATCAAGCCATACATAAAAATATAGCAAAAAAAGTGTTCTTTCCATCATTGGTATAACTTTATACATACACTCAAGTTATATCCAAAAGAGTGATAGTAGGTATAATTTTGACACCTTAATTTTAGGTACCTATATCTTTTTTATAAAAATTCCAAATTACTCAATTTTTGTACCGAAACCATAGCCAAAAATCTAAACTTGCTGCATTTAGCCTTTGATAATAAAATGCCTTCAAAAAAAAATTCTAATTCCTAATAAGACCTCAGGTAGCATCTTCAAAGTCTATTAGGTATGACTTTTGGCCAATTAGTTCTCGTGTTCTTATTGATTAGATAGTGAGCATTTTATATTCACATATTTTTATTTTTATTTTTATTGTTAAATAATATAATTCTTTATTGATTTATTGTAGAAGTAGATGCTATTATATTGATTTTCAAAAGTACCAAAGTGAAACATCTTAGATATCTACTTTAAGAACTAGAACGTGATTATAGTATTTTAAAAAGAAAGTTTAGGAGAAGAAATTGAGTGACATGGATCTAGCATATGGAGAGTTTCCAAGTCATGACCTATAGTAGCTTAATTTAAATTCTAACTATGTTTGATATTATGTATTGTAGATTTTGATAGCCTAAAAGAATTAGTTGATTGACGGTCTTTTTTTAAATCCCTCTTAGATCTCTCTAAAAATAAATAAAAATTAAACAAAGATATTGTTTAGGATTGCAACCAACATTGTCATGTTATAATATGGCTATAGGATGAAAGAACAAAAGAAAAAAAATATTATAGAGGAGCTTAATTGAAGACTTAATATCAAATTTATTTTAAAAAATATAAGTAAAAAATAGGAAGGTAGTAAAAATATTTAGTATTAATACTGCTTTTTTGTTAAAAGTTCTTCTACTTACTTTGTAGGACCATAAACAAGACAAAATAAGGTAGATTAGCAAAAATGATATTATAGGCATCTTTAGATAAAAAAATAAAAAATAAAAAAATGATAGTTTTTAGCAAAAATTACTTAAGAAAACTTTGGATTGATATCCAAAGAAGGTTGGTTGTAAACTAAGATTGAAATCAAATCCCAAGATACAAAATCATGTGCCTATGGTAGAAAAATGGTTCTTTTATTGATTAGAAAGTAGAATTGGATAGCAAACTTGATAGGATTTCTTTGAGCATTGGTTTTAAGGTTTTTGAGTTTGTAATGACTTTGTAAGAACTATGTAAAGTCAAGGTTTTATTTGAGTAACTTTGGTTGTTGAAAAATAAAGTGGGTTTACATTTTGAAAAAATTTGTGAATTTTGTAGGAGACCTACAAGTAAATATTTGTAGGTTTGTAAACATAGTTGTGTTACATATATGTTGTGAATAAAAGCTTAATTGGATGGTTAGATCAAAGATTATTAGAATTTAAGTAGGCTAAAATCTTAGAAATTGGATTTTAAAGGTCATTGAGGGTTTTAAGTACTATTAAGGTTTTAAAAGATATTTAATATCTATAAGTATCATGTAATGTACATGATCTCTATTATAGATTCTAATTGGTTTTTGAAGGAAAGTATTGTAATTGTACAAATTTTGAAAACTTCAATAACTTTATAAATGTACAGAACAGCTTCTAACATTACCACAAGAGCTATATTTTTTGCCTTGATGTATAGAGCATAAGCCATCTTATTTGTATTTATTAAGCATTTGAAATTTAACTAGTCTTCATCATGGATATAAATTTTGTATCACTTTCACTTTTTAATTTCAAGATGAAATATCATTCTCAATGTTGTACAAAACAAAACCAAATAAACTTCTATTAATTATGATTTATTGATATTTAGAACAAAGTGATATACAACTAGCAGTGCCATAATTGTTTTTTTTAGCATACAGAAATCCTAAAGAGTCATACACAAGCAAAACAAGCAAAACATACTGAAGGAAACGACAAAAATCCAAAAGGAGAAGAGATAGGTGAAGACCAACATTAGAAATAAACATTATGTTTAGATTCAATTAAAAAAAAGAGACAGAGAGAATGTGTAAAGCTGTGAAAGCTAACTGGATTCTGGTCACAGTGATTACAGGATTAGTTTCAAATGGAATCACAGTTGTATCACCGCCAACAGAAGTATCAACATGGATCGCTAATCACGTCAAGCAATAACCTACTCCATCAAACACATAATGTAAACTTTTGCTGAAGTTTCAAACCGAGCTCAGGTACTTCATACGCAGCAGCATGCACAGGCAAATCAAATTCAGAATCCTCGTCATGGAGCTCGGGGTGGTGGGTCAATGGCGGGTGCAACAGCAGCAGCAGCATTGGCCTGGTGGAGCTCAACGTCTACCCGAACTTCAGGCGCATGTTGACGGGCCGCTGGAGGGCCTCCGTAGAAGAGATTGTTGATCTCATCAGGCTGGAAGGTCAGACTGGGTTCTAGGAAGAGAACTGGTCCCAGCGGATTTGAGCTCATTGTGACGGATCAGCCCTGCAGTTCACGTTGCATGTGCAACTCTCCAAGCTTGCCCAATACACGTGCAAACTACAATCACTAAACTGAAGAAGATATGCTACATCAACCAGGATACGTGAACCCCGTGCAGGTCTGCCGCAACGAACTAGAATCCGGTGGAAGGACTTGCAGCCCGGGTTCGAAGCTTCAGCTTACACACTTACACTGCTGCAAGTGTCTGCGGGCATGACAAAGAGGAGAGGCGTTTCTCAAAGTCTTGACAATTATTAAACCATAAACTCTATCAGCATAAGGCTCTGATTTTTAGCGTACGACCCCAAGGACAGGGAAATCTAAATTGGCTCTCAAAGCGGCCACCCCTTTTGTCTCCTCTTCAGCTGTGGTCAACAGTGTCTCAAAAAGGCCTCCTGTGTTCACTACACTTCGGCTATGGTCATCGGGGACTCAAAGCGGCCTGATGCGATATCTCCTCTTCACATTTGGTCAGAGGGTCAAAGCGGCCTAATGTGATCTCTCTGCTGCAGCTATCTTCAACAGAGTCTCAAAGCGGCCTAATGCGATCTCTGTGCTGCAGCTATCTTCAACAGAGTCTCAAAGCGGCCTGATGCGATTTCTCCACTTCGGCTGTAGTCAACGGGGTCTCAAAAAGGCCTCCTGTGTTCTCCCCTCTTCGGTTAAGGTCATTGGGGACTCAAAGCGGCCGGGTGAGTTCTCTCCTCTCAACATTTGGTTAGATGATCAAAGCGGCCGGGTGAGTTCTCTCCTCTCAACATTTGGTTAGATGATCAAAGCGGCCGGGTGAGTTCTCTCCTCTCAACATTTGGTTAGATGATCAAAGCGGCCGGGTGAGTTCTCTCCTCTCAACATTTGGTTAGATGATCAAAGCGGCCGGGTGAGTTCTCTCCTCTCAACATTTGGTTAGATGATCAAAGCGGCCGGGTGAGTTCTCTCCTCTCAACATTTGGTTAGATGATCAAAGCGGCCGGGTGAGTTCTCTCCTCTCAACATTTGGTTAGATGATCAAAGCGGCCGGGTGAGTTCTCTCCTCTCAACATTTGGTTAGATGATCAAAGCGGCCGGGTGAGTTCTCTCCTCTCAACATTTGGTTAGATGATCAAAGCGGCCGGGTGAGTTCTCTCCTCTCAACATTTGGTTAGATGATCAAAAGCGGCCGGGTGAGGTTCTCTCCTCCAACATTTGGTTAGATGATCAAAGCGGCCGGGTGAGTTCTCTCCTCTCAACATTTGGTTAGATGATCAAAGCGGCCGAATTGAGTTCTCTCCTCTCAACATTTGGTGATGATCAAAGCGGGCGGGTGAGTTCTCTCCTCTCAACATTTGGTTAGATGATCAAAGCGGCCGGGTGAGTTCTCTCACCTCCAACATTTGGTTAGATGATCAAAAGCGGCCGGGTGAGAGTTCTCTCCTCTCAACATTTTGGTTAGATGATCAAAGCGGCCGGGTGAGTTCTCTCCTCTCAACATTTGGTTAGATGATCAAAGCGGCCGGGTGAGTTCTCTCCTCTCAACATTTGGTTAGATGATCAAAGCGGCCGGGTGAGTTCTCTCCTCTCAACATTTGGTTAGATGATCAAAGCGGCCGGGTGAGTTCTCTCCTCTCAACATTTGGTTAGATGATCAAAGCGGCCGGGTGAGTTCTCTCCTCTCAACATTTGGTTAGATGATCAAAGCGGCCGGGTGAGTTCTCTCCTCTCAACATTTGGTTAGATGATCAAAGCGGCCGGGTGAGTTCTCTCCTCTCAACATTTGGTTAGATGATCAAAGCGGCCGGGTGAGTTCTCTCCTCTCAACATTTGGTTAGATGATCAAAGCGGCCGGGTGAGTTCTCTCCTCTCAACATTTGGTTAGATGATCAAAGCGGCCGGGTGAGTTCTCTCCTCTCAACATTTGGTTAGATGATCAAAGCGGCCGGGTGAGTTCTCTCCTCTCAACATTTGGTTAGATGATCAAAGCGGCCGGGTGAGTTCTCTCCTCTCAACATTTGGTTAGATGATCAAAGCGGCCGGGTGAGTTCTCTCCTCTCAACATTTGGTTAGATGATCAAAGCGGCCGGGTGAGTTCTCTCCTCTCAACATTTGGTTAGATGATCAAAGCGGCCTGATGCGATTTCTCCACTTCGGCTGTAGTCAACGGGGTCTCAAAAAGGCCTCCTGTGTTCTCTCCTCTTCAGTTAAGGTCATTGAGGACTCAAAGCGGCCGGGTGAGTTCTCTCCTCTTAACATTTGGTTAGATGGTCAAAGCGGCCTAATGGGATCTTTCCTCTTTGGCTGTAGTCAACGGGGTCTCAAAAAGGCCTTCGGAAATCTATCCTAGTCGGCTTTGGTCAGAGGGCTCATTAACTGTAGTAAGAGGGCTTTGCAGCTGTGGTAAAAATCCTTGAGCATGGTCCTTAACCTTGGGCTCATTACTAGTGGATGCGTGAGGGTGAGATTTTCTTGGTTTCAATAGATGGACGTCTACAAAGAGCATCCATCCACACAGAACACCTCTGCATTACAAGGGCAAGGAGTGTCCCTTTTAAAATGCTTAAGTATTATGGTATCACAATCAAAAATTTGCCTCAATCAGATGGTGGAGCCAGAGCTTGATGAATCCCCAGATAAAAGACTAGTGAAAGTCCCATCTTTTTCATATCTATGTAAACTGTGAAGGGTAATGGATCATCGCAGAGTAGAACAATAACCACATTGGCCCGATCCTAGTGCCATAAAATACAGGAGGTGCTAACTGCACGCCTAAAGCAAACAGCCTCGGTTGTAGATTATGAGGATTCCCCACTCTTGAGCCACACATTAGGGGCCACGTACGTGTAACCCTGAAAGAAATCACGGTCACTAGACTTGGGTGTCCCAGCTGGAGAATCATCGAGAGGCAACGTTGTCCACGCCTCATCAAAGTTCGCAGTACACTGCTTGCCATTGACGGCAGGAAGAAACTTAGGCGTTACTTGGCGTGCTTCAAGCTTGCGCCAATTAATACTTTTAAACCACTTATTCTGCTTAATATCCTCGCTCCCAGCGGGTCCATTCCCTAGTCGCTTACTAGGATCTTTCTGCAAAAGCTACAAACCCATCCCGAAAATGTGTAATTCCATGTTAGAACCCATAAACATCCCAGAATTAGAATGCACTACGAGTCCGTACTCGAAGTGCTGCCAATATGCTAAAACTCTGTCTCCGAGATATTGTGCACACCAGCAGATGGAAATTGGTAAAAACGAGATCGATCTTGCTTAAAAAGACCATAACCTTGAAAATGAATATGCTTACCCCTTTCAGAAGGTTGTTTGCATCCGCAGTCAAGTACGTTGGTAACTTGATCTTGTCTTTGATAATCTTCTGCTGCAGCTTCTGCTTGTTTTTATGTGCAAATGGAGGCTGTATTCACCCACTCTGGCTCATTAGTTCAATTCTCCGTTGTTTGATAGTGTAGGTTTCTGGATATTTAATGAAGACAACGATTATTCACATTCTTCTCTATCCAGATATTTATAACCATTCTTATTCAAAAAGTCGTGGTAGAATGCAGTACCTGACCAGTGAGCATCTCATAAAGTAAGATACCAACACTCCACCAATCAGCTGCTTTACCATGTCCTTTTGAGAGAATGATCTCAGGTGCCATATATTCCATTGTGCCACAAAGGGAGTTTGAATGACTATCTTCCTTCACCTCCTTAGCTAGCCCAAAGTCGGTAAGCATAACCTGGAAAACAAATTGATTAAATACTTGTGTAATCTTCCAATGAAAGAAACAAATGATTGAACACGAAGCATTAAATCTCTATTTCTTCATTAAAGATCAGTGGTATGAAAAACTGCTTACGAGCTACACCGAAAAGCATAGACACTAAGAACAAGCGTACAAGATTGAGTAGTCACGTACATAGCCGTCGGCATCGAGAAGGATGTTTTCAGGTTTCAGATCTCGATGAATGATTCCATTCTTATGGAGGTGTGCAACAGCCAACACTATCTCCGCAGTGTACATGCGGGCCAAATCCTCGCTGAATAACAAAGAACCATGTAGGTTCAATTGAAAATGCTCCCAACTACTCAAAAGATCAAATAATTTCATGTACTTATGTACTAGAATCACACCTATAACACAAGACTAAGACACATAGACCACCAAAGAGCAACAATTCGGTTGTATGAACGAACATCAATATTACAATCACATGCAAGCAGAAAATACAAAATCACAGAAAAGTAAGGTCAAGGACTAGTCAGGCACTCACTTGAAGGTGCCTTGACGATACAGTTGAAAGAAAAGATGTCCACCATTAATAAAGTCAAGAACCAAGTAAAGTTTGGACTGGGTCTGCAACCAGAACGAAATTCGGCACATCAATCCAGCTATTCTATACATGATTTTGTAACTGATGTTGTGATGCCGTAAAACGCAATCCTCATCTTAATAACTACCAAACACATCCACCTCCTATTTCTGGTACTTGGCACAACTGATGACATGTGCAGCAATTCCATGCCACAAGTGGTGACTATTCAAAACAAGCCAGCAACAGACTAATATGTGCATCACTTTAACTGAACTTTGAAAAATAGAAACATCCAAGACGTAATATCAGAAAAATTCCGACCTGAAACGAGTATTGCAGCTGCACAATAAAGGGATGAACCACTTTAGTGAGGATGTCCCTTTCTGCCTTCATATAGTCCCCATGGTTTCGCTCTATAATCTTTTCCTTTCTCATAACCTTCATAGCGTAAATTTCCGAGGTGCCCTTCTTTTGAACCTGAAATACTTTACCAAATGCACCCTGACCAACGACTCTAAGGAGTTCAAAATCCTGAGGACCCAACTTCTCCGTTCCGGTACCATTCCCAAAATCCTTCTGCAAATGATTATCACCGTCTAGCTCACTTCCACTGTCCCCGGAATCACTAAGTGCTAGCTCTGTCACCTTGGATGTGAGTTCACCAACCTCATTAACAGTAGGAGAATCACTCGCAACCCTGACAAGTGATGGAGAGTCTTGCTCGTCCCACACAAGTTTACTCTGTAATCTCGTTAAGCTGGGTTTTGGAGATGGTCCAACCAGAGAATGAGATCGAGAATAGACGACCACAGGATCTTGCCGAAGCTCAAGGCTCCAGTCAATTGTTTCCCCATCCTCAGCAACAGCGGGCAGCGGGGGAGTAGTATGAGGTGGTACAGGCCCAAAGACGTCAGAAAAATCAAACTCCTCATTGCACTGGTCAGAATGATATGCAGTATGTACCACCGGCACAAGAAGTGGAGAAACTTGTGACGCTGCAGGCAATTTATGTTTTCCTGCCACCATATCCCTGAAGTAGGAAAATGAAAACTTATAAACACTCTGCACAACTGGAAACTCGAGCAAACACGAAAAGTTGAGTTTGGAGGATTAAGGGGACTCGGCTCTCTCATAACTCAGGTGTTAAAATTATCACTTCTAGCTATTAGACCACAACGGCCCACACTATCTAACTGTAACTAGTGTAAGTGAGATTTCGTTTAAAGAAACCACAAGTTCAGAATAAATAAATAGTTTTAGATGCCAATCATAGTCTAAGACTAAAGCTATCGTACTTGTATATTTATCATTTCAAACTTTTTGAAAATTATTTTGCTGATAGCTCAAAAGGTGAAGGAACATCAAAAAGCAAAAAGAATTTTATCTGGAGATGACCTAATTTCCCTTGAAATTCACAGCAGGACATGACCAAACTGAGCAAAAAGTATAAGAAAAAGAAAGAGAGAATTATAAAAATCAAATTTAAAAATCAAAATAAAAGAAGGTGACAAACTAATACTCATTTCATGGTCCAGTACAGGCAAGAAAACTTCATGATGGCATATGGTAGCTTCAGACCCAAACCGAGACGACGTTCCATAGAGACTGACTGTGAAAGATGAACTCAAAGAAATCGGCAAGATTCTGCAGCTTTGCAATAAAGACAAACTCAGCTAAATAGCTTAACAAAAATAAATAAAACAAAAATAAATAAATAAATAAATAATCTCGGAGAAGTTTACGAGCGTTCATGACTGACAACTAATTGGATGCATCTGTAAGACGTGCTAAGAACAAATCATTTAAACAAACTAGTAGCCTCTTCCTTTGCGAAGATGTATTAAATAAAAGCGAGGAATAAGAAACTATCCAAGACCATTCAGTTTGAACATGAAACAACCTACTAGAAATACAGGGTACTCATGTCGATACCAAAAGCTACATGGCCTCGGCCATTTATTTCGTCACGCCTGAATACGATTGTAAAAGCATCTAGCCAAAATTAGAAGCACAAGAGTGAATGAAATGAAAGACAAACCTGAAAGTGGTAGCAAGTGTCATTCTGAAGACAAGGACGACAACTTGAAAAAAGCGCTCGATGAGCCTGCCGACTTCCGAAAACAGAATTCGTAGAAGACAATCTCTAAGCGGAAAATGGCAAGCGAAAAGGTACTAGTACAGCACGTCCGAGGACGGCCACGATAAGGCCCAGGGTTACATCGTGCTGGCTATGGCGACCACATAAACCTGTGCAGTGTCGTAGGATTACTTTCCTCCAAAACAAAATAAAATTCAGACTATCAAGCTCCTCTACATCCAATTCGCCGAAATAAGTTTCACTCTCACTCTGGACCAGCCCTGATAACCGATGACATCCCCGACACACTTCCGATGAAAAACCATGAGATAACCTGTGGCAACACGAAAACGTCGAGATCGTTACTTAGATAAAGAAAAAGGTGAACTAAACCAAAACTTCGAGTTCCAAGCAAAAATAAAAGAAAATGATCACACTTAAACACTCCGAAAAGTATCTTATAGCGAATGCCTACGAGCTTCCTCGAAAGAAAGAAAGACGTCCTGTTCACCAACAGAAACTAGAGAGACTTCACAACAAACAAATTAAACTACGAGAGCAACAGAACGTCTTATCAAAACCTAACAACACCTCACAGCCCATCGCTAGCACACAGCACATTAAAAACAAAATAAAGTAAAATCTCTCAGCACACATCGACGCCCTCACCCGCTACCATGAATAACAAACACCAAGGGGCTCCACAAAAACCAGCTCACTGACCCTAACAGGCTTCGTTTGCATCGTTATTTTCCGCTCCCAGAATGCAAACAACAACAGCCTCCTCAATAGCTCTAAATTTGCGCTGCTATATCAAACAAGCCTAAAGAGCTTTCGAAGGGGATTTGTGGCGTGAGGTGTGCACGTTCGTACACGCGGATGATGATAGCGGACTACGTAAGACGCCTCAAACTACGCGGGCGTCGCTTCTTGTCGCCGCTCGCTCGACTGGTCTTCAACTTGGTCCGCATCCACATGAGAAAGACGGTCCCAAATTATGCAAATTCTGCGCGGATTGTGACGACTGGAAATGATTTGTCAGCATGCGGTGTCCCAAGTTATCCATCTCGACGGGTTGCTTGTCGCCACGTATGACATTGGCAAAGAGGTTGGGAGGACTTGACGTTTTGACCCTCGTTTTAGCATGTGAACATTTATTTGGCAGCTAGTTAATTGTCAGCAGAAGGGAACCTGCATTCATTGCACCATATTTTACATGTAACTTAAATGCTTATTAATCTTATAATTTAAAAATTAGCATTCATTAGAGATTAGTACTTGAAGGTTGTTGTTGATGGAATTTTTATTTTAATATTTTCAATCTTGAGAAGAATCACTTATATAATATATGCATGTCATTCTCATGTTGTTAGCATTTTGTTCCAACTTTAATGGAATTTTAAGTATTTTACACTTAGAATCTCAATTAACTATCCAAGACCATGAACAGATTTTAGACTTGTTTAAAATTATGTGAAGGCGATAGTATTGTATAATCTAGCTATTTTAAGTGTTATTTTTATTTTAGTTACACCAAAATAGCAATGTAATTTTTTTATAAATTTTAAATTTATATTTTAAATTTAATCATAACTAAATATTTTTAAAAAAAGTTTAGAATATTTTCTAAAACACTTCCAACCCTCTTCTAAAGAGATTTGGAGTATATCTTAGAATTACCTAGGTCATGTTGTGACTTTATTTGGAAGCTTATAACTAAGCTCTTTCTCCACTAGTCTTTAGAAAAAGCTTGTAAGATTTCAATTAGGTCCTAGTATAGCTATTAGAAGTCCTAACAAAATTATGATTCTAATGAGATTTATTCAAGATGGTCTTTATACAATAAGTAATTTTTATTAAAAATAATATTCTAAAATTTATTTAATAATATATAAAAAATTTAAAAGCATATACATGCAAAAATAATATGAAAGCATAAGTTTTTTTCTATGGTTTATAAAAATATGGTAGTATAATAAAAAGAGTTTGGAGTCTTGGCTTTTTTGAAATACTACTGATAAATTTTAGATGCAATTTATGCATGTATTATAATTATAATATACTCTATTATATGGTAAAAAGAATGTTTGTTGTACAAGACAAGTTTCAAAGAAATAATGACCACTAAAATTTATTCTAATAATTTTGTAAGTATCTTAATAGAATATCTTAGGATTATAAAAATATTTAATTTTTGTAACTTCAATATAGTTTAAAAACTTATTGATAGAAACCCAATTATAGATGTTTTTTTTTATATTTTAAAATAAATTATAAAATAAATTATAAAAATTAATAATATCCTCCAAAAAATCATAAAAATATCTATAAATGATATTTGGTTAGCATAAAATTTCAAAATGATGATTAAAAATATTATTTAGTTTTAAAAATAAATTTTAAAATTTATATTAAAAGATTTAATTAATTTATTATTAATATTATGCTTAATGAATATATTGTTAGGAACATATACTTTGGAGATTTGTAGAACCTTCTAGAACATTCTAGAAACTTTTTGAGTTAGTGAAAGTCGGTTGAAAAGCTTCCTACTTGATAAAAGTTGATTGAGAAGTTTCTTAGTTAATGGAAGGAAGTCAAGAAGCTTCCCAGCTGATAGAAGCTGTTTAAGAAGCTTCTTAGTTTGATGGTAGCTGCTCAAGAAGCGTCCTGGACAAGAGTATATATAAGGGTCGAGGTTGAAGAGTTCTTCAATCTCAACAACACATCTTTTGGAATTCTAATTCACCTTTCTTTCTGTTGTTCATACACTCATTTGTTTAATTTGTGTTCTTGTTGGTTTTTTCTTGAAACCTTGTCCCAACACAAGTCTCTTGCTCTGTATTCTTGTGTCCTTGACACTTTGTCAAGATTGACTTCATCTTCAATATCAAAATTGAAACTTTCTTAGTAGAGAGTGAATTATCCCTCTACTCGAAGGTATACCAATGTTTTAGAGGTTGCGGATTACCTTCCTTTAAACTGATATTTTCTTCATCATAATATTGGAGTTTTGTCCCTCTTATGAGAAAGTGGATCACCCCTCTCCTTGAAGGTCTTAAAGCATTTTAAAGGTTGTAGATTATCCTCCTTTAAACTGATATTGTTTTCTTATAGATTCATTTCTTATTTCTCTTAGAATGGTTGGAGGTCAAGATATTAGCATAACCAAATCTTTTGAGTCCAAGTTAGATGCCATTATAAATGCTCTTACTACTTTATCTGCTAGGACTATGGAGATTGAAGGAGTTGTTGTAAAACTTCGTAACAATCTAATATTTGGAGTACCACAATTTAGACTACAACTACCTCCAACTTCTATGTTTGAAGATGCAGTACTAACTATGCTACACCAAGAAAATCCACATGTTCAATAATAAAAGGAACCTTGAGTTAATCTTTCGGAGAAATAAGATGGTACGTATTCAAAGTTTCGAGGGTTTGTCAATCAAATTCAATTAATAATAATTCTACAACTTGATACTTATCCGACAAAAGAATCATGGGTTGGATTAGTTGGCACCTTGCTTATAGGGCAAGCACTATCATAATTTGCTCTTTTGTTTGAAAAAAGATCACCAACTTTAAGCAACTTTGAAGATTTCATGGAAGCATTTGCGGAAGTATTTAGAGAACATGACATGATTTGTTGGACAATAGCTAAGATCCAAGTATTACGTCAAGGGGCATACTCTACATCAATCTATGCATCTAATTTTAGGCAATTAGCATGCAACATCAATTGAAACGAAGAAGCTTTAATGAACTAATTTTATTGGGAATTAAGAGATGATGTAAAAGATTTGTTATTGTTGCTTCTAGATCCACAATTGCTCAATGAAGCCATTAATCAAGCCATAAAATATGATAACCAATTATTTCAACATTGATAAGATCAACATTGACAATATGCAATCTGACATATCCCTCCTATATTAACCAAAATTTTGAATTCACACTCACAAGTAGAAGATATATAATTAGATGTAATATGATTTAAACTTTTTAGTCCTTAAAAATAAAAAACGTCGGATGGAAGAAGGTTTATGTTTATATTGTGGCAAGGAAGGCTACAAGATTGTCATTGCCCGAAGAAACAAAATTGACAAATTAGCAAAATTAGGAGTACAATTGTTTAAAAAAATGACAATATTCAACTATAGTGGGGACTATGCAGCTACACAATCCAACATTATAAAATTATTTAGGTTCCTCTCTTTCTGCTCAACCTATTCATTATTTTACAATCTCTTTATATTTTGGCCCTCAAATGCTTTCAACAACTGCTTTGTTAGATTTGGGGGCATTTCATTATTCCGTAGATGAAACATTCACAAAGCTTCACAAAATTCTTTTAGTACAAAAATCCAAATCTATTCATGTAGATGTAATAGATATATGACCCTTATCCTCTGGTAGTATCATCCATAAAACCATGCCTATAAAAGTGTCGTTCAAAAATCATAGAAGCCAGATTGTCTTTGACGTTTTTAAGACTCCTTCAAATCATGTTATTCTTGGGCTATCTTGGTTAGAAAAGCATAATCCATCTATAGATTAAAGGTCACAAAGAATAACATTCCCAATAGAGATCTCTGTAAAAAAAAATTCTAAAAAGCTATAAATTGATAAACCTTTATTTGTTAGAGCAAGAGTATTTATAAGATTGGTTAAAAAAGATAGACCATTTATTATTTATATGACTTCAGTTAAAGAAGATATGACTTCGTTGGCAAGTATTCCAAAATAGTATAACAAATTTCAAGATGTTTTTCAAAAGAAAAATGTTGATATATTGCCGGAGCATCGACCATATGATTATACTATAGATCTTCAAGAAAGAATGCAACCATCTTTTGGCCCAATCTATAATCTTCTTCAAAATAAGATTTTAGTATTGAAAGATTATATTGATAAAAATCTTACAAAGAACTTCATCAAGTATTTAAAATCTCCAGCAAGTGCACCTATACTTTTTATGAAGAAAAAAGATGATTTTTTGCATATGTGCATTGATTATTGGAGATTGAATAAAATAATGGTAAAGAATTATTATCCACCACCATTAATTTTAGGACTCTTGGAACAACTTGACTAAACTAAGATCTATATTAGAATAGATCTTCATGGAACATACAACCTGCTATGGATCAAGGAGGGAGATGAATGGAAGATTGTATTTCAGACAAGGTATAAACATTTTGAATATAATGTCATATCTTTTGGACTAACAAATACACTCGCTATTGTGTTGTGGTTCAGTTATCATATGAAAAAATTATATATATATATATATATATATACATATATATATATAATTTATTATACAATTAAGTGAAAGCTATTATAGTAGGTTTTATTGCTTATAAGATGTAGTTAGGTTGCTAATTTAGAAAGAATCTATTAAAAAGATTATTATTGAGATTTATATAATTTTTTTTTTTTTTTTAATAATAATTTTGAGATTGATTTTATATTGATAGTAATTTTGAGATTGATTTTATATATCTTAAGTTACCTTTGTTTGACATTGGTGATCCTTAAGATCTTTTTTTTTTTTTTATTATTTGGTGTTTAGAATACATATTATGTAAATCTTATAAAAAAAAGGATTAGAAAGGGATTTTTAGTGTAAAAGGAGATAGTTAGGCCATCTATGAGGATGAATGGAGATAGATGATAGAAGTCTCTATATCTATTAGCCAAAAATCATGCCCAATGGGCTTTAAGGAGGCTATCCAAGGATTTATTAGGGATTAGGGATTGTTTTTTTGAAGGGAGTCAAATATCAAAGGCTAGGGTCAATAAGTTTGGATTTTTGGATATGGTTTTGGTGCAAATATTGCATGCTTTGGATTTTTTTTGAAAAAGATATAGGCGCTCAATTCCTTATGAAAGAGATATAGGCGCTCAAGTTTTTATGAAAGAGATATAGGCGCTCAAGTCCTTATGAAAGAGATATAGGCGCTCAAGTCCTTATGAAAGAGATATAGGCACTCAAATCCTTATGAAAGAGATATAGGCGCTCAAGTCCTTATGAAAGAGATATAGGCGCTCAAGTCCTTATGAAAGAGATACAGGCGCTCAAAGTTAGGGTGTTTAAATTGTACCTATTGTCAATCTTTTGGATATAACTCGTGTATACAAAGGACAATAGAGGATCGACAACTAGGATTGGGAAGAAGACTTTTTTGGCTAATTTTTTAGCATATGGCTTGATAGAATCCAAGATGAAGTAAAGGAGATATTGGGAGTTGAAGTTAGTGCTTATAAGCTAAAGGCAATAAGTGACCCTACTTAACTATTGGTTATATTTTGAACTATATCTTAGGCAATTTGATAGATTTTTGGCTAAATTTTTTTAAAAATATATATATTTATATTACAAGATTATGTATAAAAATTTTATGACATTAAGATTTTGGATTTGTGAGATATAAGGAAAATAGTGCTTGGATATCTCTAAGCTAGGATTTTAAGCACTTGCTAGGATTTTTGAGATATTGGATAATAAAAAATGAGTTTATAATTGATTCTTTTTTATGGTGAAATTTAAGAGTATTATCTATACTTTGAATAAAATTTTATAGAAATTGAATGGTTGAATCAAGAATTATTAGACTCTAAAGATTAGAAAAAATTAAGTCCTTGCAGGTGAATAAAGTTTTAAAGGGTTTTTATAGCAATTTGAATCTTTTTATACAAACCTACTTAAATATAAGAGGATTTATCTATACAACTTCTCTTTTGTAATATTATTATATTATTTATCTTTTTTATTAAGGACAAATCACTTATTGGAGTTTAGCTAATAAATTTTAAATAAACTCTCAACAGCCACATATCTAGTGTATTCTTAGATAGAAGTTTACACCATACAACATCGCTATCTTTTGGTATTTCATGAATGACATCTTTTGAGAGTATTTGGATAAGTTTATGGTAATCTATCTTGATGACATCTTGATCTATTCAAAAAAATTTGGAAGAACACAAGGAGCATGTTAAATTGGTATTACAAAAGCTGTAAGATACATGTTTATATGCCAAACCAGGGAAATATATATTTCATCAATCTAAGATGGAATTTTTGGAATACATCATATCTATTGAGGGTTTGATAATGGATCCTAAGAAAGTAAAGGCGGTTATGCAATAGGCTATTCCAAAGACTATGAAAGAGGTACAATATTTTCTTGGATTTGCTAACTTCTATCTGACCTTCATCAAAAATTACTCTCAAGTTGTTGCCCCTCTTGTTCAATTGATATGTAAGGACAAGTTAAAATAGGGGCCTTAAGCAAAAAAGGCATTCCAAGATTTTAAAATGATATTTATTATAGTTCCAATATTGATGCATCTAGACTTTACAAAGGCATTTTATCTGGAGATTGATGCTTTGGATTTTGCACTAAGGACCTTACTTTCACAAATGGATATAGACGACAAACTCCATCCTGTTGCATTTTTTTCTTGAAAGTTCTCTGCTACCAAAATTAATTATGAAATCTATGATAAGAAGCTTCTTGCTATTGTGGATTCTTTCCAAGAATGGTATCATTTTCTTAAAGGAGCAGTACATCCTATAATTATATATACAGATCACAAGAACTTAGAATATTTTATGTGAAATTGGATTCTTTATCGCCACCAAACTTGATGGAATATGTCACTATTTTGATTTAGCTTTATTATCACTTATTGTCTTAGGAAGCAACAAGGATTATCTGATGCTCTATTGAAGAGATCATATCTTGTATCAAAGATAGAAGAGGCAACTTTTGATCAACAAGATACAACTTTGTTAACACCAAAGCAATTTTTTCTTTGCGCCACCATTATATCAATATCTATTAATCCTAGTTTCTTTAATAAGGTGCATATTACAACCACTAATGATGCTTTGGACCTTGGTATCAAGTATTACTTGAAAAAAAATGGTAATAAGTTCAAATTTCAGGAAGACCTTTTATATTTTAAAGAACATTTGTATATCCTAGAAGCACCGATATGATTGCTTGTTCTTCAATCTCGCCATGATTTTCCAACTACAAGTTACTTTGGATTTAATAAGATCTTGGAATTTATTTTTTGAGATTTTTAGTGGCCTCAAATGTGAAAGGCAATGAAGGACTTTGTGCTTTCTTGTGACATCTGTTCAAGGTCCAAAAATCCTAGATATCACCCTTATAAACTCTTGCAACCTTTGCTTATTCTAAGAAAATAATGGTCTTCTATCTTAATGGATTTCATCACAAATCTACCACTATCCAATTCATTGGACAATATCTTTGTAGTGGTTGATCGACTTATAAAAATGGCTCATTTCATCCCTTGTAAAAAAATTGCATCTGGTAAAGAAATGACAAGGCTCTTTTTTGATAATATATATATATATATATATATATATATATATATATATATATTATGGCCTATCAAATGATATCATATCTGATTGAAGATCCCAGTTCATATCTATGTTTTAAAAATAACTTTTTTGAATATTAAAGGTGGATATTAAATTTTCTTTGGCTTTCCATCTTTAAATTGACGACCAAAGAAAACGAGTTAACAAAGTTCTGGAGCAGTATTTACAATGCAGTATCAACTATCAATAAGACAAGTAGATCTCATATCTACCATTAGCAGAGTTTGTATATAACAATATTGTTCATGCCTCAACTCAGTAAATATCATTTTATTCCAACTATGGATATCATCCAAAGCTTGATCTTTGAAGTACGCCAAAGAATAACAATCCAATAGTTGAAAGATTTACAAAGTATCTATCACAACACCAAAGAACCTTGAAGCTTTAATTACAAGTAGCTCAAGATGTTTACAAGACATCTATAGATAAATTTAAAAATCAATCATCTACTTTTCGTATTGAAGATAAGATATGGCTTCTTTAATGGAACATTAAGATCAAACGGCCGTGTGATAAGTTGGACTATTGAAGGTTGGAACCATTTTCTATCCAAAAGCAAATCAATCCAGTGGCATATTATTTGAAACTACCATCTACTATGAAGGTACATCCATTTTTTCATGTCTCTCTTTTAGAACCTTATTGAGAGTCGTATATTCCAAGAAGAATACAACAATTGCTGCCTAATATTGAAATTGAAGACCATAAAGAATACAAGATTGAAAAGGTACTTGATTCACAATAAAGGTGGGATAAATTAGAATATCTTGTTCATTGGCAAGGCTATGACATTAATGAGCATACATACGAACCAACCAAAAATCTCACAAATGCGCCTCAAAAGGTATAGGAATTTTATTGACACTATCTCCACAAATCAAAACATATTTGATGATAACTTTTTAGTAAAGATTAGATTCAAGAAATACTCTTAAAAATGGGGAGAGTTAAATTAAAATCTTCATCAGTATGTAGTTGTCTGTTTCAAGATAGAATAGAATGATAGAAGTAAATTAGTCACCATGTCAAACCTTTAAGCATTGAGAGAACAAGACTCAGAAGATTTGTTTGTCATGCAAGCTTTGAACGAATCACCGGAGTTTTCACAACCTTCAATTGAACAAAGTGAGGACAATATATTTCAGCGCCAAATATGACCTCAATTCGAGCTATTAGGAGCAAGACTTAATCATACAAGTCTTGATTCTAATATTTAAACTTTAGCGATATTGCTTGAAGTTAGAAAGGTGAATCCTTTTAGTCCTAAAATCTTCTTTGGAAGATGTTTTGAAGGCCGCAATAAAGATCAAATCCTTGGATGAAATGTTTTAACAATGAAGGTATTAACTCAAGGCCATAGACAATTTCTTTGAAGACCAGTAGAACCTATTGCCCAAGAACAGAGAACAAAATACATAACTTTACTAATACAACGTATTCTCGATTTCTTATCTATATAATAAGATTGAGCTCTTCTTAAAACTCGTCGTTAGAAAAGGAGGTGATGTTAGGGACATATACTTTGAAGTTTTACAAAACCTTTTAGAACATTCTAGAAGCTTCTTGAGTTAGTGAAAGTCAGTTGAGAAGCTTCCTAATTGATAAAAGTCGGTTGAGAAGATTTTTAGCTAATAAAAGAAGCTCAAGAAGCTTCTCAGTTAGTGGAAGGAGCTCAAGAAGCTTTTTAATTAGTAGAAGGAGCTCAAGAAGCTTCTCAATTAGTAGAAGTTATTTAAGAAGCTTCTTAATTTGATAGTAACCGCTCATGAAGCATCCTAGATAGGAGTATATATAGGGGTTAAGGCTGAAGAGTTCTTCAGTCTCGACAATGCATCTTTTAGAGTTCTAGCTTACTTTTCTTGGTGTTGTTCATGTATTCATCTATTTAATTTGAGTTCTTATTGGTTTGTTTTTTAAGCCTTGTCCTAGTACAAGTTTCTTGCTATGTATTTTTGTGTCCTTGACACATATAGGCCATATAGTTCTTTTTAAGAGCTTTTTATTGATAATTTTTGCATATAAGTGAATTTTTGAAATTAATATTTTATTATGAAAATTCTTAAATTTTATGACTACTAATAAGTAATTTCATATATGATCATTTTTAATGATAAATGATAAAGTATTGATTTTTTTTTAAATATAATTAATTTATAAGATAACATAAATTTATTTTAATATCTTAAATAAAATTTAAATCTTATATCTATTATAAAAAATGTCTATAATTCTTTAAAAAATAGAAATAAGTAGAAGTAGGTAAAAATATATTAGTAATATAAAACATTCTCTAAAAACCTTTGAAAAAGTTTCTAAGATACAAATTAGATATTTAGATTGCTATAGATATGCCACATAGCTACTTAAACTTATTCTACAAGTTTTCCACTTTTAAGAAGTTGTATTAAAAGCAACTTACAATTAGATGCTTAGGCCATAAGTCTCATGTATTGAAAGAAAAGAACTAGGAAGTTCAAACATTTAGCATCAGCAAGGGTTGCACACAAAATGAAGTGCAGACTAAGATAACTCTCACTTTGAACTTCCTTTATTTATAAATTGCTATCCTAATGGATAATTTTTATTATTTCTCTCTTCCATTCATCCAACCTACTATTAAGACATCTTTTCACATCTCACCTACCATTAAGACATCTCTTAGCATATTCTTTGTGTTCTTATCTATTTTCAAGGTTGTTGTCCTTAAGACTCATCAAAAAGATAGTCCTTTCACATGCCAAAAGCTAACTCTTTGACTATTAGCAACCTACCTAAGATAATATTCTTTAATTAGTAACTTATTCTATTATTATCTATATACTTCAATATCATGGTCTTCCACCAAAACATCTTGGTAGCTAGTACATATAGAGGCAAGACTAAGGTTATCTTTAGTCTTATCAACACCTTCATTGTATTTTAGTCTTAGTTCAAGACTCTCTAATTTTTTAGTATGTAGAATAATTATTTTGGTTCATTTTCATCTTATATCTATTTCTTCTTTGCTTACTTTCTCTCTTCTTACTAATACATGAGTACATTGTCTTTCCAAAGTTTTATCTAAGATTCTATCCTTAACACGTATCATTGATAAAATCTTAATTAATAATATTGATAACCTTAGATATAAGCATTGCAATTGAAGATGCTCAATAAAGATACACAAATTTTATAATTGTATAGAATATGTATAGATAATATTTAAGAATTATTAATAATTGATAGTAGTATTAATAAATAAAAATTAAAATCACTAAAATAATAAATAATAAATAATGATAATAAATATAAATATCAAATTTAAGAAATAAATATAATATTTTAATAATTTAAAAAAACTTATAATTTTTTTAAAGTTATCTAAGATATCAACATTATGTACTATGTATCAAATTATAGTTTTGTAATATTATTATTGATGTGATAATAAAAAATTGTAAAAAATAGTTTTAAATTTGAAATAACAAAAAGATATTAAAGATTATATCATTAAATTTTAGTAAAATATATTAATAAATTTAAATCTATATATAATTTATGATATCATAAAATTCTAATTAAAGATATATATAATGATTGTTGGATATATAAGTTACTAAATAATTATTATTTGATAGAAAAATATATATTTATTAAAAATAAATATTAAAAAAACTAAATAATTTTAGATAATGAATAAATTATTTACTAAAATAATTATTTTTAAGAAATTAGAAATGAATAATTTAATAATTAGCAACCTACAAAATCTATTCACAACATTTAGTTTTTAAAATTTTATATATTAACTCATGTTGTAAACTAAGGTTTTATTAAAAAAAAACTATATTTAAGATTCTAGAATTATTTATGTAAATTTTATACTAACTAACTGCACATATTTATACATTTACGTGCATAAATTAAAGTTATTTTAATAAATCTTTTATAGTATTTTTGTAATTAATTATGATTATTACATGACATGTAGTATAGATTTAAAAATATTTTATTCTTATAATTTTATATTTTAAAACTTAAACAGCTTATTTACTAAGTATTTTTATTTTATAACTATTATTAAATTTCATCTAATCTTAAGAAACTATAATATTAATTTTACATAAAATTAGTTGATTTATTTGATATTTTGTTATCATATATATATAAGTAATAATATTTTTAAAATAGCTCTATTTAATTTATTATTTATAAGTAATGATGTTATTATATCTATTTTTATTTTAAATATATTTTAGTATATTTAATTATATAATTGTTTTTAAAGATATATATATATATATATATATATATTTTAATCTAATATTTATCATTAATATATATATTTTATTAAAATAAATATATTAAAAATAGAATTAGAAAAATATTATTTGATTTTTAATTAAACATATATATATATATATATATATATATATTCATCTTAGTTTTTTTTTTATTGTTAAAAAAAAAAATTGATATTGATCTTTTTCTTACTAGTTTTTATTTTTAAAGTTTCTATTGTCTAATTTTTTATTGTCTCATTTCTTTTTTTATTAATTAAATACATTATCCTATGAAAATTTAAAATTTCTAGTAATTACATCTTACAACAATTTTTAAAATATAGATTTACAACATGAATATTTAGAACATGAATATTCATGTTGTAAAATAATTATTTATTTCTCATATATTAAATATTTAAATGTTCTAGTTAATGCATTTATATTTATTTAGCTAAAATATCACAACAACAAATTGTTTTTAAATATTTACATTCCACCATTTTCAAGATTATATAGAATTTATATAATTACTTCTATCTACAATCTTTTTATTATCTACAATTTTTTTAATATATAATTCATGCAAATCATGAAACTTTCTTTAATACAATTATATAACTTTCTACTAACTACATTTAGTTATAATCTATTAGAAATGAAGCTAAAAAAACTACTCACAAAATTTTGGTTAGTTTAGACCATGCTATGGATTTGACAATTTGAACTGTTTATTTATTTATCTATTTATTCATTTTGATCCTTTAGAATTTTGTTTATATTGCGGTTTTTCAAGACATAAATTTCAAACCATATTTGTTTCTTCTTTAAAACCACTTGCATTGAATTTGAATTTGAATTTTTTTCTTCAGCAAACCATAATTTCTCATGAATGTCACGAAATAAATTATTTTGATTTATTTTTTCCCAAGGTGTCACTTAAATGTGACACACAAGTATAAGTGTTACAAACACTTTTTATTGTACAATACTTTGACTTGATAAACTTGTAGATTCAGTGGCATTATATTCAGTGCATTAAATTTGGTAACGATACAAATAATGCTGTACGTCTACCACTGTATAAAAAGTTGTACCATTTTCATTCAACAATTACAGTTCCCAGCAGGCACTAATATACTCTTTTTTCTTAAGAAACTTGTGTATTAATTCTGATCGTTACAACAAAGTATTTATCAGAAATTGCAACCCATCAGGACTAATGTGTGGATGTGCTTAATCAACTTGACAACTTACTGCAAATCAAAGAAACAGAGAATTGGATGCAATTTCATGCGTTTTAGATTTGGGTAATATAATCTTTCAGTTTCGGTGCAGGGCCGATTAATTACCAACTTAGTTGTAACAGGTTCTGCCCAGTTCTAGGTCACTGTAGAGAATGAATAAAGTACTGTACCTACTCAGTGTGAGATAAATGATCTCACCGCACTAAATATACGGAGAGATATGTCGAAAACAGCAATACTAGCACCACAAATTAACGGCACTGTAATAATCAGTTCATTCACACATGACCAACACCAACTCTGGCACTGATAGAATTTCATGCTCTAACTACACTGACTACATACTGGTGGAATTTCATGCTCCTCAGAAATACTCCGGTTTCGAGGCGCCTGACAACCACCACTAGTGAAGACGTGAGGATTCTTAAGTTAATGTATAACACAACCCTATATAAAGCCACATTCCCGGATATATTACCCACATTTGAAAGCCTCAACCATTGTGAAGACGGTGCCTGCTCAATATGTAGCTGTATATGTTATGGAAAATAAAGTGGGCCAGAAGGAATCCTTTGGCAGCGGTTCAAAGGAATGTAAGGACATCCATTGCCCTCACTTCTGCTAGTCAGCGGTGGAAGTATGACAGGATATGAAACTTGCTGGTTGGATGTTCTAGGGCTGCTGCTGTAAACCGAACTACAAGTAGTATACAAAGGTCCAAGAACCTCCCGCTTGGCTCGGGTCAATTTTTGTCCATGGCCTTCCAGCTTAAAATCTGTGGGCTGCGGAGACGAGCTGAAATTCATACATGCAACACCGATCTTATTCCGCTGCCAGAACCGTAGACTCTTCCAAAATGATTTACTTCCGCTTTTGCAATTCAATTGAGCTCGAGGCTTTTCATCTTCATAAGGAACTACATACTCCAAGAAGTCAACACTAGCAGCTCGCTTGCTGGACTTGCAAGATTTAACAAGTAGTACATGTTCGCGGAGAGAGTTAGACGACGGAAACTTGTTTTCTCGATATAACGTGCGAATTTGTTGAGGCGACTCCACATGCACAGTTTCAGCGTCAGCCTTTGTCTGAAAACAACCGCTGTTAATTGGTGTTAAACCTAACAGGAAAAACTGGCCCACACAATGCACTCATATCTCTACATACATGTGCTGCTTTGAAAACATCAATATTTCTATTAGTAACAGTAGTATCAATTTCTGGTGTAGGATGCACTATTACTAATTACCGAACAGCATAATTTGATTATCAAGATCACTGGCCAAACCAACTGTTGAGGCAATTTCAATACAAAGACCAACAGAATCACTACCTCTTTGAAGTCGGCATCTGAATTGAACACGAAACTGTTTACATTCTCCTTTTCACACTGTAGCGTCGGTGAATCAGTTGCTAAATACCAGGATTCCATACTTGTAAAAATACTGAAAGCAACTTACTCACGGCCAATGCTGCTTCACCCACAAGTTTTCGCGTGAGACCTGCACAATGATGTGCAACAACTACAGTTCCAATTACTGGGAAGAGAAAGCGGCTAAAGCTAAGTTGTACTTTAACGTACTTCAATGTTGTCCAACATTGACCCGATCTGGTTGCAATCAATGGAAGATAGAAGCTTATTGTGCAGGTAAAGGTCACCTCCAGCACTTGTGACAAGGTAGAGAACTCTTCGATGTGACCAGAAGAAATAATATGCCACTACACCCTAATTACAATATGTACAATGAGTACATCACTTTACTATGAATGGTGTCTGGCCTAGAATACAGTATCAATGGTTACAAGTACACCAAAGTAATCGACACCAGCTGAAATTCCAGAGTCTGAAGGGACGACATGATCATAAACTGAGCTCTCGAACATCTTCTCACATCCCGTGACCAAGTTACAGCATTCCCAAGAAACACCGAAATTGCCGTAAATTACAAGATGAATTTTAAAATCTGCTCGTCCAATATTTAACAAGTTTGTTTTGAACGCACATTAAATCGAGACTTTGAAAGTATCGGAATATAAATCCAATACTGCAAGCTGCTACCTCGATAATTGACTGTCAGTTCATCCTGAAGGGAAGCTCGAAGTAAATTGAAAATGAAGGCCTTTTCGCTCATACTCTGGGGAGCGCGATACCGCTCAGAGAGCAGAAAATTAGACCCAACAGCGCACAATGCTTGGCCTGCATCAAGATCCTTGGCGATATGTGATATCCGCCTCAGTGTGAGAATTTCCGACGTACAGCACAAATGAAGCAAAGGAAGTGAAACTATCGGCAATACAGGTCCCATACGGCAGCTCAAGTCAAGTAGATTTCTCAACCCCTAAAACCTGGTCTAAACGGTGCGCTGCTCCTCTAGTTGATCTTACATCAATGGGACGAAAAGCTTAAGAACCTACGAGGTCCATAGAGAATCAGTCTACTTTAGAAAACCTAGACTAAAGAAAATTAACTTAGAATAGTCTGGTGGTGCGGTGACCGGGAATTTCTAGATACTTTCAATCGAATTTCTAGAACGTCAACGGTGATGATCACTAATCGTTAAAATCCTAAATTTATTCACGCAGTTAAAATCTGATGCATGAAGTTGATAAGCCTGAGTGTAAATATTTTAAATCAGAGAATAATTCTCAATGTAGGAGTTAATCCGCTTCAAAAGATCTGGGGTAGACTACTGCAACTGCGGATAATTCTGCCTTTCGGATGCAAACACAAAAGGAGAAAAATACGTCCGGAGAACTTTGGTAGGCACACAGGAAGGTGAAGAACATCATCAACAGATTCTGAAAGTACTCACCAGTCGCTTCAGCAGCGTCAACGTCATTTCCAGTCGATCTAGATTCGTTCTGCCTATTTCCACTGCGAAGAGATGATAATACATGTTGGCTGGGTGGAGCTGAAGAAGGAATGATCAGACATGTTGACTGCGTGAAGCTGCAAACTAGATAGAGACCTACGGTTGTCACGGGTCAGACAAAGGATTATGTCACCACTCGCCAGACACCATCACGATCTGGACGTGAAAACAACCGGTTCGAAGTGATAGTGAAAAATAAATAGCTACACAGACTGACAAACCACTAAGATACAAGTGTACTCGGTGAAGCTCACTGATAATCGGCTACTAGCAAGTGCCGTAGGTTGATCCAGATACCATCGACGAATCCAGCGCTACAAAAAACTATTTTGCATAGCGAGATCATAATGCACAGACTTTGCGTCAGAAATTCCTCGAGTGCGTAATAAGCGACGACCGAAGGTTAACTATACACGAAGCAGCGCCGAAACGACAACTTCGACTCTCAAAACGCTAATCCAGTATCTGTAAATTGAGATGCACAAGTGCGCCTGATGGTACTAGGATCCTGAATGACAACGGACCGACCTTTCCAGGCAGCAATCGTGTGAACCAGCACATTTGATTCAACTGGAGGGGAAGAGATGGTGAGATGACGTAAAAAAATGGGCACAGTAGATCAGAGCACTCGGAGCGCTAGCGGAGCATGTGAGGGGTGAGAAGTGCAGGGCGGCAATGAAGGCAGCGGCGTCGCAGGGGAAACGGAAGTGCATGACGAGGGGAGAGGAGGGGAAAAGCGAGTAAAGGAGGCAGGGACTGCACTCAGTGCCTGATGCGAGTGGCATTCATGGCGCGGGGGGGCGCCAGGCGCCGGGGGCTGAGCGGGACGAGGGCTGGGCGGAGGGGGGCTCGGAATACACAGTGGCCCCTGCTTGTTCGCTCCCCGTGCCGGTCCCGGAAAGCTCTTCGAAGCCTCCCCTCCCCCATCCACTTCGCCGCTCCAGGCGCAGCAGCCCAATTTTAAGAGCCCAATTCAAAACCCCCCTTACAAGTGGTCACACGTCCTCTTTTATTTATGGAAGTGCAGCTGGCTCCACGTCCCCTTTGCGCTGTAGAACCATCTATCTGCCTCCACTCCTATTCTTCTTTTGCCCCCCCCCACACTCACTCACTCAGCTCTTCACTCATGTTCAACAGCGTGTCGCTGGTTTAGTTGTTCCGAATACCTCTCTTGCTTCACTCCAAGGTTTTCAAAGTAAATAATTCTGGAGTATATTTTCAATCGAAATAGATCTATATTTTAGGAGGTCTTTGTATCTAAAAATCCACTTGAAAATGTCACAATCCAAAAGTCTTAGGTAGATTATTCTTATATTATAATTTGAAATATAGTGCTCTATATATTGATTTAATGTATATATATATATAATATATATATATATAATATATATATATATATATATATATTTTGTATTATAAATATTTTTAGTAATTTCTAATATATTTCTTGTATTTTAATATTTCTAATATTTTACTTCTTGAGGAGGCTCTAAAACAAAATTTTGAAGACAATATTATTTGCATTATGTTAAAAAAAGTGTATTTTATCTCCTATTTTCTTTTTATTACTTTCTAATTGATTTTTCTAAGTATAAGCTAATCCAATTTTGTAGAACAAGTATCTAGCTTGCATTTTGACCTTTTTACTTCATCCATCCATCATCCATACATGTCTACAAATATTGATATTAGATAGTTATCTCATATTTTGTGAGTAGCTCATTGCCATACAACCAATTGTTTGGAGTCACTAAAATATTAGTTGGAGGGGTGCAAGATTAAAGGTGTGGGCTTAAAAAAAACACACACACACAAAATCATTTATGAGCAATTTGACAAGATTAAAGGTTTAGGGTTTATCAAAATATTTTGGTACAAAGAGCAATTTGGAGTTTCTATTCATCTTATACCAAGTACCAATTGGATACCTATTCCATTATGACTAAGCCAACCAAGATATTATAAATATTATATTATAAATTATATATTATAAAGTATTATAAATAAAGTTTAAAAAGCTTTGTTAATGGAACTTTGGTATGCTCATTGATTTCTTTTTATATATTTTTAGTTTTAAATATATAATTAACATAAAACAACTATCCTATGTTTCAACTTGAATTGCTAGTGGAAACAATGAAAATACTGCATATTGTAAACATCTTATTTTAAAGAAAATTTACAAAACCATTTAGATTTTGTGATGCCCTATCAATTTTCACAATTTTTATGAATACCATTTTTAAAAAACAACTTGATGAAAATGGATTTATTACTCTACACTGATATAGCAAAATTTTGAAAAATAATAGCAAATACATCAATGTGAAGTTTGAAGAATTAAGTTAGTACCAAGCAGTGTGTACTACTAAAACATTGATTAGTAATTAAAGTAACAAAAAAACATAGATAGAATTTATGCAGAAATTAATGTAAGTAAACTTTAGAAAGAATCCTGATACAAAGAAATGAAGTTACTTGATGTAGTGTTTAATTGTTAGTAAAGTAAAATATACACACTCAGAAGCAAGTTGAGAATTTGGGTACTCAAGACAGAAAAAGAAAGAAAACATTCACTTTTGATCAAGTAAAGCAAAAAATATAAAACAAAAAAACAAAAAAAAACAAAACAGGGGAAGCACAGTTTCTATCTCCTAGAGGTATTGTTGACTTGGTAGAAAAGAAGTAGTACTATTTTTGTCACAACCCATATGTAGGATCAACTAAAAAAAACTACACATTCAAAAGAAGAAATTTTGTTCCATCCTTTCCTATGCCTCCAAAGTCATGACATAATATGTTTGCAAATTGCATTTCAAGCATTTTCAAGGAATTTAATGACAATTGCCATGCAGACAATGACTTGACTAAGCACACAGATAAACAAAATGGTCAAATGGCATTTGAGCAAAAGAGCTGCATTACATAAACCCCAAATTTTAAAAAATAAAAAATTGTGTCAGACATGTTGAGAAAAAAGAAGAAAAATAAAATGAACTAAGGAGAGCAAAGCAGGAATATTGTATCCAAATTGCAAGAGAAGAGGAATGCAATAAGATCTAGCACAATGGGAGACTGTGGCACAACTCCCAACAGTGATCTAAGATGAAGATGATCCAACCAGTTGAGAAGCAGAATGAGACACATGATGCAAAATCAATTAAATCTACATGAGCCACAAACAGTTCATTGAGGTATACCCTGGCAATGCTGCAGTGCCACCTCCCTTTGCATCTTGCTACATTAAATTCAACAATTGCTTGGTTGGGGCTGCCAAAAGAGGCTCGACTTTGAGGTTGATTGTTCATTAGGTGGTGCAACTTGTAGTGGTGCCTCAGTGCTAGCCCTCAACTCTTTGTGCAATAACAGTAGCAATTGTTTGTGACAAACCCAACAAGGAGTTCTACAAAATTAATAGAAAATGGACAGACGTCCTATTTGATTATCAAAAATGATTTCACTTCATTGCACCACTTGCTAGGAGAATTTAATTTTTCACTCCATAGAATACTATAATATTAGGATATTCCTTCTTTTCTTTTTTGCATGGTAGCTCTCAAGGAAGATTCTTTTTCACAACCCATGGCATGTGTAATGCAAAATACTTGAGAAGAATGAAATGAAGATTAGATTCTTATTTAGGATATTATAATTCTTTTCATATGATTAATTTAGTTTATATATTTTTTAATATTTTTAATAACCTACAATAATCCATTTCCTCATTTTTTAGCCAATAAATCTTATTTTAATAAAATTTCTTTATTGTCAAATGTTGATGTGGCATCATAAAAATTATTATAAAAGGGTAGAAAGGAGTCTCTTTACAAAAATAATGTAGGTTATTTGTTTGGTCTACCAAAGTGTTGTTGAAGGTTAATTTATGATTTTTCTAATATATAAATGTATATGTGTATATATATATATATATATATATATATACACACACATATCCTTAAGTAAAAAAAAAAGTGTCCAATCCTCTGATTAACTTGGGTTTAAATTAAAAACATTCTTCAAATTGAAGTTCTTTAAGTTTAGAGGACTTTTATCATACACTAATAATCTTTCTGTTGGAAGAGTATTCACACAAGATGAAAGACTGATAAAATACAAAATAATATTTTGAGTAATAAAAAAAGTTAATAGTCCTTTCTGGACAAGTTTGATTTTTCTGACCAAGATTCCACATTCATTAAACAAATTGGCACCATCTAGCTTGAAAATTGGATATCATATGCTAATGAGTATTATATTTCTTTTGCAAACAGCTATTATAACTAATAATAGGGCGATTTTTTAAAAATGAATATTTGAATGTTTTTTTGGATTTGGATTTACATGGGATGAGTAGGATTTATCTAAATTGTAAAAACCTAGAAAGCAATAAAAACAAATCTCCATTTGAAATGAATTATGCAACATGGTCACTTCAATCACAATCTTACTATTTGAAAGTACAGAAGCCAAATTCAATTTTTGTCTTTTTATTTTCATCAAATTTTTTAATCATAATAGGTATAAGCACTAGGTTTCTATTTTTTTAAAATCAATAAAAAAAAAAAAATCACATGGAATTATAAAAATATTTAAATAAAAAATCACATTACATCTAAATTTTTCTCACAGCTTTTGAGTTTTAAAAAAAAGTTATTTATGAATATACATAATTAAATAAAGTCAATAAGAAGATCTGCAATTTGGAGCTACAGTTAACCGCAAACTGCATATCAAATTTTATATTTTTATTAAAACAAGCATTTATTACAAAATTCGCATCACAAGAGTGAAAATATAATTATCAAATTACTAATTGAGCTAGCTTAGAAATACTTGAATTATATTCAAAAGTATTCAAAAAAGAAAGAAGATTAAAAAGGAACGACAAGTAATAATTGATAGAATTTTTCAAGTGACCACAAGAATAAGTTGACATATCTCTCCCCAATATATATGGAGAAAGCAAAAAATAATTTTATTCTTACAAAGTATGCTATAAAAAGTAAAATTTCAGAAAATAAAATATATAATGTCACTTTAAAATTACACAAATTTATTCAACAAACGTGGATATGCATGGTAAAAGAATATTAAACATATTATAAGATGTTACTTAAAAATAAAGTCGTATATTTTTAATTAATGTGTTTATAAAAATAAAATAAAAATATATCATCTAATATATGTAATAATTAAAAAAATATGAAATAATGTAGTTAAAAATATATAATAAAATTTAAATTTAAATAAAGATAATAATATCATATTCATTTCTTTATTTCTTTATTTTTATTCAAACAATTGTGCTTTTTCAAGGGCTTACAAAGTAAAATAAGTGGTATACAAATACAAATGATAAAAATAATTTAAAAGTTACACATCTATATTAAATTTAATATTACTTTGGTTTGTTCTATGGCAACAAAGTTATATAAAATTTTATAGAAGGATTGTTTAAGAACTATAGAATGTTCAAAAAAATTCAAAGAATCTATTGTAGAAATTTTTAGAACTTTAGAAGACTATGACAAGTTCGTAGAATTTTCTAAAAATTTATAGAGATATTTGGAACCTTATAGAAGGTTCTAAAAGGTCTTTGGAGCTTTCTAAAGTCCATAAAAAATAGTAAAAAGATATCTAGAGGTTTTAGAAGGTTCTAGAATATTTTATAATTTTTTTAAAGATGTTAGAAGCTACTAAAAAATTACATTTTGTTGTATGTCTATAACATCCCTTAATTGATATTATTTGTATTGTATAATGATTAGTTTTCAAAATAAATATATTGGTTTTATTTTCTAAAAATATTATTTTATTTGATATGAAAATCTCAAAATCATATTCTTATGATATTGTTCATAAACTAAATAGATTTGTATACTAGATGAGACTAAACATAAATAGTGGTTTTAGTTCATATAGATGTTAGATAAATAAATCTAATAGGTAATTATAAATGGATCTAATCTTTGATAGATTAATTTCCTTCATATTCTCTTTATTTGTATGTATTGTAGAAGAAACCATAACTAGTTTCCTATTTTAGATATTAGCTATTTTATTTTTATTTTTATGAAGTCATAGATACTTTTGTATAAAATTTGAGATTGTTCTAGCTAAAATACAAGCTCCTTTTACATAGCACAAAGGTAATTAATTAAATCTTTGCATCTAGGCTTCTAAAATTATTGAATTTTAAAAAATTTATTCTAATAATAGTAACTAAAATCTAAAAGAAATAGTTTTATTTATTTATATTTATAAGTATATACTATTAAAATATATAAAATTTAAAATAAATATATCATTTAATTATCTTATTAATAGTTTATATTAAAAATATATATAGATATATTAATATGTTGGACATAATCAATTACTTTTTAAATATATTACTGTAAAAAATAAACTTTTATTCTTACAATTTAAATTAATCATCTCCAAGAATTTAATACAAATTATATCTTTAAATTTAATCTATTATCTATTGGAAGTCTATAAATACAATGCATACTTTCAAAATAATTTTGGATTGTCTCTTTATTAAAAATAGTCTAGTTCCATAATTTATAACTATTAAAATAAAATCATTTTTATTAGAAAATAGAAGATTTGTAATAAATTTTAGTTATAGTATTGATCATGGTTCTATTAGTATAAAAAAAAATTCATACAAATCACATGGTTGATAGTTTAGAATCTTTATTCTTGCATATATATTGTTAGAGAATATATATATATATATATATATATATATAGATTTTTACAATGGTGGCAAAAAAAATCTTTATACATCAGCTTTATTATCTTTTTAAAACCAAAATGATATATAATAGAAAGGTTGTAGAAGACCTAAAAAACATGAAGTTGTATAGGTTCTAAGAATACTCACAATGATCTTTTAAAATAAAATAACTCTTCTTTGCATTCAAAACTATCATCCATATGACCCTTTGAATATTTATAAATTGCTTCAAAAAACTTATTGTTCTTAAATGCTTTGCAAATATCTTCTATTATTCACATGTTATTAAATTCTAACATTAGTATCATATTCAAATTTAATTGTGTTGGCTTTAAAATAATACTATATTTTATCAATGTAACAACTTATTTCATTCTTAATGTACCAAATATGATTGAATATATATATAGAATTAGATAAATAGATAGATAGATAGATAGATAGATAGATTTTTTATATGATAATTTATTACAAAGTCAAAACCAAGATAATATTATATCTCATTTTTTATTATTTGTTTGGATTTTATAAGCTCATAAAGTATTCTAAGTTCTTGTAACTTATATTAATTTCTATTTTGAATAAATTACTTCAAAAAAATACCATTATTTTTCAAAACCATAAATTATTCCTAGAATAATTTTCTTTCAAACTTTTAAATTAGTTTTTTATTTATCTTTTTATAAAAGCACTCTACAACAAAATAAAAGTTTTTATTGTTGTAATATTATTTAAGAATTATATTACATATAAAATAAGACATATGTGATTCTAAAAATATCTCTTTTATTAGATTTTTTAATACCAATATTAATTTTAATATAAAAGACTATTTTAATATTCCAAACAACTTTCTTGGCTTTATTATGTCATGTTCATTTTTATTTTCTAGTCAATTTTTAAAATAGATTTATCATGTCCAATATTTAAATTCATAAATTAAAATATCTATATTATTTATTATTTAAAAAGATATATTATTTCAAATATATATTGATTAATGAAAACTTGATTAGATAAGTGTAAGAAACTATTATTAATTGCTATTGATTTTATAGTTTTTGGAATAATTTGGACAAGCAAAGCATAAAACTACAACTACTAGATTTTTCTTAATTTTTTATATAATTGATCTAACATCTAAATATATAGCTCATATTTTTGTGTTTTTTCTTTATTTACTTCTTAACTAGGTTGGTCTTGGAATTTTATTTAAAAATTATATTTTTAATTTATTTCAAAATTGTTTAATAAAAATCATAAAAGTCCAAAAAAGTATGATATTTGAACAAGATTGGATAATGTGTAAAACAGTATGTAACAGTTGTTATGTTGCAATCACTTCAAAAACTTGAATTTCTTGGAGAACACCTCCTATAATAACAATGAGTATTACAACCACTATAATCTATAAATTTCTTGTAAGGCATTTATACTTATTTTGTGAATTGGTACAATGTTGTCATACTTATAATAGAGTTCATTTTCATAAGTAGTAATCAATTATGCAAAATATACATTACTAACCTGAAGTTGGATTGGGAAGATAGAATGAATTTTGCTAAATAATTGAATGTTTTGAAAATAAAAAATGAAGATAGATTTTCAAAACATTAAAATCATGGAATTTTAAAATTTAACTTCTACATTGGATGATGAAAGTATTTTGTAGGTTAAAGAGACTCCTGCTTTTGATTTGAAGCAGAACATTGGTTGTCAAGTCATTTGTTAGATGCTGACAGCCGGATGGTGATTTTGTCATCCATTTCCAGTCTCTGCCACCCACCCAGCCTTGTCCTGGTTTGTGATCATTTGTGCTAAATTTGCTTCTAGTAATTTTATCAAAGGTATATTTGAGTTGTGTGTTTGTTTTAGTTAGTTCTTTTTCGCATTTACTGTACAGAGAATTGAATCACGACTTCCAGAGTTGGTCGGTTGTTGCAGAGATTTGTAATTACCACTTATCAAGTTGGACCTAATACACTTGGAACTATTGCTTAACTTTTCTGGGTTATGTAGTTGCTTTTAAAAACACAATAATTTTGGTGGTAATGAGAACAGGTCAAAAATCACCATGCAAAAACACAACCAGGGTAGAAAATGCACTATCACACAGAACCAGTCGATCCAGTAGCCTTATCGGGCAAAGACCTAGTGGCTCAAGCATAGTGAAACTCATTTCGAAAAACATGTCATTTAGCGGTTCGACCAATGTTGCAAATTCAAGTTAAAGATGAATGCTTTGGCAATTCAAAATTTTCTGCATACCAATCAATTAAATTTACTTCAATACAACGATTCCATACAATTCATAAAAATGTTAATGCACTATTTTCCTTTACGCAACATGCAAGTTGAGCCCATCACCTTCGATGGTAAGTTGCACTTTGCTAGGAAGCCTTCACATGTTCCCTTTTTCATGATAGTCGTCAAGCAGACGCAACTTGCTCCACAATATTGACCTCGTCATGTGCTCCTACTGGCTCCGTCGTGCACAACGGTCTTCCATTTGATCTAGGCCCTCGCGGTTTTAATCCCGCATTTTGTCGCCGTTGCACTTCTAGGTGAATGAGTAAGGCCGTAATGTCGGCTGGATTGACTCCCCCTATCCTCGACGCTTGCCCTATATTTTGAGGTCGTATCTGCACGCTCATAAATACAAACATATTAAAGGTGGTCCTTTCACCCGCACATGACCAAATGAAAAATTTTAGCAAGAACAATGTGAGCATTGTTTTCAGGCAGCGAACACCTGTTAAGAAAATTTCTGTACAATTGAATTCCTCAAGAGTACATGCATCCTACATTTTCGCCAACTGCTTGACAAAAGCCAAGGACAGACAACTAAGAACAGGTATTCTCACCTTTGTTAGCTTTTCCCGAGCCTCCATTGATATTGTGCTGATGGAATAATAATCTAAATCATCTGGAATAGCCTTATGCTGCTTGAGTACCATCTGCTCACACAAGTTCGTAATAAATATCAGATCCAAGCTGCGATAAGAAATCAACTCAAAAAATAAGACTGTTCCGTTGCAACGAACCCAGAATCTAATTGACTATCCAGTTCATACAACATGGTAAGCACAAATACCTGTTCAAGCTGGCCTTGCTGACGCATAATAAAGCCAGCATATTTGATGTCAATCTCAACACATTCTTTCTCCATGCTTGTAAGTTCAGAGTTTCCATACCCATGATTATCTAGAACTGAGTAGTGAACGTGAGGTCGCTTCAAGATCGTTGCTAGTGCCACAGTTTCTTTTATCCCCTGCCCTGAAACCTGAGCTACTTCTTCTGCAATTTTCTCATTAGCTGCCAACAAACAATGCAAGGTCAAGTAAGTGTAGGTTAACTTACTGCTTCGCAATCAGCAAAAAGGAAATGTCAGCCTGACGTTTATTTACTTACGAGTTACTTTTGTTGTCTGCAGTCGGTTCTTTTCTGAAACAATGCGTAATTGTTTGTCTTGAAATAGATTCCACATCCGGTCATCTACAAGGCCCAAGTCCCGGCCTAATGGAGTTAATCGGCTGTCCGCATTATCAGCTCTTAACAGAAGACGATGCTCGGATCGGCTGCAAACAGAACCACCCACCTTATCAATTAGTGTCTAGCTGTATACGTCAAACAGTAGTAGATAAGGGAAAAGTATTCACTAGTTGAAATCGTTGAAAAGAGGAGATACACAACCTACTAAAATCTCTCATCATTGAGGATGAACATCGAATCATGATGTACATCAAGAAATTATGTTCACCAACTCTGAGCACCAACACTAGCGCTTGGTTAACACGTGTATCATCAATAAATACTAACCTTGTAAGCATGCGGTAAGGCTCGCGCAGATCTTTGGTGACAAGATCATCGATCAAAGTTCCTATGAAGCTGCTCTCGCGCTCTAACACCAATAGCGACTTACCATCCGCGCGAAGCGCAGCATTCACACCTGCTACAAGCCCCTATTCACAATTCACTCCCACAAAGTCAGTCAAACTATGATGATCCTAAACCACGCCCTCCCTCAAAATTGATAACTAATCTGGTGCAATCTACCAATGGTACAAAGAGCAAAAGCTGTTAGCATGATGACTGCGTTGGACCGACCTGCGCAGCAGCTTCTTCATAACCTGTGGTGCCATTAATTTGGCCACTAAAAAACAATCCCTCCAGTTTCTTGGTCATCAAGCTTCGGTGGCACTGATGCGCTGGCAGATAATCGTACTCCACAGCATATGCTGGTCTAAGCATCATGCATTTTTCAAGTCCAGGAAGTGTTCTTAAAAGAGCCAGTTGTAATCTTTCAGGTAATCCCGTTGAAAACCCCTGTGCGACACCGATAACAGATTTAAAGAGTGGTCCCATCTACTCGCGTCAGGAATCGAAACTCGGATACGGTGAGTAGAGTACTCTGAATCTTCCTTGAAATTCACTATAAGACCAATCTAGCCTAATAGCACCAGGGCGACCATTTGCTCCGATACGCAAAGCAAATGAAAGAAATGCGGACCTTAAAATAGACGATAGGAGAACATCATTCTTGCCGTAGGTTCAGAAAAGTACTCTCTACATTCAAAATGGAAATACATCGCAGATAACCAGACCGGACTAGTGAGAACTAGCATCTCACGTGTTCACGGGACAAAATGATGATTACGATAGAGTACGCTTACACAACGGGCACCTCACTTATCATTTGGTAAATATAAACTGACCTGCACATACAACTCTGGTACATTACGACCTTCAGGTTCCAGAAATATTTGATGAGTTTCTTTGTCCTTGAACCTGACTATCTGAAACATGAAATGATCGCATTAGTCCACATAAGCGTTACTTTTGTTTTCCTTATAATAAACGAGAAAAAGAAGGAGCAACCCAAGGCAGTTGTAAGCACCTTGTCTTCAATAGAAGGGCAATATCGAGGTCCTTTAGCTTCGACCCAACCACCATAGGTAGGAGTCTCATGCAAGTTGTCATTAATCATTTTATGCGTAGCAGGTGTAGTACGAGTTAGATAACAACTCATTTGATCTCTCTCGATGTGAACCAATGGATCGTTACTGAACCACCGCACCTGCACCACAAGTTGAACCATCCACTCTTCATCCCTAGATGATAAGTAGTCAATACTACTGTTCCCAGTCTCCAGAGAGGCACAAGAAAGCTAGAAGAAGCCCCATCACAAGTACGATGAGCCCTTACTAAAACCAGGTAACCATAAAGCCTCAACCGGTTCATAACATAGTGATTGCACAATTAACTGAGAATCTAAAAAAGTCAACCTGTGACACAAACTGATACACCAGTACAAAAGAATTCAAAAGTAACAAGGTTCAAAGTCAAAGACTTTATCTAACTTACATCCTCGTCACCTGGTTGTGCTTCCATAACAGAAAAATCAACAGAACGAACGTCAACTCTTGCAGGAGTTCCCGTCTTTAATCGATCAGTTTCAAAACCAAAATTTTGCAGGTTTTCTGTAAGCCCTTCTGATGCCGATTCCCCTGCCCTTCCAGCAGACATGGAGGAGCGGCCAACCCATATTTTTCCGTTCATGAAAGTGCCCGTGGTTAGCACCACAGACGGAGCAATAAAATCGACTCCAAAAAATGTGCGAACTCCAGTTACATCATCATTGTTGCCCACGAGTATTTCTGTCACCATAGCCTCCCGAATTTGTAAATTTTTTGTGCTGATCACAATAAGAGCGCACATAATTTAGCTTCTATGGAACTGAGCACATATCGGAGATACAAGAGAAAAATCTCAACCTCAAAGAGGATACAACTGGGACACCCTTTTATCTTCCGTATTAATTCGGTTACAAGCATCCCAATTCTCTCTGTAAGTATTGCACAGTATTCATTGCGCTAATTGTAAGAGGTATACGAAACAACAACAGTTTAGAATCACTACACATGCTAGAGAGTCACCAATCCGATCTTAACCCTACCGACGCAAAGGACCATGATGCAAAAAGCATTGTTGAAACAGAGGTTGGAAATTGGCATTATGGATGCATACTTCTCAATAATCTTCTTCATCTCCACGGCATATTCTCTCTTGTCTGTCTGAGCTCGAAGTGCCCATACAGCTGGACCTTTTGAACGATTCAATACCCTCTTTTGCAAATAGCATCTACAGAAAAATCACTACTGTTAGGTACAGATTTATAATTGATCAATACCAGAACGAGGGTCCATCTACCAACCATAGTTACTGGATAACCGTGGGCTCACAGAAATCCCAGCAAAATTCATGTCAAAAACCTACAGATGTCTTCGCAATAAGCCACAAACATGACGTCCACAAGGAGAGACACGTCCAATAATGTGAGTCCAAGATTTAAGCAAAAAAATCCTCTACTATTTTACAGGGTGAAAGAGAATAACCACAAACCTATCGGCCATCCTGCCTATTTCGCCACCAAGAGCATCCACCTCATGAACCAATTGGGATTTCGCAGGGCCACCTACTGCTGGATTACATGGCTACTCAACCAGAACAGCCCCCAAAATCCCAAGAAGTAAGGGTATGCAAAATTTTACGACAGAAGCAACAAAGAAGCTTAATTTCAAAGTCAACATTTGATCTGAAAATCTTGTGGCATATAGTACTGCAAAAAAAACATGGAACAAAAAGCCACCTGCCAGGCGATGCGATCCAAGTTTAGCGTCAACAAAAGCGTTTGGGCACCCATTCGTGCCGCTGCAAGTGCAGCTTCACAGCCAGCATGCCCACCTCCAACCACTATTACATCGAATCTCTCTTCATTCACGCTGCCGTCTAGAACACATGCCAAGCGCGAGATTCAATACATGCAGCACACAACTTCATACAAACTTCTACATAAACTGATAGCTGAATCAGGAACAACGTCTACACAATGTTACATAATTATTCATTGAAAGACTCTCTAAACGACAAGTTAGCTGGTCCAAAAAAATTTGATCCATCTCAGTTGAGTAATAATCAGATAAATGGGACCTCATCTAATCCAGGAATCATACGTTTTATTAAAGCAGAATGTTTTAGTGCACTGCCAAACCCAAATTGCCAATATGCCTAATAGGCCATATTTCCAAAAGATAAATTCACATCTCTAGTACATACAGGTTGGGTGAAATGCTAGAGGCAGAAAAAAAATTGCTGGAAGGACCTGTACTACAATATATATATAAATATATATATATATATATATATATATATATATATATATATTACAAGGAGAAAAAGCTCATGCTCCCGGTCAAAAACTTGAACCAAATATAATTCACGGAGCATTCATTCCAGCATGTGATGAGGAATAATTAACGAGCATACCTCCATTCGACAAAGAAATTGATGAGAACGACGAAGCTCTGATATATGGCAATCTCACGCTTGCACGCTCGCCGTCCCTTGAATTGAAGGAAAAGAAATTGCGACTCCTGAGACCTGGAGCACTTGCCTTAGACATCCTTTTTCCGCAAAAATTATTCAAACTCGCAACCTTGAATCGCATGAGCCGAACCTGGGAACTCTGCAAAACCTCCATACTTCGCGAGGAGGACTGAGAAGGTAGTTTGTGAACGAAGGGGGCGGCACGAGAGGTTGAGTAATTCGGCAAAGTTTGAACTCTATTAACAATGCTGCAATATTCGGAAGGTGCTGGGCGCGGGCACCATGCTGGGAGAGGTGACCTCAGAGATGATATTGTGAACCGTGCCATTGTAAATTTACCAAATTGGCACCCAGTCTCACACCCAATTTCCCATCCTTTGCACTCTGCAGCTCCTTCACCCTAAATTCACAGAACTAGGGTAAATACACCTGTCAGAAAATGCACACCTCAAGTCCCTGACGAATTCATCTCACAACTTGATATTCCATAATCCAAACTCTAACTCAAATACCATCTCAGTGCACGAAACTACGAAATTAGAGCTGAAGAATTCAATCTCCCACTCTTGCCTAGACGTGCTTGGAGGCTCCCAACCCTACAATGATGAAATCCCGTTGAACTGATATCTTGAGCGCTGCCAATTCTGAGACAAATTGTGCTGCAACTTGTGCGCGTCTTAGTAAGATTTCTGACCGAAAGCCACTAACACAATTGTTACCGAGATTCAACAACGATCGTGGTAGAGTCGAAGATTTTGTGACAAAATGTGAACATAATCCGGGGACGCTGAGACTACTGAGAGCTGTGAGAGGGAGGGGATAAACCCCGGGACTTTGACACCGCCCCTCTGGGAACTGGCTGATAACGTGTTCGCGGCGTTCTCATTCCATCCTTTTGAATTCTTAATCTCCACGTCGGATATTCCATCAGTCACTTCCATTTTCTTTATTTCAGTTGTGTTCACACCTGTCTCGCATGTCTTTCCATCATAGAGGCAGTAAGGAGTAGTGAAATTTTTTGGGTTCAGTCGAGCAGACATTGAAATAATTCTTGTATCTCAAGGCAAAGACCATTCCATCGTTACGGCTACAATAAGAAGCAAAAGCTCATGGAGTTCATAAACATCCATTGAGATATGACATCCTTTTGGTGATTAGGTTAATCCTTGAATTGTTAATCAAGCCTAAATTCAAATAGCATACACATCCACTTAAAAATGAATATTGTTTGAGTTAAAGTAAGAGTCTACCTTGAATTTACACAAACTTCACAAAATATGTGCAAGTGGAGGGAGCAAATTCAAGGCATTTCCAGCACAAAACATTTATACTTCAAACGATGAAATAATTTTATAATTTTATTACATTAATTAATCAATTATTATTTCATCCACAAAAAAATTTGTATGAATTATTTTTAAAACTTAAATAATCTAGATGCCAAGTTCTTTGTTGTCCTATTATCAACTTTTAAAAAATCAAATATTATAAATTAATAAATATAATCATGATTGGCAAAAAAATTTGTTTGTTGCATAAAAAGATATAATTTGTTCTTTTATAAAAAATTTGCTAATAAAATTTGTTAATAAAAAGATATTCATGCTAATTGATGGTATATTTAAAATATTCTAATATTTAATTTATATGTTTAATTTGTTCAATAATTTGAAGATAAAAAATTAAATATATCTTTATCTTAATTTTTAATATTTTAAAAAATATCTTCTAATATTTTGATATGAATTAAAATCTCTAATTAAATTTAATATAAACTAATAATCTATAATATATATAGAAATTAGCAACAAAAATCTTGGATATTTCTTTAATTATATTATCTTTTAAATAAAGTATAAAATATATTATTTTGATCATGTAATCTAATATTATTATTATATATACACCACTCAAGTAAAATAAGATTCCAAAAGTTTAAAGAACTAAAATAGAAGATGCTCACTTTATATCTTAAGTAAAGAATTATGATAAGATACATGAATAAGACCAAAAGACCCAAGTTGAGCCACAAAGATTGTATTGTCGAGATTGAGGATCTCCTCAACCTCAACTCCTATATATATTAGATGTAAGCAAGCTCCTTGAGAAGCTTCCTTGATGCTTTGAAATGAAGTAAGCCTAAGATCCTTTGATGACCATCTAAGATCCTTTAGAACCTTCTAGGACCTTTGAAAACCTTCTTGGAATCTACTAGGATCTACTAGAGCCTTCTTAGAACCATGGAAAATCTTCTAGAATCTTCTAGGACTAAGTAGAACCTTCTAGAATCTTCTAAAACTAAGTAAAATCTTCTTCTATTGTATATCCATGATATCACCTCTTTCTTTAGTTTCAAGTTTCATAAAGAGGGATAGAATCAAAGTTGGTCAAAGATGAAGGAAATCAAAGATGTAGTATATAGTATGTGCCACATATTCAAATTGTGTTTTGTGAGTCAATAGATTTATCAATACTTGCAATCAATAATAATGACTAATACCTTTTAATATATACTAAGCTTAAACTTCTATGTCTTTGTTGCAAAAATGTCCTTCAAAAATTGCTTCAAGGCAATCTTTATAGGCAAGTTCTATTTTAATGATGATTGCTACATAGTAATTATTGGGTAGTCTTTGGCATCATCTTGTTTCAGGCATATATATATATATTATTTTCATATTTCCTCATCTTGAGGTCAATAACATGAAATATTCAATTGAGATGGCATAATTGGTATGATATTATTCTCTTAACTATCTATATTTAATTATATAAGTTAAATCAAAGACATTTTGTAATCTTAAGGTGGAATGAAATTACTTTTAGATTTGTTAGTTTATATATATATATATATATATATATATATGAAGGTTAAGCTTGGAAACTTTTGAAATTGCTTCTATCTCTTTTATTAAAAAATTACAAAGTCTAAAATATACCATATTTGAATATGCCAAATGGAAGTATTATTTAATATGTTGTTATGTTATGATTTGACTAGCATATGAAAATAATATATATATATATATATATAATTTATTACATAGTTAGATGAGAGCCATATTAGTGGATTATAATTGGTTATAAAATATGATTAAATTATTATTTTAAAAAGAATCTATTCAAAAGGACTACTATTAAGGGTTGTACAATCTTATTTTTTTTTATAGTGACTTTTGAAATTGATTTTATATTGATAATAATTTTTATATATTTTAAATTATCCTTATTAGACATTGGTATTCTTTAAAATCTTATTTTATTTCTTTTATTTAATATTTAAGATATATATTATATAAATCTTATTTTTGAAAAAAAATTAAAAAGAATCTTAATATCAAAAAGAATAGATAGGCCATCCATGTAAATGAATAGAGGTGGATGATAGAAATCTCTATTCCTATTAGCTAAAAGTTATGTTTAATAGGCTTTGAGGAGACTGACTAAAGCCTTATTAGAAATTAGATTTTTTTTTGAAAGAATTTTTAAGTTTTTGACTATGATTTTGACACAAAAATTGAGTGATTTGGAATTTTTATGAAAGAGATATAGATGCTCAAAATTAAGGTGTTGATTTTGTATCTATTATCATTCTTTGGGTTATAATTCACGCATACAAAAAAGAATAAAAGATTGGTAATTGGGATTGGAAAGAACACTTTTTTGGCTATACTTTATATATACAATTTAATGAATTCTAAGTTAGAATGAAAGAGATATTAAGAGTTGAAGTCAGTGCTTGCAATCTAAAGGCAAGTAAATTGTTTATCACAGCTTGGACAATAAGTTAAAGATAAATTTTCTATAACTATGTATCTAATATATTTTTAAATTAAAAATTATGCCATACAATAATTTGTGAACTCAACAAGAAATATTTGAGGTAGAAAGTTTTTGGTATCTTATTATGGCAGGAAAATAAATAAGTGGTAGTGGGAGCTATAGTAGTATACTATTATTGCAGCTTGATTTTGCTACAATTCAAATATTTCAAGTATTTTTATTTTTTATACAATAATAGCAAGTAATGAAACACAAAGAAATAATAGCTACTATAGCTTTACAATTTGTGGTTGGATTATTGGATCAGTTTAATAGTAAAAGCATTATTAAGTACCTAAAATATTATTTGTAAAAGATGGAATTCAATAAGATACTAGAAAAAAAAAATCCTTATATTTGAGCTTACAATTGTACTAGAATTATGAGAATATATAAAAGAAATTATTTAAGTTTATGGAATTAAATGGAAGGATTTTATCTTTTAGCTAAAGGAAGAATATTTTTTGAATACAAATAAAGTGACTAAAAAATCATTTATAAAGTAGATAAATAGATTTAATAAAGAGTTGTTTGTTATAGAATTATTTTAAGAATTTGAAAGTAATTTTTTTTAATTATTTCAAATGAAAAAACTCACATTTGAAAATAATAAGGTAGAATTATTTCTTCAATGAATCAATAATGAATTATAGAAGGAATTAGAATTATTATTGAAGGATAATATAGAAGACAATAGATTCACTAATTATTGAAAGAAGATCTTTGAGGTAATAAGTATATTTATTAAAAAAAATATCAAAAAAATAAAATAGTGGTTAGACAAGAAATTATGCCTCTACCAATTATAATATCTTAAAAGCAACTACTAGAGCCTATTATACCAATATCTGCCATTTGAATTCCTATGCCTATAGTAGCACTACAAAAAAATACAATAAAAGAGTTGATAAAAGAAATAAAAGACTTACAAATCAATTAGCAAAGCTAAAAGAAGAAAAAAAAAAAAACATCTGAGAGCAAATTTATATCAAAGCTAGAATATATGTAAAGATGTATTTGGTGTGATAGTATTAAGTATCCTTGTAAGGAATATGGAATTTTTGCTGATACACTATAATAAAGAATAATGTTATGATAGGATAAAAAGTTTGCTTTACGAAGTACCTGTGAGTTCTTTAAAATCAATTTTAGAAAAGAAATGATGAAGAAGGTTTTAGAGGATCATTTGTCTTAGTAGGCTATGGCATTAAAGGAAGCTACCACCTATGGCATCATTGTAGTAAGAGAAAAGAAAGATATTCTTGATAAAAAAATAAATATAAAAAATTTGTGGAGCTATTCTATATCCAATATGGATTAAAAAAACAATAAGCAAAGAATTAGTCAATACATCCATAATAATTACAAATGCTATAAAATAAGATAATTTTTTTGATATGATGTCTATATATACTTACATAGTAAGATCTTAGCATGAAATTTTATTAGATATGAAAAGGGATAGAAATATAATAAAAAAAAATCTTGAGAAGCCAAATAACATAAAGAGATCTCAAAAGGATAAAAAATCAATACAAAATAAGAAGGTATCTATATCAAAAGGTAATAGACCATGTAGGATTAGACCATCAACATCATATTCTAGAGATATACTACTACCATAGAAGAAATGAGAAGAAAGGATGGAAGTTGATAAGAATAAAGAAAAGAATAAATTTGCTTCTTATTAGTTGTAATTAGATACTAATATAATTACAAATTTAATACAAGTATTGGAAGAAAAGATATTGAATTCAAAAATTGAATTTACTTTATAAGAAATTTTAGACATTGTAAAGAAAGAATTTCATGATGTCATTATTGAGACTATTAAGTAAAAAAAAATTGATAGGAGAGTCTGTAGTGTCTAATACTTTGGATACAAGATTAATTAAAGAAGAAGAGCTAGAATTTGCTGAATGTTGCATCAATTAAAAAGTTTAATTTTTTTTGGATAAAGATAAGATTAATGACAAAGATTCTAGTCATTATTTTAAAAGACATTAGGCTAGAGCTACCACAAAGACCTTGGTGAAGATGAGAGACTTGATAGATCAAATAATTGCTCTTATTAATTATGGATATGAAATTAATATTATATCCAAGGATATTTACAAATGTCAAAGGTGATCCATTAATATTGAATATGGTTGGATAATCCAAGCAGCAAATAATATATAAAAAAATCTTTATAGTACTTATATAGATGTAAAGATGAAAATAAAAGATGTATCCATAAAATAAAACTTCTTTGTTTAATATAATACTTTATATTTGGTGATTCTTGGATAATTATATATTATTGCTGTAAGAATAGAAACCAAGGTATTAGATAATAGATCAATATATATTTGCATCAAAAGCCAAAATGGCAAAAGATCAATATAATTTTTAATTACATTTATTAATCATAAACACAATTAGAATTATCTACGGAGTGGCTTATTATTAAAAATCAATGAAAAGTTTAAAGATTTTTAAGGGTGCTACTATAGAATAAAGATATAGTAATACATCAAAGAAAATATTTTTTATAAAGAAAAGAAAGTATCTTTCATATATGAATTATAAAATTTTTTAAGAGTAAAATTGTTGTATATATATAATTTAAAAACCTACAAAAATGGGAAAAAAAATTATATCAAAAAGAAAAAAAAATAAAACAAAACAAAAAAAACATTACTAAAAAGATAATATGATGCCAACCACAATTTTAGTTCTTTTTGGTATATATCAAAGGATGGATAGGTTGAGAGGGAATAAGTATTATATTGTGGTTTGGCTACCATATAAAAATAATATACATATATATTTAATATATAATTTATTATATAATTAAATAAAAGATATATTAATGGATTTAGTTGATTATGAAATATGATTAAATTATCATTTTGGAAGGAATCTATTCAAAAGAACTATTATTAAGGATTGTACAATCTCATTTTTTTTTTAATAGTGACTTTTGAGATTGATTTTATGTTGATAATAACTTTTCCATGTTTTTAGTCATCTTTGATAGATATTAGTGGTTCTTAAAATATTATTTTATTTCTTTTATTTTATATTTATTTAGCAACTTTAAAGAGGGCATCTAAAAATTAAAAGATAGGATTAAAAAGCTTATTTTTGTCTTATAATTTTGATATAAAAATTAGGAGATTTGGAATTTTTATAAAAGAGAAGTAGGTATTAAAAAATAAGGTGTACAAATCCTATCTATTATCACTCTTTTGAGGATACTAAGAGTTATATAGAAGCTTTTAGAGATTAGAAGGTGCAATTGAAGAGGTGATTTTAAGACCTACATCTTAAAAAAAAGATTTGAAAGAAAGAGATAATAGAAGTTAAAGATAATAAATTTAATTTCAAGATAGTATGTAGATTATTTTATTGATAGTGATGATTTTTACCATATCTTGAGCTTCTAAATGAATTTTTATCTAAATATTTTTTAAAAGATGAATTATTATGTTAAAAAGCTATATACCAAATTTTCATGGCATTTGGGTATTTAATTTGTGAGATATGAAGAATTTAGCATGCAAGTATTTCTAAATAAGGATTTGAAGCTATTGTCAAAATTTTGGCAATATTTAAAGATTGGCAATGAATCTACACTTAAAATTTGTTATGGTAGTAGTTAAAAGTATATTAATACTTTTTATAAAGTTTGAGTACTTTTAGACAATCCAATTTGGAAATTTACTCTATTAAAATTTAGAAAAAATCTCCCTTAAGATTAATGAAGGATTTAGTATATTTTGCTATATTTTGCACATTTTAAAGTACTTGAGACTTATATACTTGATGTGATATCTCTTTTTAAGAATAACTTGATATAAATTTAGATTTTTTTATTTATCTTAATATTTGATTGAAAAATTAATAATAGCCAAAAACTTAGTACTTTTTTAAGACAAACTCTTTTTATTTTGACATCGTATCTCTAATTTTTTATAATTTATAACAAACATATAATTCATGCTCTTTTGTGTTCTTAGAATAGATTAAAATATTTTTTAGATAATAGACAAAAAATTTATCTAGTAATTCACAAAAAACATCATTCATGAGATATTGAAAAGCAGTTGGTCTATTTGTGAGTCCAAAAAACATATTATTATTGTCAGAGATGCAAGATAGCGAGTTAGCAAAAAAACAAGGAGAAGATTCAAAACTAGAATAATTTCAAGAACAAAGAACTAGATAGACAAGAATAAGAATTAGATCAAGAACAAGAGACTAGATTGATATCAAGAACAAGGCGACACTTTGGATTACTCCAAGACTTGTGTTGGCAAGACTGAGGTGCTCCTCAATCTTGCCTCTTATTTATATTATAAGGCCTATGTCCTATTGGACCTTCTAAGAGTATCTTAGAAAATTTTAGAATCATAAGGAAGATTTTGGAAGACTCTAAAAAGTCTACAAGAGAATTTGGAAGATTACAGAAGATTTTAGAAGATTTTTGAAGTCTATAGAAGATTCTTAAAATACTAAAGAAGGTTCTAGAAGATTTTGGAAGGTTCTAGAAAGCTATAGAAGGTTTTAAAAGACTACGGAAAGATCTAGAAGGTGGTAACTTAAAATATATCTATGACATCATTTTTCCTTCTAATGACGAGTTTTACAAAGAACCAAAGTGATTTGATGATCAAATCACATACGTAAGAAATTTAGAATTTGTCGGAATAAAAAAGTATCATATTTTGTCTTATATTCATTGATTATCGATTCAATAGGACCCTTGAGATGGCGTCGATGACCTCCACATATAACCTCTGTTAAACCAATGTCCCATAGAAGAATTTGCTCTTCGTTGCGACTTTCAAAACATCCCTCAAATATAATTTCTGGTCTACTTGGAGTCACCCTTCCAACTTCAAGGAATATTATCAAAGCTCGAGCATTTGAATTGTGATTTTTGTGATGAGGCCATATCTCCAAAGACTCCAAACATGGCCTTATTCGACGTTAGAATACTCCTTCTTTGTCTTGTCTATGTTCTTCAAACCTAGCAGATTATGAAAGATGCAATGATTCTTTAGCCGCTTATATGGCAAAAGAGTCTTCTGACTCTTGTTTGTGCAATTCTCTTGAAATGTGAAGATTTGACATCATTACTAATAAGCTTCTATTAGGATCTATTCTATCTTAGAAAAAATATAAGTGCAGGTCTTGGCGTGGCTCTCTCTTTTATATTGATCTTTTATTGTTTATAAAAAGTATCATTTAGAAGCCAAGAGGTGCTATTATCCACAAAATCTTCAATAACAATTGAATCAAGATTTTTTAGGATATTGCTGATGGAATTTGCGAACTTTCCGAGGTGCATTCTAGAGATTATCTGAAGGTTCTCTTGTTCTTTTGCTAACTCCATAGCCCTTCCAATAGATGAAATATTTCAATCGTCCATGTTTTATATGTGAATTTAATATTTCATCCACTTCATATTCAAGTTCTTGATTGACTTCAATTGAGATTGGTGGTAGAAAAGTTCTTCTAATAATATTTGATTTATAATAGGTTTCTAAAAGCAAGACATGAAAAACTAGATAAATGTCCATGCCACTTATTAGTTCAAGATGGAAATTTATTAGATTTACTTAGTGTAGAATTGTAAAAGGTCGAAGTCTTTGATAGTTTGATTTTTGTGATGGTCAATTTATTTATATATCTCATCGGAGTAACCAAACACGATCTCCTACCTTGAACTTTGGTTGGTTCTTGCGATGAATGTCTGCATAGTCTTTATATCAATCTTGAGCCATTTGCAGTTGAAATTTTAGTTCTTCATAGATGGCTTTTAAGTAAGTAGCTTGATTTTCTATGGTAAGACTTTCAACATCTTCAATTTGCAATGGATCTGCCCTCATGTGGTATTCATAATTTAAATAAAATGTAATTTGTTTCATTGAAGAATATTTGGAATTATTGTATGCAAACTCAACCAAGGATAGAAGATCCATTCAATCATCTTGTTAGTAATTTATATTGCAATGAAGATATTGTTCTAAGATCTCATTTACTTGTTCTGTTTGGCTATTGGTCTAAGGATGCTAAGCTCATGAGAGGTTGATTTTGACCTTCAAAAGTTGAAATAGTCCTCTCCAAAAATTTGATACGAATTATGGTTCTAAATGTGAAATAATATTATTTGGAAGGCCATGTATTCAATAAATATTATCAATAAAAAGCTTGACTATTTCCTCGTCAAAAATAGTCTTGTTGTACGAGATAAAATGTGCCATCTTAGTAAGACGATCTACCACCACAAAAATTGAATCTTTTCCATTTAAAATTGGGAGGTCTGTAATGAAGTCTATAGATAATGATTGCCATGGGCCCTTAAGAATTGAGAGGGGTTGAAGAAGTCCATATGATTGGTGTCTTGGAATCTTTGCTTGGGCACAAACTTTGCATAATTGGATGAATTCTTTCACCAATTTCTACATTTGAGGCCACTAATAGTCTCTTGATATTAATTCTAAGATCTTATTGAAGCCAAAATGTCTAGCTGCTAGAAGGTCATGTCATGCTTGAAGAATTTGAAGTCTTATAGGGCTTGGAGGAACATATAAGAGATCCTTGAAATATAACAATCTATCCTCAAATTTGAAATTATTCTTTTCATTTATATGTGTATTTTTTAGACGTTGCCAAATGCTCTCTATAAATGGATTTGTCTTCATTGCTTTCTGGATTTTTGTCTTGAGAGTTGTATTTGTATGGATAGATATTGTCAATGTCTTCAACTGCAAATTGAATGGCTTTAAATGAATGATTTTTGTTGATCCAATACAATGTCTTTTATTCTTGGCACAAGATATGATCGTCAAGAAGGGACATCTAGTTTTCTTTGAAGTTTTTCCACATGATACATAATCACAAAATCGAATTGAGATAATGACATGCTCTATCATACTTGTCGACGATTCAAAACCTGAGCATTCATAAAATATTCCAAATTTTTGTGATTGGTACATATCATGATCTTAAGCTGAGCCCTGTCTAGCAAATGGCGCCATTCTTCAAAAGCATCAATAATTGCCAATAATTTTTTGTCATGGATCTTGTAATTAATCTCTGTAGCTGAAAATTTTTAAGAGCGGAATGCTATTGGATATAGTTGACCATCATTACCAATTTGAGAGAGTATAGGTCTAAGTGCAAAATTTGAGGCATTCATTTCGAAAATGAATGGTTTTATTGGATTTGCATGGACAAGTATAGGAGCTCAAGTGAAGGATTCTTTTAACTTCTTGAATGCTTCTTCAACCTTATCAAATAAATTTGCCCTTGCCTGTGAGTCGCAATCTTGGAATAATCTTTGATAAAGATTCTGTAAAAATTTATAAATCCTAAGAAACATTATACATCTCTAATTAATGATGGTTGTTTCCACTCTATAATAGTTTGTATCTTCTTTGGATATATAGAAATTCCATTTTTAGAAGCAATACATCTCAAAAATTTGATTGATGGTTGATAGAAAGAGCACTTCTCCAATTTGGCATACAATCTATTTTCTTATAATTTTTTCAATACCTTACGTATATGATGTTCATGTTCTTGTTCATTTTTAGAGAAGATTAACATATTATCTAAGTAGATGACTACAAAGTCATCTAAGTATTTTCATAAGATATCATTCATCATATATTGAAAGACAACAAGTACATTTGTAAGTCCTAAAGGCATAATATTGTAATCGAAATGTCCATACCTTGTACAAAACGCTATCTTCCATTAATCTCCTTCTTTAATTCTAACTAGGTTGTAGGCACCTCTCAAAATCAATCTTTGTAAAGATCTTTGCTTGTTCTAATTGATCCAAAAATCCATTAATGGTAATTAATAGTGATTTTTTATAGTTACATTCTTCACACCTTGATAGTCGATACACATACGTAAAGAACCATTCTTCTTCTTCACAAATAAGACATGAGCTTCCACATGTGATTTTGAATGTCTAATAAAATTCTTGGCTAGATTTTCATCAATATATTCTCGCAAGATTGTGAGTTTTGTTTGTGACAGATTTTAAATTTGATCAAATGGAGGTTGAGTTCCATCTTGTAATTCGATTGCACAATCATAAGGACGGTGTTTTGGTAATATGTTTGCTTTTTTCTTTTCAAATACGTCTTCAAGGTTGCAATATTCACTAGGAATATCCTATTTCAGTTGCTCCATTGGATCTTTCATTGAGATAGCATACAATGCAAATGCAACTCCTTTCTTTGCTGCTTGCATGAATGCTTTAGCTCTAAGGAATGGAGAACAATCTCGTTTCTTCTTATGATATTTGGATCTTAAAAAAATCTTTCACAAATTCCAATCAATATTAGGATTATATAGCTCAAATTAAGGAAGTCTAATGATAATAGAATTTGTTAGGCATCACATGATGTTAAAAACAATTTGTGATACTTGATCTCCTAGTATCATTTCCAATGGTTGGATTTCTTTGATAATATCTCTTGATGCAAGGTTTTGTTTATCAATGACTTGAATGGATGCAGGATAGATCTTCTTTATAAGTACTAGATTGTACTTGGTTGCAAAATCCTTATCCATAAAGCATACTAAGGCTCTAGTATCTAATAGGACTTTAGCAAAAATCTCTTGTTTTAGGATTCTTAAATATATGTGAAGTATAAAATAAGATGTTGGATCCATAGGTAGGAAGAGATTTTTTTCTGGTGCTTTAAGTTTGGAGGTGTCCAACCTCAAGGTTCTTACTATGGCTGGACATCTTCATTTTCTAACCTTTCCAATTCAGCTATTATACCTCGTGTCTTGAACTCTTTAGACTTATTTGGATAGTTTGCTATCTTGTGATTAGATCTTCGACAATATAGACATAGATTCTCTTGCCGACATCTAATCTTTTCTGTTGGTGTTAATGGCTTGAATTGAATCGCATCAATTTGCATAGGCTCATGATATGTTAATGGCTTCTCCCATATCCTTGAAGATATAACAGACATACCATGATAGGTATTATTGAAAATTAATTGCATCTTTTGTTGTAATTCAAATAAGGGATTGTCACAAGTAATGGCTTAAGCTATGAGTTCTTCTAAGCTTTTAACTTTTGGCATTGTGATTAATAAATTCTTTACATCGTCTTATAGGCCATAATGAAATCGAGTCATAAAAGCCTTATTATTGCAATCAAGATTGCAAATAAGTTGTTGAAATTTTGCGGCATAAATCGCAATTGAATATTATTCTTATCGTAGATTTTGAACCTTCCTTTCTGCTACCCTCTGTCAATCACTATCTCCAAATGCAGTAATAAATCTTTCTATAAAAGCCTCCAAATTGTATAAAATCAGATAATTCTTTTCCAACAATAGAGCAAATCATGATTGAATACTTCTTGATAAAAGGGTGCCGACAAAAGTCACTTAGGTGAATCCATTTGGATAATGAGAAGGATATAGTTGTAAGTAAAGTCGTACTTGTTGTACAAATCCTTGGAAGTTGGATCTTGTTCCATCAAATTTCTCAAACATATTAGCTTTTGGCTCTTTTATGATAACCTTTGGAGCTTCTAGAGGAGTTAGGTGCATAGCTTGTCTATCGCCTATTTCTTTCAATCAAATAATTTTTTATTATAAATTATGAATCACTCACTTAGCTTCTTTGGATATTTATTCCATTTGTGATTTTTTTTAAAGGTTTGTGAATAAATGCCATTTTTTTCATATAATATCTAAAAGAGCTCAAAGATTTGTAAAAGTTGCTACTCTATTCTCTATTTGTAAGGATGCACCTCTATTAACCTGATCTATTTCCATATTGACAAAGAAAAAATTGATAAGCCGTTAGTATAGTATTTTTTATACTAAAAAAAATATTCTTAAACAATTAATTTAGAGGAGGGTAATCCGCAACCTCTAAAATACAGTGATATATCTTAGAAAAGGAATAATCTACTCTTTTTGAAGAAAAATCAACTGCAACAAGTAAACATATTAGTTTAGAGGGGGATAGTCCGCACTCCTTTAGAACGCAATAGTATCTTGAAGAAAGATAATCCACTTTCTATCAAGAAAACAAAGCTCTGATATAATTATGTAAGTAGTCTTTTCAAATTGTTAGAGATGTAAGATAGAGAGTTAATAAAGAAATAAGGAGAAGTTTCAAAACTAGAATAATTTCAAGAACAAAAAATTGGATGGACAAGAATAAGAGTTAGATCAAGAACAAGAGACTAGATTGATATCAAGAACAAGGTGACACTTTGGATTACTCCAAAACTTGTATGACAAGACTGAGGTGCTCCTTGATCTTGCTTCTTATTTATACTATAAGCCCTATGTCCTATTAGACCTTCTGAGAGTATCTTAGAAAATCCTAGAAGGATGAAGAAGATTGTGGAAGACTCTAAAAAATCTACAAGAGATTTTGGAAGATTAAAAAAGATTCTAGAAGATTCTTAAAGACTATAGAAGATTCTTAGAAGATTATAGAAGGTTCTAGAAGATTTTAAAAGGTTCTAAAAAGCTATAGAAGGTTCTAAGAGATTGTGGAAAGATCTAAAAGGTAGTAACTTAAAATATATTTGTAACAATTATATTCAAAGTGTCCATTCTTTATTCAAAATATAATCTTTTATTCATCTTTTTTTTTTATATGGACCAAGTTGTATACTTCTTATAGATCTATTTTTGTATAGATCTTAGTTTGATTCAGTTGATCATAAAGTTTAAATATTAAAGGTAGATGGTATCTATTCTTGATGGTAACCTTATTGAGTCTTTCATAATCTACACACATCCGTAGTGATCTATCTTTTTTCTTCACAAATAAGATAGGAATTGTTACTAGAGTTTTTAAATGGCATATGAAATTCTTGGCCAAATTCTCATCAATGTATTCCTAAAATTCAACCAACTCATTTTATGATAAATTATAGATTGGTCCAAATAAAAGCTTAATTTCCTCTTTGAGATCAATATAGCAATCATACAAACAATGCTTTGGAAGAATATTTATATTCTTTTTCTTAAAAATATAGTAGTGTTATAATTTGACTATTAAATAAAAATATTGTATATATATATTTAATATATAATTTATTATACAGCTAAGTGAAAGCCATATCATTGGACTTTTATTAATTACAAAATGTGATTAGGTTGTTAGTTTTGAAAAAATCTATTTAAAAGAGATATTATTGAGATTTATACAACTTTTTTTTTTTTTTTTGATAGTGCTTTTGAGGTTGATTTTATATTGATACTAACTTTATATATTTTTTTGAGTCATCTTTCTTAGACATTGGTGACTTTTAAGATCTTATTAATTTTTTTTTATTTGATATTTAGAATATATATTATCTAAATTTTACTAGAAAAAGAATTAAAAGGAATTTTCAGTGTAAAAAGGAGTAATTAGGCCATCCATATGGATGAATGGAGATGGATGATAGAAGTCTCTATTCTTGTTGGCCAAAAGTCATACCTAATGGACTTCAAGGAGGCTATTTGAGGCCTTATTAGGAACTAAGATTTATTTTTTAAGGAAATTTGAACATCAAAGATTAGGATCAGCAATTTTGGATTTTTGGCTATGATTTTGGTACAAAAATTGAATAATTTGGATTTTTTATAAAAGAGATATAGATGCTCAAAGTTAAGGTGTCAAAATTGTACCTATTGTCACTCTTTTGGATATAATCCATACGTACAGAAAGTAGTAGAAGATCAACAACTAAGATTGAAAAGAACACTTTTTTGGCTATATTTTTTATATATGGCTTAATGAAATATAAGCTAGAATGAAGGAGATATTGGGAGTTAAAATTAGTACTTGTAATCAAAGGGCAATAAGTGACCCCATTTAACTAGTGGTTATATTTTCAACTATATCTTAGACAATTTGATAATTTTTTAGGTCAAAAATTTTAAAATTATATATATTTATGTCATAAGACTATGTATAAAAAATTTATAATGTTAGAATTTCAAACTTATGAGATATGAAGAAAATAGTGCTCAAATATCTTTGAACTAAGATTTTAAGCACCTGTTAGGATTTTTAAGATATCATATAATTGGTAGCAAATCTAGAATTGATTTTTTTCTAATAGTAAAGCTTAAGTTTATTATCTATACTTTGAAGAAATTTTTATAGAAATTGAATAGCTAAATCAAGAATAATTGAATTCTAAAATTTAATGAGAAATAAATCCTTATGGATGAATAAGCTATTAAAGGGTTTTATTGCAATTTGAGTCTTTAATATAAGCTAAGGGAATTTTTTTTAAGGAGCTAAGACTTTATAAAAGTGAAAAAATAGATATAAGAAGTTACAATAAAACTTTGATATAAAAATAGAATTTTGGATGGAGATTATAGATTTTTCTTGAAAATTATGGATAATCTAATTTATTATTAATTGATTAATTGTGAATTTATGAAGAAAAGAATATTAAGGATCTTCTATATGTTATAGAAAGACTTCATATACCTACTTGAATACAAGAGAGGTTTTATCAATATAATTTTTTCTTATCTAATATCTTCATATTATTTATTTATTTTTAATTAAGAATAAAATATTTAATATAGTCTTGCCAATAAGTTGTAGATAAATTCTCTATATCCAAGTATTCAATATATTTCCAAATAGAAGATCACGCCACACAATAGTCTAATAAACTTAACGTTGTTGTGGTAGAGAGAATTTGCCTCAAGAAAGCGCTAAGCTTTTGACTGCCACTAAATATTCAACTAAGATCCAAAATAAAAAAATCCTCAAATTTATACAAAAGTCTTTCTCAAATTTATAAAGCTATTACATCCAATATATAAGTCTTATTTCACAAAAACACTCAAACTATAACAAAATACTCTAAATCCTCATTCATCCATAGAAAAGAGAGATTTTTTCTGAAATTCAATAATCTATAATTCTTAATCTAACTATTCAAATTTACTCAAAATTTATATGAAATATTGATATATTCTTAACAACTAGCACAACAAATTTTAACTATTGGTTCTTTATTAATCTTCAGATTTCTTGAAAACCCTAACAGTACCTTCAAACCCTTATTTACAAATACCTATATACTAAATTCTTCATATCTCACAAACTAAAAGTCCAAATGCTATGAAAATTTGATATATAGCTTTTTAGCATAATAATATATCTTTTTAAATAATTTTAGATAAAAATTCATCCGGAAGCTCAAGGTATGGCAAATCCCATCACTATCAACAAAACGGCCTATCTACTGCCTTGGAATTCAATCTATTGTCTTTGATTCCTAATATCTTCTTTTTCAAAATTCCAAATATAGTAATTCTTCTACATCAAGTGTAGAACTTAAAATTGCCTCTCTAGTTGCACCTCTTGATTTCCAAAAGCTTTTATATAACTCTTTGAATCCTCAAAAGAGTGACAGTAGGTACTATTTGTATATCTCAACTTCAAGTGCCTACTTCTTCCTCATAAAAACTCCAAAGCTTTCAATTTTTATACTAAAATTGTAACCTAAAAAATAAGCTTTCTAATTCTAGTCTTTGATTTTCAAATGGCTTCCTTGAAGTTACCAAAATCCTTATTCTCCTTGCAAGTAGCCTCCTCAAAGCCTATTGGGCATAACTATTGATCAATAGGAATGAAGAACTTCATCTCTTGTCTTCATTCATTTACAATTTGTCTTCATTCTTCTAAATAGGCCTCTTAGTAATTTAATTCTTCTTATTTGGATCCCAATTGCCTCTCAAGGCTTTATCCTAAATATTTAGCTTCTATATAATTTAAACGCCATAACCATATTAAATAAAAAAAAACCAAAACAACGTTTCTTATTTCAACTCCTTTAAATACTTTACTAATCATTCTAATACATTCTAAAATTTATGAACATATTATATATTTTAATTAATTTTTATATATTATAAGGAATTACAATATGACAATATAAAATATTTGGGATAGAGAGTTTGAAAAAATAATTTGGCTTTCTATTATGGCAAAAAAACAAGGAGGTAGTAGTAGGAACTGCACTGGAATATCACCAATGCAATTTGATCCTACTATAGTTCATATGTTTTAAGCGTTTGCTTTTTATATACAACAACAAGTAGTGGAATGTAAAGAGGCAATGGCTATTAAAGTCCTGTAATTTATTATTGGTCTATTAGATTTGTTTGATAGAAAAATTATTTTTAAATATCTAAAATATTATTCTCAAGAGATGAAGCTTAATAAAACATCAGAGGAGGAAATGATCTTAATCTTAAAGCTTGCAATTGTACCAGAACTTTATAAGCATATAAGGGGGATTATTCAAATTTATGGAGTGAAATGGAAGTATTTTATCCTTTAATTAAAAAAAGAATATTTTTTGGAGGATATTAAAAGAATCACTAAAAAATTATTTATAAAATGGATGAATAAATCCAACAAGGAATTGATTGGAATAGAGTTATTTTTAAAATTTAAAAGGTAATTTTTTCAATTATCTTGAGTGAAAAAGCCTATACTTGAAAATGATAAAGTGGAGCTATTTCTCCAATCAACCAGCAATAAATTACAAAAGGAGTTGGAGTTATTATTGGAGGATAATACAAAAGATAATAGACTTACTACTAATTGGAAGAAGGTTTCAAAAACGGTGGATTACTTGCTAAAAAAAAATATTGGTGTCGTATAGTGACATGGCCATTAGGTGAAAGAGAAAGAAAATAACTATAATATATAAGAGCTCAAATAGAAATATTTGAGCAAATTATCTAAGAATTATAGATAATAGAGAAGAAAGTAGAAAAAAGTTAAAAAGCTAATGCTACCTTTTTATAGAAGAAACTTCTACTTATTTTGTATGACTTTAAATAAGGCAAATCAAATTATATTAGAAAAATAAATAATATAGGCATCTTTAGAGAAGAGATAAGCTGAGATTTTAGACAATTTTACCTTAAAAATATTAGAGTTGATACTCGAAGAGGACCGGTTATGTGCTTGAGTTGGAATTAGACCTTGGGATGCAAAATTGCATGCCTACAATGGATCAAGGGATCTTTGACAGATTAGAGACCAAACTAAAGAAGGTGTATGTGAGAATTGATTTTGAGTGATTTGAAGGAGAATTGGCTTTATAAGAGCTTTACAAAATCAAGGTTGTATTGAATGACTTGAAATCTTATGAAATAAAGAGATGTTTCCATTTTTGAGCTTTTTAGAAATTTAATTTAAGATCTATACGTGAAATTTTAAAGATTTGTGACTACAAAAGTAATTAATGTATATTGTAAATTTGAACTAGATAAAAACAATTTAATTAGGAGGTATTGGAATTCAAGTGTGCTAAGGTCTTAGAAGTTGAGGTTTGAAGGCCAGTGAGAGTTTGTTAGATATTTAGCAATCCGTCAGTTGGATTGAGGTGAAAGTTTTTTTTATATAGATAGTAGACAAGATTTTCTATGTGTGTATGATTTTTGAGAGTAAATGAATGATACAAATAGAAATTATTTGTACTGGAAAATTGACATTAGGATTAAAAAAAGAGGGTAGCCAACATTAGAGTATAAGTTTAATTATAACTTTTGGTAGATATCTTAAATTTCTTTCAAATTTCTTATATATATTGTCAATTAGATTGTTAAAAGGTATGAAAAATTTGAGCTAAGATCAATAGTTAGATCATTAGCCATTATAATTTAAATCTGTTATAGGATTTATTAGGATTTGGATAGGATTTGTTAAGGTTTAGTTAGGATTTGGTTAGGGTTATTAGGATTATTTAGAGTTTGTTAGAATTTGACTAGAATTTGATGAGGATTGATTAAAATTTAATTAGGATTTGATCAAAGTTGATTAAGGTTTAATTAAGATTTGACTGAGATTGATTAGGATTTAGTTAGGATTTGACAAAGATTGATTAAGATTTAGTTAGGATTTGACCAAGATTGATTAAGATTTAGTTAGAATTTGAATAGGATTGATTAGACTTTAATTAAGATTTGACTAGGATTGATTAAAATTTAGTTAGGATTTGACCAGGATTGACTAGGATTTAATTAGGATTTAACTAGGATCGATTAAGATTTAGTTAGGATTTAACTAAGATTGATTAGGATTTAGTTAGAAATTGACTAGAGTTGTTTAAAATTTGTTTAGGATTTTATTAGGATTCAATTAGAATTTGATAATTGATTAGGATTCAATTAGAATTTGATAATTGGTTAGGATTTAATTAGGATTTGATTAAGGTTGACTAGGCTTTAATTAAGATTAAGTTAAGTAGGATTTAGTTAGGATTTGATTAGAATTGTTTAAAATTTGTTTAAAATTTGATTAGGATTTAATTAGGATTTGACTAAGATTGACTAGGATTTAATTAGGATTGATTAAAATTTAGTTAAGATTTGATCAGGGTTGACTAGAATTTAGTTAAGATTTGACTAAGATTGAATAAGATTTAATTAGGATTTGTTTAGGATTTGGTTAGATTTTAATTAAGATTTGATCAATATTGATTAAGATTTAATTAGGATTTGACCATAGTTTAGTTAGGATTTGGTTAAGGTTTGTTTAGAATTTAACTGAAGGTGTTAGGACTAATTATTGTTATTTCCTTTCATCTTCTACAGCGAGGTGCCTAGAGCATCTTAAGCAAGACTTCACGACATACGACATATTTGGTGAACTCGACATGAAAAGCTTGAGGTGGAAGGTAATTGGATTTTTTTTTTTTTATTTATTTAAATTATGGAGAAGGAAGACAAGAAAATGGAAGGAGGAACTATGGGCGATATTTCAAGTAGAGCTATAAGTAGAAATACTAGTGGAGGACAATGCATGTATTTTGATCCTAACTCTGTAAGCATATTTGAAGCATTTTTTTTTATTTATGCAAGAGTGACAAGTTAAAGATCACAAAGAAGATTTGGCAAACAAAGCATTACAAGCGGTTGTGGACAAATTTGATCAATTTGAAGGGAAGGATATCACAAGATATTTAAGATATTATGTGAGAAAAATAGAATTAAAGCGTGTTTTTGAGAAGAAGATGATTCAATTATTCAAATAGGCTACTGCATCAAAGATAAGGAATCATGTGAAATCTATTATGGGACATGCTAGAGGTTTATGGAAGAAATTTTCTTAAACATTGAAGAATGAATATTTTTTAAAACATACGTGCATTCTTGTCTCATTTTTCTCTCTCACTTTGTTTTCCTCTGTTACAAGATTAATTTATTATTCAATCTCACAATCATCTTCAATTCTTGATTTCTTAATTCTTTCATTTTTTATAGTAGTCTTTTCTAGTAATGTTTGAAGTTTAGGAAAAAATATGCTTAGTACCTCCATTTCCAAATCTTCATCCAAATCATCATCCAAGCTTTGCTCTTGGATATCATAAGTATCATTTGTAAATTCTTCATTGCAACCTTCTTCAGATCCATAATCACATATTGTGGAGAATACATGAGCAATCTCATCACCCTCTTCTTCAGTTATGCAAGTATCAATTGCACTAGTCATGATTGTTTTGACTGTCATTTGACGTTTTCTTTTTATTACGTTGATTATGAGTTCATGAAAATCTTTCTTTGCTATTCCCAAGGCTTTTCTCAATGTGAGTTCAATCTTAGCATCAAGAATTCTCTCTTCCAAAATTCCTTTCATATCTATTGATGTTTCTATATCGGAACGAAGTTTATAAGTAGGGCCTTTGATCTTATCTGGTCCCGCTTCTTTTTTTTCCTTTTCCTTGCTTCCTTCTATTCTTTCCTCCCATTTGTCCTTAAGCAATGGTATATCTTTTGGATTTGAAGTTGAAGGTGTAGACCTTGATGGATGGTTGGTACCTTGAACACAATCTTCTTTTTTTTTCTCACCTTCATCACTTTTCCTAGTCTGCCTTTTGTTTGTAAGCTCTCCATTTTTTTCTTCTTTTGCATTTCTTCCCCTCTTCACCTCTATCCAAACATCTTGGTTGCCATCTTTCTCTTTATTTCTATCCATAAAAGCTTTGATGCTTATAGTATCAAAATGATCATCCCACCCAATTCTTTGACTGATAGCGTGGGCCCCTCATATCATAGCCTAACGTGTTGCATGAAATGGAATTTCAATATTATTTTGCTATGCAATAATTTGATAAGAATTGACATTACTTGAATCTTGGAATTTAATTCTTTTTATCCAATCCTCCATCACCTTCATCATTCCTCATTTGTCAAAATTAGCATCTAATGGAAAATCTGTAGTTGCTTCCCTAATTCTTCCTTCTTTAAAAATGATTTTTCTATCCTTTAAAGCTCCGGCATACTCTGTACAATTACTCCGGCTATGATTAGTATCATCACACCAAATGCACCTCATTATATAATTTTTTTTTCTTTCTGGTGGCTATGAAGAACCACTGCTTTGACCCTTCTTCAACTCACTCATTTCCACTCTTAGTTCTTTGATACCTTTGATTAATTCCTCAAGAGTACCTTCATCTATTGTTTTGCTCTTTCCAATAACTGTAAATGGAGTGGATTGCACTGGTGGTGTATTTATGATTGAAGAAGTGATTGGCTCTTTTGAGATGCCTATTGGAATAGTTTTTGTATATGCTCTCATTCCCCTATATCTCACTCTTTGTTGTTTGGCTAATAAAATAATAGATTCCTCCACTCTTCTCCAATCTGTAGTGAAGCCACCTTCTGCATCCATGTCTCCCAAAAATAAAAGCAATCTATCTTCTAAAGCTTCATCAGTTGCTTGTAAAAATAGTTCAAAAATATCCGATTTGATACAGAAAGTTTGCCATATTTCTTTTTGAATGCTCTGAGTAATTCATTTGGTCCCATCATCTCTCATGGGCGTTGTTCCATCCAATCTAAGAAAAACCGCTTAGTCATCCTATCAATGTCTTCATCAAAGAACTCATCTCTCATCTGTTCTTTAAACCTCATCCATAAGATTGCATTAGCAGTTGTTTTTATATGTTGCACTCGATCTCGAATCTCTAGTACCACAGCCAAATGAAAAGTCTCTAACATTCTAGCTTGTGGAACTTGATGGATCTCCATTTCACAAACATAGGCTTTAAAAAATTTAGTGACATCTCTGCCATCAAATCGGCCTACCTTATCAATGATTCCTCAAAGTGCCTTTGTAGCTCTATGTCCATCCGAATTAGATCATTATTGCTCCACCAACATGGTGAGCACCCTCAGAAGATCCATGGCTCCAACCATTCCTTGTCCTTCTCGTAAATTTGTCCCAGAATTTATATCCTCCATGATTTTTAATCCAGCTGATTGCACCTAAAGCAGCTCTCAATGGAAGCACCAATATGTCATGGCAAAAGTCTGCTTTGGATAGATGCAAGGTCCGTCTTTACAATCAAGTTGGATCCAATATGCACAAACTTTCTTAAATTTCTCTTTTATAGTAACAAATTCATGTGTGTAATAAATCAACAAATTGGAAGCTTGAAAATTTATAAATCAAAATCTAGCCATTTAAATAAGTTTAAACTTTGGAAGCATAGAATTTACTTTTTCAGTCATCTTCACAAAAATTCTCAACCGTGAATTCGTTACCAATCATTAGATATCATCAAAATATTAGCAAGTAATTTTATAAGTAAAAACCAAATCAGAAACTTGAAAATTTATAATTTAAGATCTAGCTATTCAAATAAGCTCAAAATTTGGAAAAACATAATTCATACCTTTGATCTTTTTCATGTAATTTTTGACCTATGAATTCATTGCCAATCATTAGATATCACCAAATCCTTGGTAGGTACTTTTGAAAGTCAAATCCCAACCAGAAACTTGAAAATTTGTAATTTGAGATCTAGCTGTTCAAATAAGCTCAAAATTTGAGAAAACATAATTCATACCTTTGGTCTTTGTAATATAATTTTTGAGCTGTGAATTCATTGCTAATCATTAGATATCACCAAATCCTTGGTAGGTACTTTTGAAAGTCAAATCCCAACCAGAAACTTAAAAATTCATAATTTGAGATCCAGCTGTTCAAATAAGATTAAAAGTTGGAAAAACATAACTCATATCTTTGACCATTGTGACATAATTTTTGAGCTATGAATTCATTACCAATCGTTAGATATCACCAAATTCTTGGCACATACTTTTGAAAGTCAAATCTCAATCAGAAATTTGAAAATTCATTATTTGAGATCGAGCCATTCAAATAAGCTCAAAATTTGGAAGCATAAAATTTACAACTTTGATCATTATCATAGAAAATTTCTGCTCCAAATTCGTTGTCAATTGATTGGTATCACCAAACCCTTATCAAATACTTTTAAAAGTCAAAATCCTATATACATGAGAACAAAATTTGCCATTACTTTCTAATCAAAGTCTCAATTGATATGAGATTTTAGACATAGACTCTTTATAGCATAAGTGATATGTACACAAAAAATGTGCTTCAAATTCATCTTGAAATTCAAGTTCTAGCCTAAAGCAAACCCTTCTATTTTTCTAACTTCTTCAAAATCCTACTTTAGTTTGCTAGTTTTAATTAGCCATATCTCACTCATTTTAGATTCATTTCTATCAATTCTTGGATGTAAAATATATAGCTTGAAGTCTAATTTCTAATCCAACTTCTTGATTTCTTGCTAGTATCTTAAAACTCCCAATATACCTAGAAAAGTGATAGTAGGTGTCATATTAATAGCCTAAGTTTAAACAAGCATATTTCTATCATCTAAGCTGCGAATCAAGCGTTTCTACTATCTAAACTCATGCCAAGAAGAAGCTTTTTCTGAATACTTCCTTGGATTTGCTAGAAATCCCTGTCTATTTTTCTTCCAAGCTCGTCAAAGAAGTTATAGCCAAGGTCTTTAAAATCCAAGTCAACAATTAATAAAAATACCAAATCTAATCCTCCAAATCAGCACTATTAATGGCAGTTGACTATTGACATCCAAACCCCTATTTATCTTTAATAAAATCCTTAATTCAACCTCAAAGTCAAAACTTCTTATATCTACAAATGTAATCCTAAATCTATTAGAACCTAAGATTGGAAAAAAGGTAAAAGAAATAAAAGAAATTTCAAGGCTAAATCAAAGTTAAAGTTAAAATTAAAGATAAAGTAAAAATTTAGCTAAAGAAAAAAAAAAAAAGTGAAATTTTTTTCTCAAAACTATATAAAAAACTTAGATTGATGAGAAGAAAGAAAGAACTTAATAAAATTTTTAAAAAAAGAAAGTTAAGCAAGGTTTTTATATATAGATGTATTTACTTCACAACAGTGGCATTCCAATATTTGATTTTGGCCTCTTCCATAGAAATCTTCCTTGTAATATGAACTTATATGTCTTTTTTTTTATTTATTTAAATTTTTCAATAGACCAATCGGTAGGCTTGGTTAATGTGCTAAAATAATATCTAATATCCAATAATTCTCTTTTATAATTTTCTTCATGAAATGACATATCTTCCTTGTGTAATTGTGAAACTGAATAAAACTTTGTATCTACATCATCAATATCCTTAATCATCTCATCTCTTCTATCATATCTTGCTTGAGATAGCATATCTGCTATCAAATTATTTTTTCCTTCAACATGTCTAAATTCCAAATTTAATGACTTAATATAAGCAATCTATCTCAACATTGTAATATCCAGTGCTGTACAATTAATAATCATTCCAAGCAAAGACAAATAATCTGTTTCAATCACCACTATTGCCTTAATTAAGTAATCCTTTTCAACTTTCATAGCTAAAACAAATTTCCATAATTTTCTTTTTACTTATAAATATATATGTTGGCAAGTACTTAAAACCTTAGTTCCAAATCGAAGTACAAATTTGTATCCATTTGAATCATTTTGACCAACAATCCATCCAATAGCAATTGGACTAGTATCCACTATATGAATCACTAGTCTATTGTACTTATTATCAAATTTTCTTAATATTGGAGGTGATATCAATAAATCCTTCAATCTCTACATTATTTTATCATATTTTTTTTTCCATTTAAATTGATAATCCTTACATAATAATTCATACAATGGATCTATTATATGAGCATAGCGATGAATCCAAATATGATAAAATACACATACATCTAAAAACCTTTGCATCTCTGTTAAAGAATTGCAATCTTCTTTCATTCTCTCAATTGCATCAACTTTGGTTGGATCCGGTTTTCTTCTATAAAATCTACATAAATGTCTAGCAATTACAACTTTTTATATTCCAAACCTAGATTTTGCACCTGATAATTTAAGATGAATTTCTTCAAGCTAAGTTAATATCTTTTCATAATCTTATATATAATTAATAACATACTTACAATATCCTCTCTTATCTTAAGTTTAATTCTTGTCTTCTTTCTTACACCTTTTTATAAGAACATCATCTAGAAAAGGCATAATCTTCTTAGGAATAAAATCTTTCAACACCATGTTCATCCTGTTCATCATATGTGCTACTCAATTGGTAGTACCTTGAGGAAGAGTGTATATTCTAATTAGTCCAAGTGGTGTTCTCATTATTATCATATTTCTACTCTCTATTACAAGTTCAAATTGGTCACAACTTGAATACAAATCACCAATTGAATAGATTGCCCTTCCTGCAAATGCTTCAGCAAATTCATCCACTATTAGTCTAATTCCTACATTCTTGATAGTCACTATATTTATTAGTTGCATATCTTGAATGAATTATAATGATCCATTTTTTTTAGGAACTATAAACCATTGAGTAGAATATGGTACAAAAGAAGGCTTCAAAATCTTCATCTTTATCTTTTCTTTCAATAAGTCTATCAAACTTGGCAAATGTACCCTTGGTATTGGAATTGGCCTCAAATTCCAAGATATATGTGCTATGATTTGTTGTTTTACTTACTCTTCTAATACTACTTAGAAAAAACTGTAAAGGGGAAATTCAAATATAGGAAAAGACTAAATATATAATATACATCTATTAGGATTATACAATTAATCGCTTCCAATTGGTAGAGTCTAATGAGCACATAAATGTTCTAAAACGACTCCGTCCACTTCATCTTTCTACTGCTACATAGTAAAGAATAAACTTTGTAATACTATCTCCCATAATTCTACTATTATATTCTCTTATCTTCTTTCAATCTCATAACAACATCTAGTAATATTGCATTGTCTTAACATACTACATACAACCACTTCACATTTCAATCACTAGAAATAACTTCTCATTAAGAACCCATTCCAAAACTAATCATCTCTCCAATATTCTCTTTTATCGCTCAACTCTCATAGCTAATACAACACAATATTCTCATTCACAATCAAACTACATTGATATATTCAGTCTTTGGCTTTCAATTTGCCACACCAAATTCAATCATCAAACAACTTCAATTTCTTACTCATTTACATATAAATTAAATATTTTACTTTATTATTATATGTACAATAGATAGATAATTTTAAGTAATAGAATAAGGATTAAATATTGATAAATTGGATGATTAATCCAATTGTTGGCCAATATAGATGGTAATATAGGAAAGTTAGTTGGAAAAGCGATTAAGACAAGAGAGATGACAGTTGATACCTCGATTTTTAATATAAAGATAATAAAGAAGAAATTGGGGCCCAACTATGAGAGTCAAGAGCCGAGATAAGCTTAATGCTACCTCTCTCTTTTATTTTCTTTTGTGTTAGACTGTAGTGGAGAATTCGGATTACATTCAGATTGATTTTACCATGTCAATTGTGAAGTATAGTAATAAAGCAAAAAATTCAATATATATGGATGAATAAGAAATTGTAATTGATTGATACTTGAGTTTGGTTTGGCGGCCAAAGATGAAACATATCGATGTAGATCAATTATTAGTGAGAATGTTATGCCATATTGATTGTGAGAGTTGAGCGATCAAAAGAAATATTGGAGTTGATTCATTTCGGAAGAGGTTCTTAATGAGAGTAATTTCCAATAATTGGAATGTGAAGTGGATGTATGCAATCTGTTGAGACAGTGCAACATTGTCGATTGTTATTATGAGATTGGAAGAAAACAACAAATTATAATAGGAGAATTTATGGAAGATTGTATTATAAAGTTTATTCTTAATTATGGAGTAGCAAAACCACTTAAGTGGATGGCATTGCTTTAAAGCATTATCGTGTTGTGGTTCGGCTACTATGTGAAAAAATTATACATGTATGTTTAATGTATAATTTACTACATAGCTAAATGAGAGCCATATCAGTGGACTTTTATTAGTTATAAGATATGGTTAGGTTATTAGTTTAGAAAGGATCTATTAAAAGGATTATTATGAGATTTATACAACCTTATTTCTTTTTTTGATAGTAATTTTGACGTTGATTTATATTAAAAATAACTTATATATATCTTAAGTCACCTTTGTTAGACATTGGTGATCTTTAAAATCTTAGTTTACTTCTTTTATTTGATACTTAAAGCACAAAGTATGTAAATCTTATAAGAAGAAGAATTAAAAAAGGGTTTTTAGTATAAAAAGGATAGTTTGGCCATCCATGTGGATGGATAGAGGTGGATGATAGAAATCTCTATTCTAATTGGCCAAAAATCATGCCCAATGGACTTCAAGGAGGCTGCCCGAGGGTTTATTAGGAGTTAGGATTTGTTATTCGAGAAGAGTCAAACATCAGAGGCCAAGGTCATAAGGTTTAGGATTTTGGATCTGGTTTAGGTGCAAGTTTTGTATGATTTGGACTTTTTATAAAGAAGTTATAGGTGCTCAAAGGTTAGGGTGTTGATTTTGGACCTACTGTCACTCTTTTGAGTATCACTCACGCAAATAGAGAGCAATCAAGGATTGACAATAGGGATTGGAAAGGATACTTTCTTGGCTACACTTTTCATGCATAGCTCAATGAAATCTAAGCTATGGTGAAGGAGATATTGGGAGTTGAATTTAGTGCTTGTAAGCAAAAGGCAATAAGTGACCCTACTTAACTAGTGGTTTTATTTTGAGCTATATCTTAGGCAATTTGAAAGATTTTTGGCTCAAAATTTTTAATAGTGTATAAGTTTATGTCACAATATTATGTGCAATAATTTTGTGGCATTAAGATTTTGGATGTGTGAGATATAAGGAAAATAATGCTCGGATGTCTTTGAGCTAGGATTTTAAGCACTTGCTAGGATTTTTGAGATATCGGACGATCAAAAATAAATTTATGATTTATTCTTTTTTATAGTAAAATTTAAGAGAATCATCTATATTTTAAAGTAAATTTTATGGAAATTGAATAATTAGATCAAGAGTTATTAAACTCTAAAGTTTAGTAAGAAATAAGTCCTTGCGGGTGAACAAAGTTTTGAAGGATTTTAGTGGAAATTTGAATCCTTTTTGTACAAACCTCTTTGAATACAAGAGAGTTTATATACATAACTTCTCTTTTGTGAGATTGTTGTATTATTTTTCTTTTTTATTAAAAAAAAATCACTTGTTAAATTTTTGCCATCAAATTTCAAGTAAATTTTCCATAGCCCGGTACCCAATATATTTCTAGATAGAAGTTCACGCCATATGATAGCATTTATATGTACATTGGACTTTGATGTTCAAAAGGAATTAATTGTGTGACCCTAACAGTGTGTCTCAAGCATTCAATCTTTTTCCATATTTGAATCCTCCTTTGTAGGTTTATTCTAGGCAATATTGATAGAATAAGTAAAATGACAAACCACATTTTTGGTGCCGATATTGGAGATTGATAATAATTTTGAGTATTAGAAATTAATTGCAAATCTAGTAGTTTTTGCATGATGTACAAAGCAGTTCAAAAAAATTAGTGCTGATTTGGAAGTGAAGCCAAATGTGTAGTTAGATTGGAGATGGAAAGCAATTTTGGAGATATGATGAAAGATTATGGTTAATAAGAATAAGAATATCACATTGAAGAAAACATACCTTTTGAAAGGAAGACAGAAAAAAGCGCAAGCAAGAAATTTGTTGCGAGACAAATAAGAATAAAATCCAAAAAAGAAGCACTGACAAAGTTGGATCAAATCATGGTTGTATGCCTGTCAACAATTTCAAGCATATCTAGAATATAAAAGATCTTTAATATTTTAGACCTATATACTATTAAAGAAATTGCTAACAGCACTCATAGAAAATTTGGTGGATAATCTAGTGTATTATTTGAGCCTATTAACGGAAAGAGATATGGTACAAAAGAATTGGATACTCCATTGGATACTTTCTTAATAGTGGATACAACCGATTTTAGCTAGACTAGTTCTTCAAAATAGCATAAATTGCTTACCATTAAGGGTCAATTTAGCGTATTTCAAAATCCATCATTTTCACCTCAACTTTAACCAATAAAATTATTTGGAGATAATAATAACAAATTATGAAGGCCTGGAAGTCCAGAAAAGACAATTGGAAAAGACAATGTTTATTTTAATAAGGAACTGAGTCAAACATTGTTATCTTCAATGGTGGTAGAGAGACCAACAGTTCCAATTGTAGTCCAAATGGGTGCGGCGGGCAATCGCACATTTAGCGTAGCTCTATTATCTACCTTTAGAGGTTTGCCTAGAGCAAATCCAGATTAATACTTGTCTCAATTCCTGACTGTGTATATAGCCAACAATGGTAGAACTAAAGATATTTGGTTGAAATGGCTTCTAGCAACCTTGAAAGACATGGCATTTGAATGGTATAATTGCCAATTCGTGGATCAATTTTCTAATTGGGAGGCATTAAAAAATACGTTTTTAATCCATTTTTGATTAATTGGATTTGAAGAACATCTCAAGAAAAGTTTAATGAATAGTAGAATGGTACCAAGAGAAGCAATGTAGTCATATTATAGTCGAGTAGCAGATATCCTTTGTAAATGGCCAAATAATCAAATGTCAGAATTGTTTATTTTGTCTATATTAGTTAATAGATTTTATCTACTAGAATTAAAAATGTTTGTGAAGGAGGCCCAACTGGTCACTATTGCTTCCACACTTGATCAAACTAAGGTATGGAAAGAATGTCATTATGACCAATTCTTAACCACTAGAGCCACGATGATTCCATCTCAAGGAATTTATTAAATATCAATTTGGAATGAAAAGTGGGCGGTTATCCAAGAATGATTCATTACAATACAAATTTTAGTGCTAATCCATAAGAAGTAGTTAATGCTATCCCGTTGCAGGCAGTACCACCAACAACTACAGTTTCATATTTTTCATACTCCTCATATAAAAACCCAGTACCTACAAAAGAGTTATCTAATGAATTAGTATCAAAGGATGTGAATGAAGCTTTATTATTAACTTTGATGAAGAAGATGGACAAATTGGTTGTTAATTTGGCAAAAGATAAAGAGAAGAGGCACAAATCAACCAATATGGAATCCAATATTTGGTAAAGTAATTGTAAGGGACAATATTAGTGAATGTCCTAATCCAAGAGCTAATGATGAATATGCTCTAGTCTATAGAAATTGTAAGCAATCGGGACATATATACCAGAAATGCAATACTCCGTTTAATTTTATAACCAAGATCAGCATATCCAACTATAAAATAAGATAAAAGATAATAATTGAGTCCCATAAGATTTTCCAATGAATCAGATGGAATACATCCGTACAATACTTATCCGGGCCCAACAAAAAGGAAAAGACCCCATTCCATAAGTGGGAGCATCAATTGCAAAGGACCAATTCAATTCAATATTCGAAATTCTAAATCCAATACCAGTACCAAAGATGTTACTAACATTGAGATTTGATCTATCTGTGCAACTCGACGATGTTCTTAATACTGAAAGATTGATTCAATCTAAACTAATACTAATATCTTCAAAGTTTCAGAAGCCATCTTATCCATTAAAAGATCCTCTCATGGACATGAATTTTAATAAAATTCATTCAACAATTCCAATTTCAAACTTTGTAAGTAAATTTAAAGCAATAATTAGAGGCAAGTAGGAAGGAGATAATAGAAAAAAGTTGCCAAATTGTAGAATAGGATCATATTATCAGGAAAAAGACAGAATCCAAGATGGTATTAGAGCGCAAATTAGCAAAGGGACAAGAAGTTTAGGCAAATGATAAAGAATGCACTCCACGTATTCTGAACGGCCAAAAGCAAGAACTAATAGAGAATTGCCGGACATGAGATTTGGAAAGAGAGGCGATGAAATGTCAGTTGTAAGCAAAACATGAGAAGGCAATAAAATTGTAATAAGAAAAGGTAAAATTGGATATCCAATACAAAATTGAAACGGACAAGCTACAAGCAGAAATTGGTACCTTGAAGGCGGAAGTGGCAAAGTTGGAGGGCAATTTAGCCAATATCGCTTGGCTATAGGTATCTATTTTGCCAATTTTGAGTATTGGTGAATTGGAAGAGAAGATGAAGCAATAAGAGAGTTAATTAGAAGCAAAAAATACCAAAATTCTATAATTAGAGGTTTAAGTTTAAAAATTGGAAGTAAATAATAAAGATTTATTAGTCCAATTAAAGATTAACCATATGGATTTATTGGAGGAGGACAAGGACTTAGTATTAGAATCAAACGCAGAAAGATCTCTTGTAGAGAATCTTAGAGATTGTTCCAATTCCAAGAGCCGGCTTTATAACTAAAAGTTTTTTTTATCAATTTTGTGTTGCGAGGACATTGTAAAATTAAAAGTGGAGCTATGTAGAATAGATAGATAATTGTAGATGGTAGAATAAAGATTAAATATTGATAAATTGGATGATTAATCCAATAGCTGGCCGATATAGATGGTAATATAAGAAAGTTAGTTGAAAAAGCGATTAAGACAAGAGAGATGACGATTGGTACCTTGGTTTTTAGTATAAAGATGATAGAAAAGAAATTGGGGCCCAACTATGAGAATTGAGAGCCAAAATAAGCTTAGTGCTACTTCTCTCTTTTGTTCTCTTTTGTATTAGACTGTAGTGCAGAATTCGGATTACATTCCGATTGATTGTACCATGTCAATTGTGAAGTACAATAATAAAATAGAAAATTCAATATACGTGGATGAATAAGAAATTATAATTCATTGATGCTTAAATTTGATGTGGCGAATTGGCAGCCAAAGATGAAATATATCGATGTAGTTCAATTGTGAATAAGAATGTTATGCCATATTGATTGAAAGAGTTGAGCGGTGAAAGAAAAATTGGAGTTGATTCATTTTGGAAGAGATTCTTAGTGAGAGTTATTTCCAGTAATTGGAATGTGAAGCGGATGTATGCAATCTATTGAGACAGTAAAATATTACCAATTGTTATTATAAGATTGGAGGAAGACACCAAATTATAATAAGAATATTTATGAAAGATTGTGTTACAAAGTTTATTCTTAGTTACAAAGTAGCAGAATCAATGAAGTGGACAACATTGCTTTAAAGCGCTTGCATGTATATTGGACTTTGATGTTCGGAAGCGGTTAATTGTGTGATCCTAACAATGTGTCTCAGGCATTCAGTCTTTCCTTGTGTTTGAATCTTACTTCACAGGTTTATTCTATGATGTCGCATTGTCGTAGTAGAAAAAATTTGCCTCAAGAAAGCACTAGGCTTCTGGCTGCAATTAAATACTCAACCAAGATCCAAAATAATAAAATCCTCAAAAGTTTATAAAATTATTTATTTTAGGGCTATTATATCCAATACATAAGTTTTATTTCATAAAAACACTCAAACTATAACAAAATACTCTAAACCCTCACTCACCCGTAGGAGGGGAATTTTTTCTGAACTTCATCAACCTATAATTCTTAATCTAATTATTCAAATCCACATTAAGTTTACATAAAGTACTGATGTGCTCTTAAAAACTAGTACAATAAGTTTAAATTGTTGATTGTTTATCAATATTTAAATATCATCAAAACCCTAACAATAGTTTCAAATCCTTGTTTATAAACATCTATATACTAAATTCTTCATATCTCACAAATCCAATGTCTAAATACTATGAAACTTTGATTTATAGCTTTTTAGCACAAAGATTCATCTTTTTGAAAATGTTTAGACAAAAATTCGTCCAAAAACTCAAGATATGGCAAAACCCATCACTATGAACAAAACGGCCTACTTACTGCCTTGGAATTCGATGTGCTATTTTTGACTCCCAATAACTCCTTCTTTACAACTCTAAATATAGTAATTCTTTCTTATTAGATGTAGATCTTAAAACCTCCTCTCCAACCGCACCTTTGGATCTCCAAAAGCTTCCATACAAGTCCTCCAATCCTCAAAAGTGTGACAGTAGGTACAAATTGCACACCTTAACTTCAAGTGCCTACTTCTCCTTCAAAAAACTCCAAATCTTTCAATTTTTATACCAAAATTGTAGCCCAAAAAACAAGCTTTTTAACTCTAGTCTTTTATTTTCAAATAGCCTCCTTAAAGTTGCCGAAATCCTTATTCTTGTTGCAGACAGCCTCCTCAAAGCCTATTGGGCATGACCATTGACCAATAGGAATGAAGAACTTCACCCCTTGTCTTCATTCATCCTAACTTTGTCTTCATCCTTCCAAATAGGCCTCTTAGTAGTTTAATTCTTCTTCTTTGGACCCTAATTGCCTCTCAAGGCTTTATACTAAATATTTAGGTTCAATATAATTTTAAAGCCATAATCAAACTAAGTAAAAATCTAAAATAAATTTTCTTACACCAACCCCCTTTAATTTACTTTACTAATCATTCTAACACATATTTAAATCTATAAACATATTATACATTTTGAATGGATTTTATATATGATAAGTAATTATAGTACGACAGCGTTGAAAATTAAAACATAGTATGAAAGACACAAAAGAATGTGTAAAAAAAAAAAAAAAAAAAACTAAGATTAGAAGAAGAAAGAATGAAAAAAAGAAGGAATTGTGGTTCTTTTCTTTTTTATCTCTAATCTAATCTAAATTGTTTCTTTTTATTTGTTAGGTCTTCTTCTATTTATCTTAGATCTACTTTACCTTTATTTTCTTTTCTCTTAAATCTGAACTAATATGTTGTGGGCTGAAATTAGAAGAAAAGTTGATAGAAAATTAGAAGTAAGAAGGAATATTGGAAATTCACCTTGGAAAGTGAAATTTCTTCAAGTTAGTCAAAGAAAAAAGGTTGAAGAGGTAGAAAGACATGGGCTGAGAGGTCTTTTTGACCAAGAGGATAAGGAAGACAAGGCGGAGATGACAAGGGAGGAGTGAAGATGTAACAGGAAAGAAAAATAGAATAAGAGGAGAGAAGTATAGGAAAGCAAGGAAGGTTTTTTTTCTTATATAGAAGGAGTTAGGAGATGAATTTGAACATGAAATTTGATAGAAATAATCTATGTAAGTTAAGAAAGAGATGAGTGCAAGTTTGACACTCATATGTTTTATAAATAAAATGTTATGCTCTTTCAAAGTCACAAGGATCTATTTCCAAATCTGCAAAGTTCAAGCGAGCATATCTTTGTGGCTAGAGTATTATTTTGAGCAAAATTTAATGAGGTTTGTAGATATATAAGTCTATTAGATAGTGTAAAAAATTTGATCACCATTGGAGTTATATTCAAGGAGTTATGAGGAAACTTTTGGTCGGATCTAGAGTTGTTAGAAGGAAAAATTAAAGAAGAAGGATGAAACCTATAACTCAAGTTTGGAGAGGACTTTTGGAGAAATAATTGGAAGGTGTTTACAACATAAGACAAGCTACAAGCCTTCCAAATTTGAGCACTTGAATCTTCTTTAATGAAGAGTAATGAAGAAGTGAAGCAAAAAAGGTCTAGAATTAATGGCCGCAAGGAAGAGTAACTTTGACAATGTGGTTCTTCCTAACTACAATAGCTATGATCAAAATATTTTTTGAGTTTAATTCTTTACTTCCTTAAGTACCTTGTGTTTAAATTTTGCTTTAACAAACATGATATCCTAGGATTTATGAGCAAAATTGGAAGCAGGTGCCTAAAGGCTCAATAGGTTAGGGTTTATTAAGTATGTTTTTTTTTAATGTAAATTGTTCAATTTTATGAACTTCTACGAATCTTATTTTGCACTTGATTAAGTAAAGGCACAAAAGACTGTGTGTTTCTTAGGGCTAGGACTCTCACCATGATAACACAATATTGATAGAATAAGTATAATGACAAATCAGACTATACTTCTCAGTTTATATAGTATGACCAATCGGAATATATTTCAGACTCTCCATTATAGTCTATCACAAAGAAAATAAAAAAAAGAGGTAGCACTAAGCTTATTCCAAGTCTTGACTCTCACAGTCGGGCCTCAATTTCTTCTTCTCTATTCTCTTTATAATAAAAATCAAGATACCAATTGTCATCTCTCCTGTCCTAATCACTTTTCCAACTAGCTTCTTTATTTTGCTACCTATACTAGCTAGCCAATGGATTAATCATTTAATTTTATTAATTTTTAATTATTATTTTAATACCAAAATTATCTATTTATTCTACATAGCTCTATTCTTAATTGTGCAACGTCCTTGTAGACACAAAATTGGTAAAAAAAAATTTTCAATAAAATCCAAAAAAACTTATATTTATCAAGCTAGCTCTTTAGATTGTTCAATCCCAGGATTCTCTGTAGGTGGTTCTATTGAGTCTGATTTTATTGATAAATCCTTGTCCTCCTCCAATAAATCTACTAGATTATTCTTTAATTAGGTCAATAAATCCTCATTGTACGCTCCCAATTTCTGGACTTGAACCTCCAATTGCAAAATCTTTGTATCTTTTGCTTCCAATTGGCACTCTTGTTGCTTCATGTTTTCTTCCAATTCACCAATACTTGAAACTGTTGAGGCCTATACCTGTGGCCAATCAATACTGGCTAAATTGTCCTCCAATTTTATCACTTTAGCCTTCAATGTATTAATTTTTGCCCATAATTTGTCCATTTCAATTTTGTATTAGTCACCTAATTTTATCTTTTCTTGCTCCAGTAAGCTACCTTCTTTTGTTCTGCTTTCAATTAACACTTCACTTCTTTTTGTTCCAAATTCTATATCCTATAATTCTATAATAATTTTGGCCCTTCAGGATTCGTTGAATGTATTCTTTGTCTTTAGTCCAAGCTTCCTATTCTTCCACTAATTTCCGCTCTAATAGCACCTTGGATTCCGCCATTTCTTTAATTATGCAATCCTATTCTATAATTTTTTAATTTTTTTCTATTCTTTCTTTCCTACTCACCTCCAATTGTTGCTTTAAATTATCTTCCAATTGATTGACTCTGAGTTGTAATTAGAAAATTTGATTCAATATTACTTACTTGAGATTCTTTCCTTTTGGTGTTCCAATATTTAAAACTGGAACCTCAACCGCCACCTCAATCACTGAGCAAATTGGGACTCACCCCCGTGTAGTTATTAATATAGCCTCCTCTTCTATTGATCAAATAGATTCTCCAATTTTGTATACCACTATCCTTGGACTAGCTATCAGTGTCGTCAAACTGCAAACATATCATTGAGATACTTGAAAGGCTATATTTTTCTCTATTATTGGTAATATTTGCCTCAATATATATGCAATCATAGAGTGCACATAATTAGAGCAGAGCAATGATGTGAATTTTCTCATCTTCAACTTGGCTTCCATTTCCGCATAGACTCTGATTACTACAAACGCTGCCCAATTAAACACCATGCCTTCAAGCATTCCTATTGCAGCAAATAATAACCATTTAGACATGTATGTGATATGTCAATTCAAGCCTAGTTGCTTCTAAACAAAACACATCCACTCCATAAGCTCTGGTGTAAATCCCTCCGCCACCTTCCAACCTTGATTCTTCTCCAATGATGACATATCACCTTTAAAATAATTACCCGATCTAAAATCAAAAGACACTTCGACATCCATCACAAGCTCATCAATTGGTAGATGCAGTACTTTCTATAAGGTACTCTCATCTATCCCGATTATGTTTCCCTTTATTACATTCAAACCATCCTCTGGGTCATAACTTGCTATATACTTCGTCATTAATTTCACATCAATTGACGGCAAATTATCTAACCCTCACAAAAAACACATACAACTCCACATTTCTAAAATCTCTCTATCTTTTTAGAGACCAATATATTTTGAATTTCATTATTTCTATATTGGTGATAACCATTAGTAACGACGACTCCAAATTATTCTTACTTTTGTATTTTGGATACTTTTCTCTCTATCTGAAGCTCTCTTTGATCTTTCTATTGTCATCGTAGAATACTAGCTTCTCACTTTGTGCTTACACTAACATTATTTTCTTGCTTATTAAAATAAATTCTACATTCCAATATGTATATTGCATACAATAATGTTTGAAAACGTCTACTAAGAGCCCCACTCGTAACCTTTTACTTGGATTTTGAATCAACAATCTATAATCTAATGTATCATAACCTCACATCTGATTTTCTTGAGTAGGAGGCAATAATATCCAAAACTAACCATCAGCCGTCTTTTCTAACCATCATGCACCTACAATATAGGTAATTTTATTATTAACAAATACACCCTTTTCTCTCCCATTTTTGAAACCCGTCCCGGATTTATGTACAATAAAGTCGTGATTGATTTCCATTGATTTGTATGGTATATTGAATACTCATTAAATCTTCTAATTGAACTAAATCATCAGGAAAGGCTTCTATTACACGATATGGTCCATGCCAATGGAAGTGAAATTTCCGTGGAAAATTGTGAAATTGGCTATCATAAAGAAGCATTAGATCATTGGACAGAAAAGATTTGGGACGTAATTTACTATCATAATAACTCTTACGGTGATATTATATAGCTTTCATAGTCAAGAGAGCCATAACCCTGACTTCATCTAATTTTTCTAATAATACTAATTAATATTGAAGGAATTTCTTGTGACCAAGACGTTCATCCAATACAATTCTCAAACTCTAAACTTCCAATTTAATAGATAATATTGCCTTTTGTCCATACACCAATTAGAATTCAGTAGAATTAGTAATAACTTTATACATAATACGATATGCCTACAAAGCTGCTAACAATTTTATATTCCAATCTATTTGTGTACCAGACATAATCTTAGTTAAATCTTTACACAAAATATCATTGATCTTTCCAGTTTGCTTGTTGGCCCAAGAGTGATATGGGATTGTTTTTTAATGTTTGATCTCATATACAGCCATCAAGGCTATAATCATAGAATTAATAAAATATATTCCTTGATTACTAATCAACTTTTTGAAACATCCAAAGCAAGTGATAATGTTCTCATGTAAAAATATAGCTACTATATTGGCATTATCATTTTTTGTTGTCACCGCCTCAACCTATTTTATTACATAATCAGTTACTACCAAAATATATCTTTTTTGTCTATTTCATGAGGCTAATGCAATTGATCCTACAAAATCAATATCCCATTTTTCAAATGCTGCTTGTGCCAAAATTGGTACCAACAATATGGCAGAAGTACCAGTAGGTCAACTAATACACTGACAAGGATCTCAATCTTAGACATATTGGTATGTATCTGAAAACATTGTTGGCTACCAATAACCAGCCATTAAAGCTTTACAAGCAATGTTATTATCGGCAAAGTGTCCACCACAACTATCTGCGTGATATCCATCCAATATGGTTTGTACTTCACTTTGAAATATACAACGGCGTAATATTCCATCCTTCCCTTGCTTATACAAAGCATCACATATCATGGTATATGTAGCACTTTTCAAAATCAAACGCCATTTAAGTTTTTGACTATAAGTAAGTAAAAATGTTTGGAATATCAAATATTGAATCAATTTAAAATATTCTAATGAAATTACATCCACGGCAAATAATTCCGCATTAGAAAGTGTATCATTGATAGATTCATTTTCCAATATATTAGTCAAACGAGATAAATAGTCCATATTGGCATGTTTCTTGTTTAGTCAAATATTAATAATAAAATTAAATTCTTGAAGGAGTAATATCAACCGAATAATACATCCATTTAATTGAGGTTTATTAACCATATACTTAAAAACATCGTGATTGATATGAAACACAAATGAATAACCAAGTAAATAATGCTAAAATTTCTATACAGAGTAGATCATGTCCAAGGCTTTTCATTCAATCATAATATAATTTTATTTTGCAGCAACAAATTATCCACTAGTATAATATATTGGATGATCCAAACTCTTTTCATCATTTTGACTTAACATGGATCCAATAGCAATATTGGATGCATTTACATAAACATGAAATAGTTTCATCTAACATGGTGCAATAAGTACTAGTGCAGACACCAATTTCCGCTTCAATTCATCAAACACAACTATACATTCCTTAGTCCAAATTGGACTAGATCCATCTGATGGTGGCTTCTTTAAGAGATTAATTAAAGATTGACATATGACTGCACATGAATCAATAAATTACCAATAATAATTGATATGGCCTATAAAACCATGAATATCAAATATTATTTTTGGCTTTGATAAGGCCAATATACAACTAACTTTATCTGGGTCAGTAGCAATACCAGCCACAGAAACAATGTGTTCCAAAAGCTTTCTCAAGATACGCCAAATTGACACTTCTCAGAGTTCAAAAATATCCTATACTTATCACATTGATCTTAATATTTATCAAGACATTCCAAATGGTCAATTGTCATACTAAATGTATAAAAATCATCTAAAAATATCTCTATTGATAATCATAAATAATCTTCAAATGCTTGCATCATCATCCTTTGAAATATGGCCCGGGCCTTACATAATCCAAATGGCATCACCTTTTAAGCAAATGTGCTCCAATGTATAGTGAAAGTAGTCTTTAATTAATCTTCTATTGCAATTTTAATTTGATTATAACCTAAAAATCCATCCAAAAAAGAATAACATTCATGCCTTATTATTGTGTTTAATATATTCTATCCGTAAAAGGTTAAAAAAAATAATCCTTATAAATAGCTGCGTTTAATTTACAGAAGTCTTAACAGATTCAATTTTTTCCATTCTTCTTTGATACTATCACAATTAATAAAATTCATTCATTATACGATATTGGATACATAAAGCCCTTATCTAAAAATTTATCTACTTCTTTCTTTATCATGAGGAAATATTTTAAATTAAGGCAGTGTTATTGTAAGTTCTATCAATAGATCTTAATTGGTGGATTGGTTAAAAATATAGTCTTAAGTCATTTAATTATATAAATATGATGGTTAGAGAGTCTTTTTGACTATTTAAATATTTATTAGAATTTAAAAGTATTTATAAATATAAAAGTCTTATTAGAAGAAAAATTACAAAAATAGAATCTTAGTAAGTCTTGGAGGCAATTATTTTAGTTGATTTAGTATTTTTATTCATTATTAAGTATTAAGAATTAGTTATTAAGACCAATGTCTATATTGGCCTTTTAATTACATGTATTATTCATTAAAAACCTATAAATGTTACTTAATAGGTAGAAGAAGCATGAAGAAGAAATCTCATGTCTTTTTAATTATTTTTATAAAAAATAGGATTTTGAGTTGATTTTTATTGATTTTATTATTATAAAAAATTTCCAAGGTAGAATAAAATAGTCTTAAATTGATATTATCATCTTAGAAATATCGTAGAGACTTTTAGAGTTTATTTAGAATTTATTTAGAATTTATTAAGAATTTTTAGAGCAATTTTGAAGACTTTGGTAAAAATGAGTTTTACCACCTTGGGAGCCATTATGAAGAAATGGAGCAAGTTACCCTTGAGGTAAAAATTTCTACTTAATTTTTTCCATTGTTTACCTTCTAACTTTGAATTATCATAACTTACTCATAGTAATTTAGATTTACATATTTTTTATATCATTGGAAAGATAAAAAAATTACCTACTTGAAAATATAACTTTTACTTTTTACTTTTACTTTTTACTAGGTAAAAAACTAGTGAACAGACTGTGACTAGTTTTGTAGTGTGCAATTACTTAATTGCACACATTTTACTTGTTTTGTATTGTTCTTTTCCTTCATTATTGTTTATTACTCCTTATACTTCACACCACAAGTTATAAGAAATTCTTAATTGAGGCCACCTTATAACTTGGGTTGAGGAGCGAATTTTACCCTCACATAAATGGTGCGTTTGCCGGGAGGTGGTGCTTCTAATCATGTGTGTGAATGTGGAGTTAGTAGGTTGTAATTTACATTTTGCTTGGTCTTTTTGAGTGAGAAGTTCAAAGTTAATCTTCATCATTGGTGAGTTCTCTACATATCTTCTTTATTGGTATATACAAAGCTTTTCAAATTCTCAAGTCATAAGGTATTCAAAAAAAAAAAAAAAAAAAAAAAATTCATTATTGAGTGCATGTTGATTTGCTCTGGAGTTTTCATCAATCAGTTTTTTTGTATTTCATATTTTAAGTTGAAACTTTTTTATGTTGGTGTATCTTGATGTTGGCTTTCCAATAAGCTATTGCACACTCAATTTGGACTTTTTTTTTGAATTTGTAGTGAATTTTAGACTAGGAAGTGGTTCATTGCCTTGGCAATTTCATGTACCTCATGTTTGGAAAGGCATTTCTTAGTGCGTGGTGACTATTTAATAGTGGAATTTTTTTTGAGTACAAACACTTTAAAGTTGAGATTGTAGTGGTGCAAATTTCAATGCTATTAAACAAAAAGTGAATTTTTGGCAATTTTTGGAGTAGAAAGAGGGTTCTGCTTTAAGTGGAATACAATTGAGGTTAGTGATTTCTATTTCTTCAATCATTTATATTGTTGATTTTATGTTTTACTTTTGATTGTTGTATTTTAAATCTTATCTTAATTATATTAGACTAAAATAAAAATAAAAATAAAATAAAATAAAATAAAATAATAAAAATAAAAATAAAATAAATAAAAAAATAAATATAAATATAAAATAAATATAAAACTAATAATAATATTAATAATAATATAACATATATAATAATAATAATAATAATAATAATAATAAATAATAATAATAATAAAATTATTTAATTAAAATAACTATTTTATAATTATTTTATTTATATTTTAATATCATACTAACTTTTATTTTAATTTTAATTTTAACTTTTATTTTATTTTATCTTATCTTATTTTATTTTTTCTTTTCTATTTTTATTTTTATTTTATTTATTATATTATATTTTATTTTTACTTGTCTTTTTATCTTTACCTTTTTTATTTAATGATTATTATTACTTTTATATATTAATATTATTTTTCTTTCTTTTTATTTTATTTATATGCATAATAAATTTTCTATATTGATATAAGTTTAATATATTTTTATTTATGTATTAATTTGTTTTTATATAATAGTTTTACTTCTAACTTGAAATACTATTTGGTTAGTTTAGTATTAGTGTAGTATTTATTGATGGTTCTCTTTAGATTGGTTGTCACTTTGGAAGCATAAAGAGTAGAGTTCACGTACAACTTCAAATTTAAGACTAATCTTGGTAAGTTTTAAATCTTAGCTTTCAATTATTTAAAATTTTAGATAAAAGCAAGGAAGGAGCACGGCTAGGAGAAACTTGGTGGATTTCAAACCTTAGCTTTTGAATTTATTTGAAATTTTAGACAAAAGCAAGGAAGGAGAATGGCTAAGAGAAACTTGGTGGATTCCAAACCTTACCTCTTTTTTTTATTTGAAATTTTAGGTACATTTAGGAAGGAGCATGGCGGGACTTGCTATCCTACAAGTAACATCTAAAACCATTCTATCACCTTGTAGTATAATTGAGTATTAAAAAATTCAATTATATGCACCAAGAAATTCTCCAATCTACCTCTTTTGTTAAGAAAACCTGGTTGTGTTTGTGATAGGCGCTTCAATTTTTAGATGTTTTGTAAGGAAGTGAAGTCGGATTGATAGTCGGCATGACTTCTTTTTAGCATTGAATTTGTACTTGTGAAAAGTGATGATGCCTATGAGGCATAGTTAATTGTTGCAAGTTGCCCTACATATTGCCTTTTATCCACTCCATCTGATTTTTGTGGTATCTACGTTTTAAAATTTTAAAATTACTTGTACTACCCTTGGCCTTGTTTTCTAATCTCTAAATTGTGAATTCAATCCAAGTAACGGGTGATTCCACCATACTAAGATTGGCACAAGATCTTAACTTGGTATTTAGTTGAACCTTGTGCATCACTTGTAAGGAAAGTTTAATTATTGGGTGATACCACTAATTTGAGATCGACACGAGATTTCATCTTGGTATATAATTAAACCATGTGCCTTACAAATAGATAAGAAGAGAGAGGATTTTATGTTAATTCAAAAAATAAAAATAAAAATAATTTGAATTTTACTTGTTTTATTTTAAACCACCTACTAGGTCTTTTTTTGTAAGAGAGTTATATAGAAACCATATACTTAGTTGTATGCCACATAGGACTAAGTTTAAGGTAGTTTATCCTCTAATTGGCCTTATTTTACGATCTAGACATGTTTTACAACCCAAATTACATATTGAGCTTATAGTTGTAGAAACCCATGTATTAGAAGAAATTTGCGACAAGATGTCATAAGCTTCTATTGGGATGGAGCACGGAAGAAGACAGCCTTCAAAGCCTCAAGAAGAGCCTTTATCAATTCCAATTCCAAGGGCTAGTATAGCCAATGAAAAAAACCACAACTTTGAAACCAATACCCAGATCAATCTAATGATGTTATCTAAGGGATTACCAATTGTAGTACCTTCAGGATTACAAGGGGCATCAATTCCACCTAACCTTCCAAGATTTAGTGGATCTATCAATGAAGATCCAACAGCCCACGTAGAAAGGTTCATAGAAGTACTTATTTCTAGTCTAATAACCAATCATGGTTACTACTTAATATGGTTTCCAACAACCTTGATAGATTTCGCATATGCTTGGTATAGATCTCATATAGAGGGGGCATTCACCAAATGGAAACAACTCCTAACAACATTCCTTTGTCAATATAGGCCTGTGATTGGCTAATAACAAGCCCTTTCAGTCTTGACAAACATTAGACAAGGTCTTTCAGAAGATATTACCTCTTATGTGAGGTGATTCCAAATAGTATGTATTCAATATGTTGATAATTTCTTTAACGAGGACACTATAAGGCACTACTTTATCCAAGGTTTTGCCATGCCTTTTACGATTTGGAATATTTTAAACAAGAGATTTAAAGATTTAGAAGGAGCTATTCAAGCTGCTTTGGAAGTAGAGGTTATTGATAAGGAAAATGATTGTATGCTTAGAAGGGCAGAAGAACCAATACCCGCCTTTATACCTTTGCAACATTGACCTATAGAATTCCATCAACCTATAGCTTTAAACTACTCACAACCTTTTATATTTTCTTTGTCAATTAGCAATCCGACACCTTTAGCTATATAACCTCCACATGATCAAGCTCAACCTAAAATCTTTTATGATAATAGATTGGAAGAATTCAAAAGTAAAGTACGGCAAGCCAATGAGGTGTTCTTAAATGAGATGATGAATACTATGAAAGCCATTAGTGAACAAATGTCTTGCCTTGTCAAAAATCAAACTCCAACTATAGAACCTAGATATCATGAATTGGGAATTCACACCTCTGGATTATGGTGTACAAATTGTAGACAAGTGAACCACACGGTACAATTTTGTCCACAATTTCTACAACAAAAATTTAGAGAAAAAAATCAATTCCAACCGTATTAGCCTCTTCATCAATTGAAATAAGTAGGTTCTAATTTTCCTTCAATCCAAAAAATAATATAACACCTTGTCCTACTTGTGGAAAGCCACATCAAGTAGGTCAATGTTGGATTGAAAATGGAATTGTATGCTCTAATTGTAGAGGTTCTCACCCTATAGATTGTTGTAGAAGACCCAACTAAGTTATTCCCTCAACTTCTTTTTCAAGGGAATATAGTAATCAAGTCAGAGGAAATATAAAAGAAGTTAGATTTGCAGATCCTATAGTTACAAAAAGTCCATCAAATATGTATTATGACCCTTCAAGCAATGGTCAAAATCATCACCTTTCAACAATAGTTCAAACCAATTATAAGACATTGCAAGGATTTGTAGCATATATTTAAAACCAAAATCAAAACCAAAATCAATAGCCACAAACTTCTCAAGATGTTAGATATCCAGTAGTTCAACTTGATGTACTTTCTACATCAAATTTATCATCTTGTCAATCCCATTTGGTGCAACTAGATATGAAGGAGATCTTCAAGGACAATATATATTTACCTTCTTTAATTGTAACTAGAAGTATGAATGCCAAAAAACCAATAGATTTAGTACAACTTGAAGAAGATGAGGTATCTTTAGATACTTCAAAAGAATCATCCAAATTTGTGGAATTATCAAAAATTATTCAAAAAATAGCTAAAGAATTACAAAACAACCAAACTTCTTCTGTAGTTGAACCTAATGAAGAAGAATACCAATTTGTAGGCAAGGAAGGACCTTGGACTTCTAGTACCTTTTTGAAACAACCAACAACTAATAGAATCTTCAATCTTGCAAAACCTTACGATGTATGGCAAGATCTTTGTAGAGCTAGAGTTAACATTTCATTTGGACAATTGGTTCAAGTAGCACCAAATATCATAAAAGACCTCAAGGAAGGAGTAACATTACGAAGGAAACTTAAGAATATAGAAGGAATAGCTCGAGTTGAAATTGATGATCTAGAAGAGAATTTCACCTTTGAAGAAGAAATTGACAATAGAAAATATGGCCCTATTGAGATAGATGTAGAAATTTTGGATAAAATAATTTCTAAGGTCATAGTAGATGATGGAAGTAGCATCAATATCATGCCTGAATCCGCTATGAACAAATTGGAATTAAAAATCACTCAGAAGGCAATTATGAAGGTTAGATTAGCTGATCAAAGACCTTCTCAACCTCTAGGTCAAATCCGTGACCTCCGTATGCGAGCAAGAGGTGTAGATTATGTGGTATCATTTTATATGATACATTTATATGAAGAGGTGGATAATTACCCTCTCTTATTAGGAAGAGGATGGTTGAGGCAATCTAAAGGAGTAACAAATTGGGGGGCTTCTAAGCCTTATTTTACTTTTAGACCTTTAGATAATTGTACAACAACCATAGTATTTAGTCACTTTAGACTCTAAATCCTGGTTCCATTAGAAAAAACACCAATATCTAAAGAAGCCAAGCAAAGAAGTTTTATCCAATCTAATTCAACATCAACTATAGCACCAATAAAATGTATTGGCCTTGGATTATATGCATATGAAGATGAGGGTGATTTTGCCAAATGGTTAGAAGAAAATCCTTATGAAGAAGAAGACATCCACATCCAATTTATAGATGTAATTGATTGGTTGGAGTTTGAAGATGATTGTCCTGATCTTATAACTTTAGTTGATAATATTTGTATAAATGAAGCTTTTAGCTTAGAAATTGATGGAACTTAAATTGAAGATCTTAAAATTATTATAAAAGAAGAAACTATCATGCCCCTTTCCTTGAAATTTAGGAATACATCCCAAGGCATTGAGGTTGGACATGAAATACCTACTTATCCACCAGTGCCTAAAAATTGGTATCATGGACCTATCAACCTAATACATGTAATAGAATAAGATTGGATAAAAATTCCAGTTAACCGTGATGAAGAAGAACTCAGATATATCAAGTTTGGATCCCAATTAGATGAGAAAGAATTAGAAAAATATAAATCCTTGGTAATGGAATATTGTGATATATTTGCTTGATCTTATAAAGATTTAAAAGGCATTCCTCCTAGCATTTGTCAACATATTATCCCACTTCTTCCAAATACCACACCTGTTAAATAAAAACATAGAAGACTCAATCCTAGGATGTAACTTATTATAAAGGCAGAGTTAGAAAGGCTTCTTCAAGCAGGAATTATAAAGCCTATAGAAATTACGGATTGGTTGTCTCATATTGTCTTGGTAAAGAAGAAGGGACGAAATAAGCTCAGGGTTTGCGTGGACTATCGAGATTTGAACAAGTACACTCAAAAAGATCATTTTCCATTACCTTTTGTTATTTCTATAGTAGATGATGTAGTAGGACATGACTTATATAACTTTATAGATGGCTACTCTGGTTATAATCAAATATCAATAGCTCCTGAAGATTGGCAGAAGACTGCATTTACGTCACCGTAGGGAACCTTTGTATACGTAGTGATGCCTTTTGAATTATGCAATGCTCCTTCAGTTTTTCAAAGAATCATGACCTATGCATTTTCAAACCTTCTTCAAAAAACCATGTCAATATTTATTGATGATTTTAGTTGTCAATTATCAAAAAATGATTACTTTGAAAGCCTTCAATTGTGCTTCCAACATTGTAGAAAAGTAGGAATTTTTCTTAATCTAGAGAAAGTTTATTTAGCAGTTAAAAAAAGAATTTTATTGGATTATGTCATTTCAATAAAAAAAAAAAACCTAATCTTGAAAAAGTAGGAATTATTGCAAATCTACCAGTTCCAAAAGGCGTGAAGGATATTCAAAAGATTTTGGGGCACATGGATTGGTATCGTGACTTGATTGAGTCATATTCTATTCATGCTTTACTATTGACAAATTTATTGAAAAAATCCACAAAATTTGAATGGACTTCCGAATGCCAAATTAATTTCAATGCAATTAAAGCCAAATTGCTATCTTATCCTTATCTACTACCGGTAAATTGGGATCAACCTTTCTATGTCTATTATGATGCCTCTGAAATTACAGTAGGTAGTGCCTTATGTCAACCAGATGATAAAGGTGTGATCCATCCTATTGCCTTTGTTAGTAAGCAATTGACAAGTGTTGAACGGAATTATACAACTACCGAACGAGAATGCTTAGCTATGGTTTTTAGTGTCAAAAAGTTTTGACATTACTTTTTGATGAATAAGGTCATATTCTTTGTAGACCACATGGCTCTTAAATACATTATAAATAAACCAGACTTAAGTGATAGATTAGCAAGATGGATGTTATTTTTAGTAGAATTTGATTATATAGTACAATACAAACTAAAAAAATAACACAAACAAGCGGATCATCTTTCACGATTATCTATACCTATAAAGATCCATGATAAAGATGACAAACTTCCTGATGCCTATTTATTCCATTTATTATAGCACCTACTTGGTATGAACATATTGCCAAATTTTTGAGTACTCAACAATTATCCAATATCTTATCAAAAAATGAACAACGGAAGATTAGAGTGAATAGTACTCATTTTGCCCTTATAGCCAAGAAATTATATCATCAAAGGATTGACGGAATTTTAAGACGTTGTCTTACTTATGACAAAGTACCACTTGTGTTAGAAGCTTATCACTCAAGTACTTGTAGTGGACACTTCTCTGGTCGATTAACAGTCCAAAAGATCCTTAGAATAGGCTATTTTTGGCCTACAATGTTTGATGATTCAGAGTCATTTGCAAGAGCTTGTGATGCTTGCCAAGGATATGCATGCAATGATTTAAATCTTGCAATGCCTTTAAATCCTTCACTTCCACTTATTCCATTTGAAAAGTAGGATATAGATTATATTGGACCTATTTATCTTGCATCTTTACGACAAATGCAATATATTATTGTAGCTACAGAATATTTGACCAAATGGGCAGAAGCTAAAATTGTCAAGAAGGCTGATGCTAAACAAATTGCCATATTTTTATATGAAAATATTATAACCCGCTTTGGTTGTCCAAAAATCGTTGTGAGTGATAATGGTTTTCATTTTTTAAATGAGACCATTAAAGAAATGACGACATTATTTACCATCAACCATAGAAAGACAATTCCTTATCACCCTCAAATAAATGATCTTACAGAAAGAGTCAATCAAATTCTAGTTTGCATATTGAAGAAAACTGTAATGGATTCTAAACGCGATTGGGATCTTAAGCTTACTTCAGCTCTTTGGGCTTATCAAATTGCCTACAAAGTTTCTACATGGGCTACACCTTTTTCCTTGGTGTATGGAATAGAAGCTATTTTGCCTATAGAATTTGAAGTTCTATCTTTACGCATTGCCATTGATGAAAGATTAGATACTTTTGAATCTTTGAAAGAACAATTAGAATATTTAGAAAGATTAAATGAGAAGCAAAGATTTGCAGTCCAACACATAGAGACTTCTCAAAGAAGAAGGAAAGAGATCTTTGAAAAAAAAATAAAAAGACATCTACTTATTCCAGGAATGTGGGTGATGGTTCAAGATGCTAGGAAATTAGATTTTCCAATTAAGTTTGATGCACTTTGGACAAGACCATATATTATCAAAGAGGTCTTTGATAATAACTTAGTCAAACTTAAAATGTTAGATGGGAAAGACTTTCCTACATGAACTAATGGAAGTCATTGTAAAGAATATAAGGTATGAACATTGATTAAAATACCAATATATCTTATTATTTAGATAGTAATTTTAAATCCATCTTAATAGAATATAGGTATTGAGTTAGTAACTAAGCAAGACATTGCTAAATATAGAACCATGTCAAGTTGATAACAACCAAATGCCTTTCTGTTCTAAGTCAAAGTCTTAGTATTTTTTTCCTCTCCTTAATTCTACTTCTTTTGATAGAGTATAATATCCAAGTTACAATTTTTCTATTATTTTCTTTATAGACCGTGTCAAAGGTAAGAGTTGGGTTCTTTCTATTCTTATGAATAGTCCCAGATGGTCGCCATATGTGAGTCCCACCAATGGATCTTAATTGGTGGATTGGTTAAAAATATAATCTTAAGTCATTTAATTATACAAATACGATGGTTAGAGAGTCTTTTTGACTATTTAAGTATTTATTAGAATTTAAAAGTATTTATAAATATAAAAGTCTTATTAGAAGAAAAATTACAAAAATAGAATCTTAGTAAGTCTTGGAGGCAATTATTTTAGTTGGTTTAATATTTTTATTTATTATTAAGTATTAAGAGTTAGTTATTAAGACCAATGTCTATATTGGCCTTCTAATTACATGTATTACTCATTAAAAACCTATAAATGTTACTTAATAGGTAGAAGAAGCATGAAAAAGAAATCTCATGTCTTTTTAATTATTTTTATAAAAAATAGGATTTTGAGTTGATTTTTATTGATTTTATTATTATAAAAAATTTCCAAGGTAGAATAAAATAGTCTTAAATTGATATTATCATCTTAGAAATATCATAGAGACTTTTAGAGTTTATTTAGAATTTATTTAGAATTTATTAAGAATTTTTAGAGCAATTTTGAAGACTTAGGTAAAAATGAGTTTTACCACCTTGGGAGCCATTATGAAGAAATGGAGCCAGATTTGAAGCCCATACAAGGTTCCTAGGCTAATAGGGTATTTTTGAATACCATGATGAAGTCAAAAATGCAAAATTATTAGTTCTACTAGTATAAAATAGGAGGACCAGCAGCTAGTGTAGTCCTTGTGGGAAGGGAGGTGTACAAGTCCCATATGGGTTGTGGCACCTTGGATGTAGGTAGGAGGATAAGACTAAGGCCTCGTGGCCCCTCTAGGACATCCATATACACTACTTGTGAGCCTTGGTGAGATTTGAACCCATGATCTTGTAACAAATTATCCTTGAGGTAAAAATTTCTACTTAATTTTTTCCATTGTTTACCTTCTAACTTTGAATTATCATAACTTACTCATATTAACTTAGATTTATATATTTTTTATATCATTGGAAAGATAAAAAAATTACCTATTTGAAAATATAACTTTTACTTTTTACTTTTACTTTTTATTAGGTGAAAATATAGTGAATAGACTATGACTAGTTTTATAGAGTGCAATTACATTATTACCCATATTTTACTTGTTTTGCGTTGTTCTTCTCCTTCATTGTTGTTTATTGCTCCTTATACTTTACACCACAAGTTATAAAAAATTCTTAATTGAGGCCACCTTATAACTTAGATTGAAGAGTGAATTTTATCCTCACAATTGTCTTTGACAAACTAATGTAGCATCTTCTTCCAAAGTAATTTGATGCTCACAAACTTTGGTAGGAATATCTTTTAAATTTGCATACAATCAAGCAAAAGCAGATTTATGACTTAGGAAGAAATCTTTCTAATTTCTTAGTGCTATACTCATAATACTGGTGTATATTTTAATAATCTGTTGTATTTTATTGTTGCCCAAATTAATGGATTGGTACACAAGTTCCACAATAATCTTGAATTTGATTTTTTTCTCCTACTTTGAATCCTTTATATGATCCAAAAAATTGGAACTACTCAATTCTAGTTCCAATATATTGACTTTATTAAGTGCGGGATTATTCATCTAATAGGTGCTAGCATGATCAAAGTTCACTATTTCTTTTAGATTTACTAAATATTCTCCAGATCTTCTATATTAGTATAACACGCCTTACTTTTGTATGTGAATTGGATCATCATCAAGTTGCATTGAATTGATAATTTCATCATATTCTACATCAGATTTACCCTCATCATCAAATGTCGCCTCCGAACTTAGAATTTGAGATTTTCCATGATATTGAAGTAGATACATTTGTAAAACAATCTTATTTGTATCCTTTCCAATAGTCAACATGCCATGGCCCTAATCGCTCCTAGCTTTGGCTTGATATAGCTACGATCCATCTAATAAAATTGGATATGATCATATGAAACTCTCTAATTGAAAAATAATATAATTAATTTTATATATGATTCTTATAATAGTAATATCAATATTCCAAAGAATATCCATAGGCTTTATACAACTGTGGTCAGCCATTCTTTATACCAAGGTCGTAAATAACAATTGAGCTAAATCCAAATACTCCATTGTATTTGCAGTCATTAAATTCACATTAGAACCTCCATCCACTTGAACTCTGGAAATAAAAACACCATCAATGGATACATCAATAGTCAGTGCACTTAGATTTGGATTCAAACTAACTTCACAAATTTCTTTATTACGAGCCTTATGTCATATTAATGAAGAATTTAATGTAGAATGACATTCTAGCATGACTGCTAATAATTGCTTCATTGAAATTGAAAATTTAATTTTATCCAAATCTTTCAAAATATCATATGATTTTATATTGGCAGTGATTCTAAGGGCCTTTTTTTTTTTTTTTTCATTAGTTTCAATTTAATCCCTTCAGATAATTTATTTTGCCTTATGAAGTTCAAAATTAGAATTATTGGATGAACTTTATCGAAATGCCTATCCATGATAGGATCTTTTAATGGATAAGACAATTCTTGGAACTTTGTAGATATTGCTACTAATTTAGGTTGAATCAATCTCTCAATATTAGAGACATTATTGGATTGCACAGATAAACCAAATCTCAATGTTGGTAACATCTTTGATATTGCTATTAGATGTATAGGTCTTACTGTTGAATTGAATTGATCTTTTGTAGTTGGTGCATCCAATTGTAGAATGGGATCTTTTTTTTTTTTGCTAGGCCCTTGTGAGTACTACATGGATGCATTCCACCTAATTTATTGGAGAATCTTGTGGGACTCGATTATTATCTTCTATCTTGCTATACAGCTGCATACGCTGATCTTAATTATTAAAATTAAACGGGGCATTGCACTACTGATATGTATGTCCCAATTGCTTACAATTTCCATATATTAGAGCGTATTCATCATTGATTCTTAGATTGGAACATTCACTAGTTGTCTTAATTGTCAAAAATGGTAATATTGAAGTGATTTTCTTTTGATACCATCATAGATGTTAGGTGTTTCTATTGGTATATATCAACTGGGCCTATTCTAGATTGGATGGATAAATGATCCCGGCTGACCAATTTGTACTTTAGAATCTAAAATTAATTGGTGAATGGATAGATTTTAGAAATATCCTTGCTGATTTTGGACAATACCTTGAGGATGGGGTCCATATTCTTGATTATACACCAAATTTTGAAAATTAGAAAAATTCCTATTTTATTTATTTGAATGATTTCCACTCCAACCAAACCTATTTTCTATCTAGACTTGATTAACATCCTACAAAGTTGGTTGAATCATGGTTTGATTACTAAACTGTTGTTCCTTTTGTAACTTCCAATAATATATGGTGCTATGCTTACCTCCACAAAATGTACATAATAAATTTATTTGAGGTGGTGAAGAACATTCTGTTATCAAATGGCTTTATTCCTTACAATTATTGCACTAAATATAAGAGTCACATATTAATCAATGTATGCCTCTTTTCCTTATTTTTTGTCAGATTAACAGCCAATTCATCCTTCTTTGTCAAAGTTAACAATAAAGCCTCATTCGGATCTTTGATACTAATTCATTAGATAACTCTTTTGCAAGTATTGGATTTTGATATGGACGATACAAGGAATATAGAACTATAGTTGTTGGTGATACTGCCTATAACGGGACATCATTAATTATTTTCTATGGATTAATACTAAGATTTGTATCCTAATCAATCATTCTTGGATAACTGCCAATTATTTTATTCTAGGTTGGCATTTGATAAATTCCTTAGAATAAAATCATCATGGCTCAAGTGGTTAAGAATTGGTCATAATGACATTCTTTTTATATCTTAGCTTGGTTAAGTGACGAAGCAACAATGGCCAATTAGGCCTCTTTCATAAACATCTTCAATTCTGGTGGATATAGTCCATTAACTAATATCATCGATTCTATAATTGTTGGTTACACATACAGTCAGGAATTGAAACAAATGTTGATTTGGATTTGCTCATGGAAAACCTCTAAAAATAGATAATGGAGCTACATTAGTTGTGTAATTATCCATCATATCTATTTGGAATGCAATTAGCACTATTGGATCACTTGTTATCATATTACATGTTGTTTGGTTTGAGAATGCACCAAGTACTTGACTGTGAAATATAAGGTTGTGTTTATAAAAATATAAGAAATCTTAATAGATTTCACTCCATATAAGAAGAATAAAATCCAAATTTCAATACAAAAGTATTTAAATTTGATATAAAGTCCTGAAAAATATTCTTATTAGTAATCTCAATCACACATAACTCGAATTGCTTTGTTACCTTCACAATAAAGCAACTTAAATTTTCTTCACTAATCTTGATCCCGGTCAATGAGTTCAGAAAGCTATAACTCCTAATCTAATTATCCACTTGATACAAAACTTTTCAAATAAACACCACTATAAGCTATCTATATTTTCGAAAAATTTCAGCCCAATCCAACTTACAGATTGTAAGATAATGCCAAAATTCCGCACTAGTGTCTCTTGGCCTCTTATTCAAAGTTTGATGCAGATATGCTAGCAATAACTTCTCCTTCTTCAATTGTTAATTCTAATTAAAACTTGGTGCATAGCTTGGTCTTTGCGTCCTTTACTATTATGCCAATTTTCACCTTGTTTTGATAGATAGAACTCTAGATATTGTAAAATCCCTAAACAACTTCAAATTGCCAAATTCTGGTATCTTGTTGCAATAATGAGCAAATATTTCCTAGCCGCACCATTCGATTGTAACAAGACTTCTTGTACTCTTAGCTCATCTAATCAACTAGACATTTTCTAATTTACAAGTGTAGATGTTGCACTAATTGCACAAAGCAATAAAAAGTGCTAGCCCTAATTTTCTTATCTAAAATCCAATTTATCAATACAAACCCTGATTTTGAATAACCATTACTCCATCCTCACAAATCTTAGGAAAGCAAACTTTTTGCCTGTGGAATGAACTCAAAACGTTCTCTCAAATCCTACTTGCCAATCTTCAAATGTTTCGAAATCTCTGCCTTTGGTGGTTGTTTTTGTAGCTAGAGGTCTATATTTAATCTTGTCTCATATCCGATCATCTCTCGGGTATTAATCCAATTTATTTTAAGGATATTTAAACTTAATCCTATCCTCAACTCAACCTTGGTATCTATCATATTAACTTTTTACTTCTCTTATCCTATTTTTATTAACTTATGGCTTTATTAAAAGCCGTGAATGAGTTTCTACAACCTAGAAGAAAATTTTAATAACTAACTTTTATCTTTTAGCTATTAAAACAAGAATTAATCTAAGAGGCTTTTATAAATCTTTTCTTAAGTACATTAAGTTTCTAATAAATTAAGATAATTAAATATTAAATAAAATTTATCCTTATTCATACTTTTCACTATATAAATATGTTACAACATGACATCCATCCCCTCTAAACCTGCGCATCCTCCGGTATGCGCCAATAAAGCATATGTCATAATTGGCATCATACCATCTCTTCATTTCTCACACCAAGTTCTTCTTCATCATATTCATCATTTATTTTAATATAATTATCTTCTTCAATGTCATTCATATCTTCAATATGATCCTCCACATTTATTTCTTCATCTCGTCTTTTGAAAATCTTTACTCGCTTCTCAGCAATAGATATCTTCAACCTTGTACCATCCAATTCTTTCAATGAATATTTAGTATTATCATGAACTGTTACTACTACATATGGTCCAAACCAATATTTTGAAAACTTTCTTAAGGTACTATGCTGCTTATCTAAACTATTATCATAAATAAATATCCAATCACCTTCTTCAATTGCTTTAGGCCTCAATCGATGTTGTTTGTCAAACCAAGCCTTGTTCCTTAGCCTTGCCCTTTATAATCTTTTCAATGCTAATTCCACATCTTCCGGTCTTTCATCAAGTTGCTGAATTCTAATAGCCAACAACTCTTCTCTTCTTAATCCATCTTTCTAAGATAGCATATTCCAAGTTGGCACATGTTTTTCAATTGGCATAATAGGTTTTTGACTTGTCATCAATTCCACTTGCATATATCATATCACCAAAGTATGTGTTGTTTGATCAGTCCATAATGTATAAGATAGAAGTCGAGGGCATTCTCTCACTCTTCTATTACAGGCTTTAATCAAGTCTTTTACAATTGGTGGGTGTCCATGTTCACTCTTTGCATTTTCCTCTGGATTATAAACAGAAGTCAATGATAATTTGACTCCACATCTCTTAAAGAATTCAAAAGCTTCATGTGCATTTAATTCTCCATGATCTATAGTGATCTTTCTCACACATCCATAGCGACAAATAACATCCTCAAGCAAAACTCTATAAATTCCTTTTGTAGACTTTGTCCTTAAAACCCTGCCTTCCACTTGATTTGATAAATCTTCATGAGCCAAAATTAAATATCTCATTTGCCATACTTCCATCGACATAATAACCAAATCCATAATCCATTTAAAATGAATGGCCAAAGGATATGTTGGATGTAAACCATCTTGATGTCGTATATTTAAATACATTTGACAAGTTATACAAGATTCTACAAATAAAGTTACATCTCGATACATATTCTTCCACCAATATCGTTCCTTTAATTTAGTAAAAGTAGTCCAAATTCCTCTATGCCCTGTCCATAAATTATCATGAAATTCTTTGAGTAGTTCTAGTTAATCTTCTTTGGTATCTACTACTTGTTGTGGCATTCTAATATTTGATTTTGGCCTTTTCCATAGAAATCCTCCTTATAATATGAACTAATATGTCTTTTTCTTGATCTGTCTAAATTTTTCAACCAACCAATTAGCATGCTTGGTTAATATGCTCAAATAATGTCTAATATTTAATAAATTCCCTTCATAGGTTTCTTCATGAAATGGCTTATTTTCCTTGTTCAATTGTAAAATTGAATAAAATTTTGTATCTACATCATCAATATCCTCTATCATCTCATCTTCTCCATCATATCTTGCTTGAGATAACATATCTGCTACGGAATTGTCATTTTCCGCAACATACTTAAACTTTGGATTTAATGATTTGATATAAGCAATCCATCTCAACATTGCAATGTCCGGGATTGTACAATTAATAATTATTCCAAGCAAAGGCAAACAATTTGTTTCAACCACCACTATTGCCCCAATTAAATAATCATTTTCAACTTTCATAGCTGAAACAACTCCTTATAATTCTCTTTTCACTTGAGAATATACATGTTGGCATGTATTTAAAACCTTAGCTCCAAATCGAACTGCAAATCTATGTTCATTTAAATCATCTTGAGACACTGTCCATCCAATAGCAAGTGGACTAGTATCCACTCTAAGAATCATTAGTCTATTGCACTAATATCAATTTTTTTCAATATTGGAGGTGATATCAATAATTTCTTCAATATTTGCATTGCTTTGATATGCTTTTTTTTTTATTTAAAATGATAACCTTTGCATAATAATTCATACAATGGATCCGCTATATGAGCATAGTAAGAAATCCAAATACGATAGAACATACATGCATCCAAAAATCTATGCACCTTTGTTAAAGAATTGCAATCTTTTTTTATTCTTCCAATTGCATTAATCTTGGCTGGATTTGATTTTCTTCCATAAAATCCACATAAATGTCCAATAATTTTAACTTCTCATATTCCAAAGATAGATTTTATACCTGATAATGTAAGATGAACTCCCTCAAGTCAAGTCAATATCTTTTTTCAATCTTACATATGATCAACAATATACTTGCGACATTCTCTCTTATCTAAAGTTTCATCCTTGTCATCTTCTTTGCACCCTTTTATAGGGACATCATCTAGAAAAGACATAGTCTTCTTAAGAATAAAATCCCTTAACACCTTGTTCATCCTATTTATCATATGCGCAATTGAGTTAATAGCACCTTGAGAAAGAATACACATTCTATTGTCTATTCTTTATAATCTTTTGGCAAAGGTCCAGTAATGGATTTCACCTTCATATCTACTGTCTTATATTTTTTTTCAACCATAACTTCTAATATTTGAAAAGATTCAATCATATCATAAACTTCTTTTAAATGAATCTGTATAATATTATCATCGTGACTTAATCCAATAGATGCAATCAATTCCAAAGGATCTTCTAATTCGTTTTCTTCATAAATACCAATAATCTTTTCATCATCTTCTAATATTTTTAACCCATATAATTCCTTTTCAATAGCGCATAATTTTTTTTTCTCATTTCTTTTTAAATCCTCAATCCTCTTATACATAACACTCCCATTTTCAAGAATGCCAATAAATCCTGTATCAATGGTACATATATCTTGCGAGAGTACCTCCCCTCATAATCCTGCTTTATAGTGGTATTCCTTAAAAATCCGTAAATTCTTCAACAACTCTTGGCAATGGTTTCTCTCTCAATCTATCTCGATTGCGTTTATGATTTGGAGAAACAGTCAAAAATTGTACTGTCCTTCTCCCATCTTCACTACAAATCCGTGCATAAGCTGATCTATCATTAAGTACTTTTGTTTCTATTCGAGTTGCAATAATATATGATTGTCTCAATATAAGAGGATAAGTTATTGTATCTTGAACAAAGAAATATTGTTCTATTGCTACATCACCAATCTGAATCTTCACATCTAGGTAAGCACCATATAATTCACCTTGTGTATTATTAACTGCCCGTATTATCCATCTATCTTCCGTATCAATTGGCCACTTTTGTTTCATGTAAAAAATCCTTAGACATAAGATTTATTTCTGAACCATGGTCAATCAAGGCTTCATGTTGATTCTTAGCAATATAGGCATGTATTGATAAGGCTTCCACAAGATCCTCCTAATCCGTAGTTCTATCAATTATTGCAGTAGTCCTCAATAAAGCTTCTTGTGGCATCTTCTTCTTATACATTGTGGAAATGGTAGAAGATCAAATCCCACTTGCTTCAATATTTCCAAAAAATTCTTGCTTACCATTGTCATTCAACCTAGTACCATAACTTGCAATTTCCATTATTGCAATCCCATTTGATATCAAATAATCCTTAATCAATGCTTTCATGTCTCCTTTATCAAAGTTAGTTTAGAAAAAATCACCAATATTCTTTAACGCCACCTTTCCATCTTTCCAAAAAACAATGCCTTGTTAGATCATTTCATTGAATTCACCACAATCCTTTTGAGAATGGGAATCATCATCACACCAGATGTATCTTTACACATATCTTTGCTTAAAAATAGATTTTGGATTCATTGCAAAAGTCTTCTCTTCAAGCCTTGCAAGTTTAATTTGAAGATTCTACATCCTGCATATAAGTTCTTCAATCCCTACATCTTCTTTCTTTGATGTAGTTGTTGAAGGTTAAATAATAGGTACCGTTAATCGTGAAATGGGCACTTGAATTTTAGGTACCTGCACCATTCTTTAGATATCAACCCTGTCCTTTCTCTTTTCCTTTTTTGCAAGCAATTCTTCTATATCTTCGACTTCTTTCTATTTTAAGGACAAAGTCTACAAAAGGAATTTACAGAGTTTTGCTTGAGGATGTTATTTGTCGCTATGGATGTGTGAGAAAGATCACTATAGATCATGGAGAATTAAATGCACATGAAGCTTTTGAATTCTTTAAGAGATGTGGAGTCAAATTATCATTGACTTCTGTTTATAATCCAGAGGAAAATGCAAAGAGTGAACATGGACACCCACCAATTGTAAAAGACTTGATTAAAGCCTGTAATAGAAGAGTGAGAGAATGCCCTCGACTTCTATCTTATACATTATGGACTGATCAAACAACACATACTTTGGTGATATGATATATGCGAGTGGAATTGATGACAAGTCAAAAACCTATTATGCCAATTGAAAAACATATGCCAACTTGGAATATGCTACCTTAGAAAGATGGATTAAGAAGAGAAGAGTTGTTGGCTATTAGAATTCAGCAACTTGATCAAAGACCGGAAGATGTGGAATTAGCATTGAAAAGATTATAAAGGGCAAGGCTAAGGAACAAGGCTTGGTTTGACAAACAACATCGATTGAGGCCTAAAGCAATTGAAGAAGGTGATTGGATATTTATTTATGATAATAGTTTAGATAAGCAGCATAGTACCTTAAGAAAGTTTTCAAAATATTGGTTTGGACCATATGTAGTAGTAACAGTTCATGATAATACTAAATATTCATTGAAAGAATTGGATGGTACAAGGTTGAAGATATCTATTGCTGAGAAGCGAGTAAAGATTTTCAAAAGACGAGATGAAGAAATAAATGTGGAGGATCATATTGAAGATATGAATGACATTGAAGAAGATAATTATATTAAAATAAATGATGAATATGATGAAGAAGAATTTGGTGTGAGAAATGAAGAGATGGTATGATGCCAATTATAACATATGCTTTATTGGCGCATACCGGAGGATGCGCAAGTTTAGAGGGGATGGATGTCATGTTGTAACATGTTTATATAGTGAAAAGTATGAATAAGGATAAATTCTATTTAATATTTAATTATCTTAATTTATTAGAAATTTAATATACTTAAGAAAAGATTTATAAAAGCCTCTTAGATTAATTCTTGTTTTAATAGCTAAAAGATAAAATTTAATTATTAAAATTTTCTTCTAGATTGTAGAAACTCATTCACGGCTTTTAATAAAGCCATAAGTTAATAAAAATAGGATAAGAGAAGTAAAAAGTTAATATGATAGATACCAAGGTTGAGTTGAGGATAGGATTAAGTTTAAATATCCTTAAAATAAATTGGATTAATACCCGAGAGATGACCGGATATGAGACAGGGTCAAAATCAGACCTTCAACTATGTAAATGACCACTGAAGGTAGGAATTTAGAACATTTGAAGATTAGCGACTAGGATTCAATAGCGAGCTTAAAGCTTGTTTCATGGAATTTTAGCATGTTGCCATAGGATTTTGGAAGAGTTGGCAATTGCTATTCAAATTTAGTGTTTGTATTGGTATTTTGAGGTTTTATAGAAGAGAATGATGGCTTGCATTCTTGACCGATTGTACAATTTATCTAGCATCTACAGCTCAAAATTTGATATTGTTTGGATTATTGGATGTGCTGAGTGTATACAAAATTTTGTGTTAATCTAGCAATGCAATCAGGAGATATTTGAGCTTTGATACAAAGGATTGTCGGAAGTTGGCACTTTAGGATTATATAGGGATTGTGTGATAACTGAAGATCTACTAATCGGATTAATGTAAATTTTGACTTGGTGATAAAAGACTTATAGTTTGAGCTACATACCAAGTTTGAGCAAAAGTTAATGGTTATAGAAGGAGAAATCACCACTAGAATTTCTACATCAATTTTCAAGTTGGCAGCCGAGTATCATAAGTGTGGTTTTGGGCATTTTCTTGTAATCTATAAGTTGGATTGAGCTGAATTTTTTTAAGCATGTAGAAAGATTATACCAATATTTGTATGCAAAGTTTCACACTAATTAGACAGTTGAATTAAAAGTTATAGCTTGTCAAAGCTCATTGATTAAGATTAGGACTTATAAACAAAAACAAAAATTGCTTAATTATAAAAGAAACAAGATAATTGGGATATATATATAGTTGATGTTACTAAGAGAACTGTTTTTAAATACTTTTGAATTAAAGTTTGAATTATATTCCTCATACATGGGTGAAACCTATTAGGATTTCCTTGATTATTTGCAAATACAACTTTATCTTCTACAGCTAAGTGCTCGATGCATTCCCAAATAAGACAATATGAAGTACGACAGCGCTCTTTCTTGTCTTCCTTTCAATGGGCGTGTTTTCCTTCGTGAGGTGTTCTCATTCTTATTAACCATAATCTTTCTTCATATTACTAATATTGCTTTCGATCTCCAATCTAACTATTTAATTGGCTTCACTTTCAAATCGACACCAACTTTAGAACCTCTTTGTATGTCATGCAAAAACTACTTATTCGGTAATTAATTCCTAATACTCAAAATCATTGTCAATCCCTCGCAATGACACCAAAAATATGATTTATCATTTTATTTATTCTTCCAATACTACTTAGAACAAACTTGTAAAGGGAGAGTTCAAACATAGGAAAAGATTAAACACATGAAATACATCTGTCAGAGTCACACAATTAACCGCTTTTGATTGGCAGAGTCTAATGAACATGTAAATGCTCTAAAATGTCTCCGTCCACTTCATCTTTCTACTGCTACATAGTCAAGAATAAACTTTGTAATACTATCTTCCATAATTCTCTTATAATATTCTCTTGTCTTCTTTCAATCTCATAACAATATCAGACAATATTGTATTGTCTAAATAAACTGTATACAACCGCTTCACATTCCAATCATTGAAAATAACTTCATATTAAGAATCCAATCCGAAATTAATCATCTTTCCAATATACTCTTTTACCGCTCAATTCTTATAGCCAATACGACACAACATTCTCATTATAATCAAACTAAATTGATATATTCAATCTTCAGCTTCCAATTTGCCATACCAAATTCAATCATTAAACAACTTTAATTTCTTATTTATCTATATATAAATTGAATTTTTTTTTTTATTACTTTATTTCTCAGTTTATATGGTATGATCAATCGGAATATATTTTGGATTCTCTATTATAGTATATCACAAAGAAATCAAAAGAAAGAGGTAGCACCAAGCTTATTTTGGCTCTTGATTCTCACAATCACGCCCCGATTTCTTCTTTGCTATTCTCTTTATAGTAAAAATTGAGATACCTACTGTCATCTTTCCTATCCTAACCACTTTTTTAATTAACCTCTCTATTTTACCACCTATATTGGCCAGCCAATGGATTAATCATCCAATTTATTAATTTTTAATCTTTATTCTAAAACCAAAATTATCTATTTATTCTACATGCGGTATAGTAAAAATAACCTTAGAAATTACAACATTTGAATCCACACATCCAATTTCATGAAATTCAAAGGCAAATAATTTACCTCATTTTGTTAACATCTCTTTGAAATATTCAATTTCCTCTAGCAACAAAGAACCATCAGAACCAATCTTCAATTCTTCAAAAGTCTTATTTATAAATTTTTGTCTAATATTCCTTGGATCCCTTAAGTTTTTTTTTTTTAATATTTTTTTTATTTATTCTTTAGAATCTTCTAGCAAAGATCCGGCAACAGGTTTTACTTTCATATCTATTGTCTTATATTTTCTTTCAACTATAATCTCTCGTGCTTGAAAAGATTCAAGTATATAGTAAATTTTCTTTTAATGAATTTATACAACCTTATCATCATCTTCTAATCCAATTGATGTAATCAATGCCAAAGGATTTTCCAATCCATTTTCTTCATAAATACCAAAAATTCTTTCATCATCCTATAATGCCTGCAATTCATATAATTCTTTTTCAATATTACATAGTCTTTTTTTTCTTTTTTTTTTTAAATTTATAATTTTTTATATATAATACTTTTATTTTCAAAAATATCAATAAAACTTGTATCAAAGGCATTTATTTCTTACGAGAATATTTCTTCTTTTATACCTCCATAATTCCATTTTATAGTGGTACTCTTCAAAAATCCGTAAATTCTTCAACAACCCTTGGAAATGGTTTCTCTCTCAATTTGTCTTGATTGCGTTCATGATTTGGAGGCATAGTCAAAAATTGTATTGTCCTTCTTCCATCTTCACTATAAATCCGTGCATAAGCTGAACCATCATCAAGTAATTTTGTTTCTATTTGAGTTGCAATAATATATGATTGTCCTAATATAAGAGGATAAGATGTTGCATCTTCATCAAAAAAAATTTATTCTATTGTAAAATCATCAATCTGAATTTTATATCTGGACAAGTACAAAATAATTCACCTCATGTATTATTAGCTATCCCTATTATCCATCTATGCTCCATATCAATTGGATATTTTTGCTTCATATAAAGATTCTTAGATATAAGATTTCCAAATTGTGGTCAATTAAAGCAACAATTGGCTCATCCATATCTCTAATCTTCATTAATGCCTTTTTAGTTGCTCTAATTCAATGCTTTTAAGTATAATGACTTAAAATTTTTTTCTTCTTGTTATTTGGATCATCAAAATGTACTCTTTGATTATAACTCCTTCCTTCTCTTATTGATTATTTATAACAATTGCCAATTTCATCTTCTTCATCCTCACATACATGTGTATGAACAGCATGATTCGATCAAATTTCACCTATTAATTACGTCTTCTGCTTAATATTGTCAATAATAATATCATGAAATTCTTTCTTTGCAATATCCAAAATCTCTTTCAATGTAAATTCAACTTTACCATTGAGCACACGTTCTTCAAGCACCTCCTTTAAATCTATTGCTACTTCAATATCAAAGAAAAGTTTGTAAATTGTGGACTTATTTTTTTTTCTGTAATCCTTTAATTTTTTTTTTAATGATATTGAAGTATCTTTTGTTGGTAACTCTTATGAAGCCATCTCACAAGCCTTATCTCTTCAAGTTTGCCTCTTCGAAGAACTTTCTTCTCTTGTCTCATTAGAATCATGTCTTCTCTTTTCTTCTATCAAGGCTTCATGTTGGCTCTTAGCAATATAGGCATGCACTAATAAAGCTTCCACAAGATCCTCTCAATCTATAGTTCCACAAATTATTGTAGTAATCCTCAATAAAGCTTTTTGTGGCATTTTCTTTTTATACATTGTAAAAATGGCAAAAGACCAAAAATCACTTGGTTCAATATTTACAGAAAAATCTTGTTTGCCATTGTCATCCATCCTAATACCATAACTTGCAACTTCCATTACTGCAATCCCATTTTCTGCCAAATAATCTTTAACTAGTGCTTTCATATATCCCTTACCAAAGTTAGTTTGAAAAAAATCACTAATATTCTTTAATGCCACTTTTCCATCTTTTCAAAAAATAATGCCTTATTGTACTATTTTATTGAATTCACCACAATCCTTTCAATAATGAGAATCATCATTATACCAAATATATCTTTATACAAATCCTTGCTTAAAAATAGCTTTTAAATTCATTGTGGAAGTCTTCTCCTCAAGCGTTACAAATTCAATTTAAAGATCCCGCATCCCGCATATAAGTTCTTCAATTCCGACATCTTTTTTTTTTGATATAATCATTGAAGTTTGGATAATAGGTATAATTGATTATGAAGTAGGCACTCGAGTTTTAGGTACTTATAAAATTCTTTGAATACCAATCCTATCTTCTTCTTTTTTTTTTTTCCTTTTTGCAAGCAATCCCACTATATCTTCAACTTCTTTTGATTTTGTTGTCAATCCTTCATCTTCTTTTTTATCCTCAAGAAGAATTTCTAATCTTTTTTGCAATTCTTTATCAACTGCTTGAAGAAATAATTCAACCTTATTTAATCCTAAGGTTACCTTTTTTACTTTCCATAATAAAAAATATTGCCTCTCAAATTTCCTTAATAATTTGATAGCTTACAATTTCTTATTAGGATGCTCAATCGATTCCAAAAATGATTTCTTAGTAATCCAATCAATTTCTTCCAAGAAATATTCATCTCTTAATGCATGAAAAAATATCTCCTAAGAATTTTTAGATTGTTCTATAATTGATTTTACATATTCTCTTATCTTTGCTATTGTAGCAAGTTCAAATAATAAAATCATATCCTTTTCAAAAATTCAATTCACTTCCATTTTTTGCACATAATATCTTAAATACTTAGAAATATTCCTTCTATCAAATTGGTCAATCTTGTTAACCACTGCTTGCAAAGCTTTGATTGTCAAAGCCTCCTTATGATCATTGCCATGTTGTTGCTGTATAAACAATATAAATACTTGAAACATACTTGTAGTATTTGGATCTAGATACATATCTTCACCACCAAAAGAAAATCCATTTGAAGCTCCACTTGAAGATCCACTTGAAGCGCCATCCAAAGCTCCATCAAAAATTCCAAAATCCACCTTCTTACCTTCAAGTGCCATCAATTCCAAATAACCAAAATAAAATCTAACACCTTCCATCCCAAACTTTTACGTCAGATTCATCACTTATGTTGTATTACATGATGTCCTATTTGAAAATGCATCGAGCACTTGACTGTGGAAGGTGAAGTTGCAAATCACAAATATCCAAGAACTTTTAATAAGTTTTATCCGTATAAGAAGAATATAATTGAATATCAATATGAAAGTGCTTAAGTCAAAACAAAGTGCTTAAAAATATTCTTTTTGATAACTTTATCTACATATAAATCCCAATTGCTTTGTTGCTCGTCGCAATCAAGCAACTAAGATTTTTCTTTACAAATCCTAATCTTATCCAATAAAATTCAATAAGCTGTAACTTTTTATCTAACCATCAACTTGATATGAAACTTTGCATACAAATGCAAATATAAGTCTTCTATGTGCTCAAAAAGTTTCAAATCAACTCAACTTATAGATTGTGAAAAATTAACCAAAATCCACACTAATATCACTAGGCTGCTAGCTTGAAGGTTGATATAGAATTCCTAGTGGTAAATTCTCCTTTTCTAATTATTAACTTTAGCTAAAATTTGGTGTATTTCTTTTTTTTTAAGTCTTCTTATACTATGCCAAATTTCACTATGATTTAACTAATAGATCTTTAGATATCACAGAAACCCCATACAATCCTAAATTGCCAATTTCTGGTACCTATTTCTATTAAAGATCATGTAAATCTCAATTGTACTATTAGATTGTTACAAATCTTTAGTTAATCTTAGCACACTCAATCATCCACACACTATTGAATTTGCAATTGTACATATAACTTCAATTACACACAATAGCTAAAAATATTGGTCCTAACTTTATTGCATAAAAACTTAACCTCCAGTACAAACATTGACTTTAGATAGTAATTGCTAAGTCCTTCTAAACCCTATAAAAACAAGCTTGATGTCTATGGAACGAGCTTAAAGCTAATCCTCCAACCCTACTTATTGATCTTCAAATGACTTGATTCCCTACCCTTGGTGGCCATTTTTGTGGTTGAAGGTCTGATTTTGACCTTGTCTCATATACAATCAATCTCGGGTATCAATCCAACTTATTTTAAGGATTTTTAAGCTCAATCCTATCCTCAATTTAATCTTAGTATCAACCATATTAACTATTTATCTTCTTTATTCTATTTTTATTAACTTATGGCTTTTTAAAAGCAATAATAAAGTTTGTACAACCTAGAAGAAAAATTTAATAACTAATTTTTATCTATTAGCTATTAAAACAAGAAAATAATCTAAGAGGCTTTCATAAATTTTTTTTTAAGTATCTAAAGTTCCTATTGATTCAAGATAATCAAGTATTAAGTAGAATTTATTCTTATTCATGCTTTTCAATATATAAATATGTTACAACACGACAACATGGTCGTACTATAATTGCTTACAGTATATAAAATCTAGTCAAAATGTATAATATGTTTATAGATTCTAATATATATTAGAATAGTTAGAAAAGTAAAAAAAAGGGAATTAGTACAAGAAACTTTATTTTAGATTTTTACTTAGTTTGATTATGGTGTTTAAATTATATAGGACCTAAATGTTTAATATAAAGCCTTGAAAAGCAATTGGAGTCCAAAGAAGAAGAATTAAACTACTAAGAAGCTTATTTGGAATGATGAAGATAAATTAAGAATGAATGAAGGAAAAGAAAGAAGTTCTTTATTCCTAATGGTTAATGGTTATACCCAATTGGCTTTGAGGAGGCTGCCTGTGAGGAGAAGAGGGATTTTGGCGACTTTAAAGAGAGTATTTTAAAAAGCAAAGACTAGGAATAGAAAGCTTGTTTTTTTAACTATAAATTTGGTATAAGAATTAAGAGATTTGGAATTAATATGATGGAGAAATAGATGCTTAAAATTAAGGTATACAAATAGTATCTATTGTCACTCTTTTGAGGACTTGCGGAGTTGTATAAGAGCTTTTGGAGATTGGGAGGTGTAATTGGAGAGGTGGTTTCAAGATCAACATTTAAAAGAAAAAAATTATAATATTTGAAATTCTAAAGAAGGAGATATTAGAAGTCAAAGACAATAGAGTGAGTTCCAAGGCAGAAAGAAGATCATTTTATTGATAGTGATGGTTTTTACCATATCTTGAGCTTCCAAATGAATTTTTGTCTAAATATTTTTAAAAAGGTATATTATTATATTAAGATGCTATATATCAAAGTTTCATAGCATTTAAACTTTTAATTTGTGAGATATGAAGAAGTTAATATACAGGTATTTGTAAATAAGGTGTCAAGGATATGAACTAAAATAGATACATAAGTTAGTAAAAACTATGTCAAAGAAAAATAACAAGATAGAAATAAAAAAGTATATATATTCAAGAAGAAACTGGAATGCCTATTGCCAAAGACTAGAAAATACATGAGACTCTTGAACTAGATTAGAAGCAAGAAAAGAATCAACAAGAGTGAAGAAGGCTTCATTCTTCTCTCTATTTATACTATCTATCTAAGAGCTACATGGCGATATTTTATAGGACCTCCTACATGTGTCTAATTTGTAAAATACGTGTCAAATTTGTAAGATAAGTTTTCCACATGTATGCCACATATTTGGCTTATTTTGCAAGCTACTAAGATGTGCAATACATGGCTAGCTTGTTCTATAAGCTACCAATATTTGCGACACGTGGCTAGCTTGTTGACCAAGTTTCTAACCTATTAATCACTTATAGACATGTATAAAGGTGATTTCACGTCTATGAAGCTTGTAAGAAACTTCTTTCTAAGATATTATCAAATTTATTTATTTTATTTACTTCTATTAAGTTATATTAATTAAATAGTTACTGAAATAAATCTTATATCCATGACATTATCCCCCCTTCTAGGGACGAGTTCCATGAGGAGCGATGATTACATGTTGAGGAAGTCTACTATATGTCGAATTGTACTTGCCACGCATTCTGATCTTTGTTCCCTTTAAAGGTAGTTGATAAGTCTTTTAGCCATCGATAGTGCCCCATACCAAGGCAAGAAGACCACCCTGTTATTTGATCATTATTGATGCCTTCATAACTTCCTTCAAAAAAAACATTTGGAACTTGTATTCTATCAAGAGTAGTTCTTACCTCTAAAAGTATTATCAAATATCGGGAGTCTCTTCCAAGGTTGTGATATCAAACACGTTGTCAAGTAGAGAGAATTCGCCTTGAAAAAACGCTGGGTTCCTAGCTGCTACTAGAACTAGCAGGGAACATGAGAAGAAGCCGTGCAAGTATCTTCTATACTTGCACAATATTTGTTCAAGCTTTCAAATTATACTTGTATTATACTTATACAAGATTTGTACAAATATAAAGTATAAATCCTTGAATAATATTTGTATAAATACTTGTATAATACTTATACAAATATTATATAATACTTGTATAATACTTATATAAATACTTATATAAATACTTATATAATACTTATATAAATACTTATATAAATACTTATATAATACTTAAATAAATACTTATACAAACACTTATATAAAATAATATATAATCCTTGGTATAATACTTATACAAATATTATGTATAATACTTATAGAATACTTATATAAATACTTGATATAAATATAAGTATATACACTTATATAAAAGATATAAGCAAAGTGTGTATATATTCAAGTATACCTCAAAATACAACCCCATATGAGGAATACAAGTTATACAATAAGATAAAACTAAATAAATCACTAAAAATCCATCCAAAGTTCAAAGCAAGCGTGCTTACAACCTATGGAAAGCCAATTATCCATTGTAAAACATATCAAAATTTCACAAATATATGACTTACCGTTTAAAAGTTATGGCTAAAAGAAGTAGGCACTAAAATATCCAAGCAAATGCAAAGGCAGCAAAGCTCCTCTTCACTTCAGCCTTTGTTGTGATCACTTCCCTTCTCCAAATTAGACATGCAATAGCTTTTTAGAAAGCTCACTCCATCATCAAACTTATTTTAAAATTTCGCATGCATGTCTCTTAAATTCTAGATTTTGTAGCTAGTTGATTCTACTCTTCAAACCCTAGCAACAATTTGCCCTCTTTGACACTTTACGGCTCATAAAACTTTCATCAAAGCTCCAAATGTATTGAATTTTGTTTTTGTGGAAAGCTTACACAAGCTACTATAAGCACCTAAATTATCAAAAAGATTGAATAGACTGTCCGACTTGGGTGATTGAACAAAGTCTCTGCCCCTCTTCATCGGGTGGCAGCAAACCCTTTCCCACTCTCAAGCTCACAACTTTCGCTCTCCAACTCCAAATGCTACAAGAAATGTCTTGATAGAAAGCTAGCACAATTTTCCACACTTTTAATAAATTTCACTAAGAAAGAATCGAAATCAAACTTGCAGTAGCAGATCGAAGTTTTTGCCATCACTTTTTGATAGCAGCAGACCTCATTCTAGTAAAACAAGCATAACGTTTTGCTCACAACTCCAATATAAGCAAATGAGTAGGTTTTAGAATTCTCTCAACTCCAAGAACACACACCCCAATTTTCATTACAAACGCTTTTATATCCTTGGAGCTATCTCTCTCCAAAATTCACTATTCAAAAATTGCCAAATCCTAGGTCTAGCAAGAGGAGTATATTCCCCTTTGTTTCCATATTAGACTATGACACGCCTACATGGACAGCCAAATCCTATTGGATAGGCCCTATTCATCCCATGCTCTTCTTTCTTATCCCTCACAAGGCCCATTCTACCTTAAAAGTCAATAAGAAAGATAAAACAACCTATACCTTTCTTCTAGTTACAAAAGAGTCTATTCTAGAACACAAGTAAGGTAGGAACAAAACAAATAGCCATCTTAATTTACTAACGAAGTGGCTATAATAAATCCTCTTCTTATAATATCTTCTAAAATAACTTCTAGCACTCACACATGTAATAATAATAAATACAAGATATATAATATTTTTACATACTATATATAAATACAATATGACAACGTTGTATTTTGCCATCAATTTGAGGAAGGACATGTCATTCTTGAGAGTCTTCATTTCTATTCTATCATCTTGAAGGTTGTAATAGTTATAATATTTTGTCCAATAAGTTAGCAAATGATGGTTGTAGAGTGGAATTTGCCAATTGTTGACCTTCTATCTCTTTAGCACAAAAAAATTTAAAGAAATAGCAAACAATGATACAAAATAGAATGAAAACTCTATAGAACTTGCTTTGCTTTATAGCAAAGATTTTTTTGACTTTTTATCTTCATTTTGACAAATGTCGTCCATAAAATACATTAACTTTTGTTCATGCATTTGTTAGATTCCTGGATGGCTTCTATGTGCATTCACTAATATTATATCTGTGCCAATATACAAGATATTTCAATTAATTTGGTATCGCCTAGAATCTAAAATTTCTTTGACCTTGAATTCTTCATTGTTGTCCATTTCTATAGGAAGCGGTGGCATTTGTCTTCTTCTTTGTATATCCATTGTCTTGTATGGCTCAAGTAGTAACACATGGAATACAAGATGGATCTTCATAGATTTTGATAGGCATAATCAATAAGCAATTGGATTGATTTATTCATTAATCAAAAAAGATCAAAGCTTATAATAATCCAGCTTGTAGCAAGGACAAATAGTCATGAGATTACGACGAAGTAACCATACCTTATTGCCCACATAGAATTGAAGTTGTTCCTTGTGATAGACATTTGTATTGATTTTTTGTCGTTCTTGAGCTTTCTTTAGTTGTACCTTCATTGTTACATGTAGCTTTGATAATTGATTTGCCAAATCTTTCGTCACAGGATTATTAACTTTTAAAAAATCAAAAATATCAAGTCATGGATGATAATCATAATTTATAAAGAATGGAGTTTGTTGAGCAGAAGAATATATTGTATTATTATAAGCAAATTCGACCAATGGCAAAAGAATTGTCCAATTATCTTGATGGTAGTTGATGATATATCTCAAATATTACTCCAAAACTTGATTTATTCATTTTGTTTGTCTATTAGTTTGACGGTGGATAGTTGAGGATAATTTTATATCCACCTTCAATATTTAAAAAGAATCCTCCAAAACCTTGATATAAATTGTGTTCCTCTGTCTGATATGATATTCTTTGATAGTCTATGATAGCTATAGATATTATCAAAGAAGAGTTTAGCTATTTCTTCACCTGTAATAGAATTTGTACATGGTACAAAATGTGTCGTCTTGATAAAACGATCTACAATCACAAATATAGAGTCATATGAACTTGACTTTAAAAGATCTATGATAAAATCCATAGAAATAGAAGACCAAGGTTGTTTTAATACAAGTAATGGTTGGAAAAGTCCGTAAGGTTGGTGACAAGGAAATTTGATCTTGAACAAACATTTTATTACTGTACAAACTCTTTCACAGCCTTCCACATTTGAAGCTATCAAAAATCTCTTGATATTAGCTCTAAAGTCTTATTATATTCAAAATGTCCAGCCATAGGGAAGTTGTAATGATCTTCTAGAGCACGTAGTCGTGTTGCACCTTCTGGAATATATAAGCATCCTTTAAAATAGAGCAAATCGTTCTTGAATTCAAACTTAGAAGTATCATGACACTTAGATAAATTATTCTTAATCTCATGGATAAGAAGATCTAAAGATATCTTGGACTATATTTGCTTGATAAAAGTAAAATCAACAATTAATATTGATTTCATTGCTCAAAGATGAAATTGCTCTGGCTTCAAGAAGATTATTTTTTATTGATCAAAAGCTAAATCTCTTTCTTATGATATAAAATAAGAATGTCTAGAAAGGGTATCAAATAGACTTTGTTGTTTTCTTGGCTAATATATGATAATAAACTCAAATCTTGACAAAGACATGCTTCAACAAGCTTGGCAATAATTCAAGACATGCGCGGATATGAAATACTTGAGGTTCTTATTATCCGTATATACAATGACTGAATTAGAAGCACCTTCCAAATAGTGACACCATTCTTGAAAAGAATCCACAATTGCAAGAAGTTCTTTATCATGGATTTTATAATTGATTTCTATTATTGAAAATTTCTTGGAATGAAAAACTATTGAGTGGAGTTTGTCATCTTCTTCCATTTATGACAATATTTCCTCTAAAGCAAAGTCTAAGGCATCTGTTTCTATAAAAAATACCTTCAAATAGTCAACGTAATACAAGATTGGTGCAAAAGTAAAAGCTATCTTCAAAGCCTCAAACAATGGTTTTGTTTTTTTTACTCCACTCAAGTTTGTCCTTACAAGTTAAGGATATAAGTGGAATTGCGACTTGAAAAAAAGTTCTTGATGAAGATTCAATAGTAATTGGCAAATTTCAAAAAAAATTACACATCTTTTATTGTTTTTAGAATCTTCCAATCTATAACTGTTTGGATTTTTTTAGGATTCATTTTGAGACCATTATTCAAAATGATGTATCCTAAGAAGTCAATTTGAATAGTATGAAATATACACTTTTCTATCTTAGCATATAATCCTATATCTTTAAGTTTTTGTAATACACGATGAACATAAAATTTATATTCTTCTATGTTCTTAGAGTAGATTGAAATATTGTCTTAATAATAAATAACAAAGCCATCAAAAAATTCACAAAAAATGTCATTTATAAGATGTTGAAAAGTAACTAATGCATTTATAAGTCCAAAAGTCATGACATTATATTCAAAATGTCCATACCTTGTTTGAAATGTAGTCTTTTATTCATCACCTTCTTTGATGTGTACTAGATTGTATGCTCTTCTTAGATCTATTTTTGTATAGATCTTGGCTTGATTCAATTTATCAAGAAGTTCAGATATTAGATGCAGAAGATATCTATTCTTGATGGTAATCTTATTGAATCTACAATAATCTACATTCATCCATAGTGATCCATCTTTCTTCTTTACAAACAAGATAGGAGCTCCTATTGGAGATTTTGAATGGCGTATTAAATTCTTGGCCAAGTTCTCATCAATATATTTCTTGAGTTCAGCCGATTCATTCTGGGATAGATAATAGATCGATCGAAATGGAGGCTGAGTTCTCTCTTTGAGATCAATTAAACAATCATATGGATGATGCTTCGGAAGAATGTCTGCATTCTTTTTCTTAAAAATATCTTAATAATCTTGATATTGGCTTAAAATGCTACTTGAAGTCTTTCCACCGTTAGAAATGGATGTAGCATAAATTGCAAAAGATGATCCTTCTTTTGTTTCATTCGTAAAAGCTTTAGTGCCTATAAATACGAGTTTTATTATAGTAGGCTTATGATTTGTTATTTGATTTACAAGACTCTTATTAATGTTTTGAAAAAAATCAAGTCTATAGGAAATCCAATTTATTTGAGGATTGTATTTTTTTAGCCATGATAAATCTAAAATAATTAGATTAGACGGAGATTTAATCATATTAAAGACTATACAACTATTATGACCATTTATTGCTATATTTTTAGGAAAAATTTTATGAATAACATTTCCAGAAGATAACGGATGACCATCTATGACTTCTATATGTATAGATTTAGTTTTTTATACTGAAGGTATTTTACAACTTTTAACAAATTCTTTATCTAAAAAACATGCTGAGGCTCCTGAATCTAATAAGGTAGTGCTTGTGTGATTTTTAGGTCCCAAATAGACATCTATTATAAAACAAGAAGAGGGTTTCAAAGGAGAGGATAGGACCTTTATTACAAGTTGTACAAGATTCCAACTGCACGGTGTCGCGTGGCGTGAACTTCTATCTAGGAATACACCGGGTACCTAGCTGTAGAGAATTTTACTTAATATTTATTGGCTAAACTCTAATGAGTTATTTGTCCTTAATAAGAAGGACAAATACACACGATAATATAAGAAAAAGGTTTTGTATGATTAAAACCTCTTATTTTTAAGTAGGTTTGTACATAAGTTTTCTCTATGATATGTAGAAAATCCTTAAAAACCTTTTAAAGACTCATCTATATGCCAAAATCATATCATGGCTCTATACATCCACCTTTTACACCTCCATAAAGTCTTGGCTCCCAAAAACACCTTTAGTATGCACAAAAGTCCAAATTTGCAACAAAACCCTTAAAAATATATTTTCCCGCAAAGGATGTTTTTCTTTCCAAACTTTAGAAAATCATATCTTCTGATCCAGCCGTTCAGTCTTCTTCAAACTTTCAGGAAAGGTAGAATTCACCTTTAAGCTTTACCAGAAAAAAATTCAACCGCAAATATACTTCCGATCGTTTGATATCTCAAAACCCCTAGCAGGTGCTTAAAACCCTAGCTCAGAGACACCTGAGCACTATTTTCTCTATATCTCACAAACCCAAAACCCTAATGCCACAAAAATTTTGTACATAGTCTTGTGACATAAACATATATACTCCTGAAAATTTTGAGCCAAAAATCTATCAAATTGACTAAGATATAGCTCAAAATGTAACCGCTAGTTAAGCAGAGTCACTTACTGCCTTTAGCTTACAAGCACTGACTTCAACTCGCAATATCTCCTTGATCCTAGCTTGGATTTTATCGAGATATACGTGAAAAGTGTAGCCGAGAAAGTGCGCTTTCCAACCTCAGTCGCCGATCTTTGATTGCTCTCTGTATGCGCGAGATATATCCAAAAGAGTGACAGTATGTCCAAAATCGACACCCTAACTTTGAGCGCCTATAACTCCTTCATTAAAAGTCCAAATCATGCAAGATTTGCACCTAAACCATACCCAAAAACCTAAACCTGATGACCCTAGCCTCTGATGTTCGACTCCCCCGAAAAACAAACCCTAACTCCTAATAAACCCTCGGGCAGCCTCCTTGAAGCCCATTGGGCATGATTTTTGGCCAATTAGAATAGAGATTTCTATCATCTACCTCTATTCATCCACATGGATGGCCAAACTACCCTTTTTATACTAAAAACCCTTTTCTAACCCTTCTTCTTATAAGATTTACATACTTGGTGCTTTAAGCACCAAATAAAAGAAGTAAATAAGATCTTAAGGATCACCAATGTCTAACATAGGTGACTTAAGATATATACAAGTTATTATCCATATAAAATTAATTTCAAAAGTCACTACTAAAATAAAATAAGGTTGTATAAACCTTAATAATAATCCTTTTAATAGATCTTTTCTAAACTAGCAACCTAATCACATCCTATAACCAATAAAAGTCCACTGATATGGCTCTCATTTAGCTATGTAGTAAATTGTACATTAAATATACATGTACAATTTTTTCATATAGTAGCCGAACCACAACACGACAACGGTCTCTATTGTAGCTGGACAAACTCGTTTTTTGACATATTGTCTTCTTTGACAGCGGTACTATTCATCTTGTGGTTGCGTCATTTCTTCGGACAATGCTAAGCAGTGTATTTAGATTCTCCACAATATAAATACAATCCTTTTTAACAATGACAAGTCTTTTCTTATTCAATAAGAAGTTTGAAATGTATCTCGTCGATTTGTATGTCTTCTACTTCTGAATGTATGTATTGAGAAGACATTGATATTGCTATTGTATTATAGTAATATTAGGGCTCTCTTATGCGGCTGTCTAATCAAAATTCAAAAAGCCGATTGTCACACTTCACAGCAAAATCAATTGTTTGACTCAATATTTGAGGATCAAATAAGTTGATCATCAATTTTTTTACCTCATATTGTAATCCATAGAAAAATTGACTAATAAAGGCAACATCATCCCACTTGGTATCAATTACTAATTGTCAAAATTTTGAAGCATATGATGTCACTGATTGATTGCCTTGTCGCAAGATACGGATCTTGTTAATTGCAACTTAAATTGTATCATGTTTTCTATACATAGATTAAGATTCCGCTAAAAATGCCTCCAAATTATGTAATATTAGATCACATTATTTAAGAAAAGATGAAAATCATAATAAAGTAGAATCTGACAATAGTGTTTCAATAAACCTGACTTGTAATCTCTGGATTGGATAACTTTAGGGTTGAAGTTCAATCACCAGTTGTACTTGATTGATGAATCCTTGAAACTTAGATCTCGTGCCATTGAATTTCTCTGATAAAGTAATTTTTGATTCTTTGATGCTTGAATGGTGTTCAATTGTAGGATAAATGGTATGGCCTAAAGCAGCTCGAATCATCTCTATATCTTCACATCTTGGTAGTCTTGTTGCTCTTTGTAGTAGTGCATTGGGTTGATGCATTGTAAGCATTAATTCTCTCATTTGCTCTTGCATTTGTAGCACTGCACTCTTCATTCCAGTAAGTCCTACCATGATACTATGATAGAAAAGGAAAAAGGTGTCTACTCTCACTATAAAATAAAACACTCAAGAATAAAGAAAAAAATTCTATGAGTAATATCAGTTTAGAAGTGGATAATCTATAACTTCTAATATGCTTATGTCTTATCAAGAAAAAAATGGATAATCTATTTTTAATCAAGAAGAGACAAAGCTTTGATATTGTAACTTCAATCTTGTCAATCTGTCGAGGACACAAACTAAAATAGATGCATAAGTTAATAAAAACTATGTCAAAGGAAAACAACAAGATATATTAAAGAAGTATACATATTCAAGAAGAAACTAAAATAACTATTATCAAAGACTAGAAAATACATGAGACTCTTGAATAAGATTAGAAGTAAAAAAGAAGTTGACAAGAGTGAAGAAGGTTTCACTCTCGTCTCTATTTATACTATCTATCTAAGAGCTACATGGTGGTATTCTATAGAACCTCCTACATGTGTCTAATTTGCAAGACACGTGTCAAATTTGTAAGACAAGTTTCTTACATGTGCGCCAAGTACTTGGCTTGTTCCGTAAGCTATTCATTCATCTGTAAGGAGGGAAATTTTCTTGAATCTCAACAATTCATAACTTTTAATCCAATTGTCCAAATCCACTCAAAATTTACATGAAGTATTGATATACTCTTCATAATTAATATCACATATTTCAACTATTAATTCTTTACCAATCTTTAGATATCTTTGTAGAGAATTAGAGATTGAAAACCAAATATATCAATAAAGTTTGATTGTGGATGAGAATGTCATACCATATTGACTGTGAGAATTGAGCGATGAAGGAGAATATTGGAGAAATGATTTGTTTCAAGAAACATTCTGGGTGAGGAATTATTTCCAATGATTAGAGAGAGAAGCGCGTGTATGCAATCTATAGGAATTGTGCAACATTGCCGATTGTTGTTATGAGTTTGGAAGAAGATAGAAGAGTACAGTAAGAGAATTGGTGGAGGATTGTATCACGAAGTTTATTTTGAGTTGCGGAATAGCAGAACCAGTAGAGTGGATGGTAGTATTTTAGAAAAAAAGCGTGTATGTGTGCATTGGACTCTAATGTTCAGAGGGTGGTTAGTTGTATGACCCTAATAGTTAACTCAATGTGGATAGTCTTTCCGCGTGTTTGAATCCCCCTTTACAGATTTACTCTAGACAGTATTGGTAGAATAAGTGAGACAAACGAGAATAACAAAATTTATTAAAAATTAGTAATCATTTTTCAAACAAGGAAGCAAACCATGATAGTGCTTGCCTCATAAGCAAGGTGCCAATTAATCCAATTGATGATTCTTTTGTCAAATAAGTATCAAGTTGTAGAATTGTTATCAATCAAATTTGATTGAAAAATCCTAGGAACTTTGATCGCTATCATGTTGGAGTTTGGCTACCATGTAAAAAAATTATACGTGTATATTTTAATATATAATTTATTATATAATTAAATAAAAGTCATAACAATGGATTTTATTGATTATAAGATGTGATTAGGTTATTAATTTAGAAAGAATCCATCTAATAAGATTATTATTGAGATTTATACAATCTTATTTTCTTTTTGGTAGTGACTTTTGAAGTTTATTTTATATTAATAATAACTTTTATATATCTTAGATTACCTTTATTAGACATTAGTATTCCTTAAGATCTTATTTACTTCTTTTATTTGGTATTTAGAATACATATTATGTAAATCTTATAAAAAAAAAGGATTAGAAAGGGATTTTTAGTATGAAAGGGGATAGTTTGGTCATCCATGTGAATGAATGGAGATGGATGATAGAAGTCTCTATTCCTATTGGCCAAAAAATCATACTCAATAGGCTTCAAAGAGGCTACCTAAGGATTTATTAGAGATTAGGGTTTATTTTTTGAGAGGATTCAAATATCAAAGGCTAGGCTTAGCAAGTTTGGTTTTTTGAATATGGTTTTGGTAAAAAATTTGGATGATTTGGATTTTTATGAAAGAAATATAGGTGCTCAAAGCTAAGGTGTCAAAATTGTACCTACTATCATGCTTTTGGACATAACTCATATATATACAAAGCAATAGAAGATTGATGATTGGAATTGGAAAGAACACTTTCTTAGCTATACTTTTTGTATATGGCTTGATGAAATCCAAGTTGCAATGAAGGAGATATTAGAAGTTGAAGTCAATGCTTATAAGCTAAGGACAATAAGTAACCCTGCTTTACTAGTGGTTATGTTTTGAGCTATATTGAATGGTTGGATCAAGAATTATTGAACTTGAAAGTTTAGAAAGAAATAAGTCTTTGTAGGTGAATAAGATTTTAAAAGATTTTGTAGTAGTTTGAGCCTTTTTGTAGGAATCTACTTAAATATAAAAAGATTTATCAATAAAAATTATCTTTTATAATATCATTATATTATTTGTCCTTTTTATTAAGGATAAATCACTTATTAGACTCTTGCCAATAAGTTTTAAGTAAATTCTCCATAACCAAGTATCCAATGTATTCTCAAAGAGAAGATCACATCCTATGACAATGCATACTATTATATTTTTCCAAAAGATTAACTCGAGGCTCCTTATGTTGTTGAATAGGTGGATTTTTTTGGTGTAGCATAAGTAATAGTGCATCTTCAAGCATAAAAGTTGGAGGTAGATGCAATCTAGATTGTGATACTTTGGATGTTATGTCGTTATGAAGTTTTTCAATAGTCCCTTTAATCTTTGTAATCCTAATAGATAAAGTAGTAAGAGTACTTATAATGGCATCTAATTTGGACTTAAAAGATTTGATCAAACTAATGTCTTGACCTTTAGCCATTTTAAGAGAAAGAAGAAATGAATTTATAAGAAGACAATATCAGTTTAGAGGAGGGTAATCTGCAACCTCTAAAGCATTGGTATACCTTTAAGTAAAGGAATAATCCACTCTCTAATAAGAAGGATTTAACTCTAATATTGAAGATAAGGTTAGTCTCAATAAGCTATCAAGGATACAAGAATATAAAGTAAGAGATTTGAATTGGCACAAGATTTCAAGAAGAAACCAACAAAAACTCGAATTAAATAGATGAGTACATGAACAACAGTAAGAAAGGTGAATTAAAGCTCTAAGAGATGTATTGTCGACACTAAAGAACTCTTCAACCTCAATTTCTATATTTATTCATGTCTAGGATGCTTTTTGAGTGGCTTCTATCAAACTAAGAGGCTTCTTGAATAGCTTCTATCAACTACGAAGCTTCTTAAGCTCCTTCCACTAATTAAGAAACTTCTTGAGCTCCTTCCACCAACTAAGAAACTTTTTAATCAACTTTCACTAATTCGAAAGCTTCACAACTAACTTTCACTAATTCAAAAAGTTTCTAGAATATTCTAGAAGGTTCTATGAACTTCCAAAGAATATGTTCCTAACAACCACTTCTACTTCCTAAAATTCTATAGCAATTGTTATCTACAGACTTTATTATAAACCTCCCAATTTCTAACGGAAAAGACTCAATTTTTGTGATGGTAGATAGTTTTATCAAGATAGTACATTTCATTCTATGCAACAAGATTATTTTTTGGAAGGAAATAGCCAAGCTTTTTATTGATAATATGTATTGAATATATAGCCTTTCAAATGACATTATTTCAGACCAAGGACCACAATTTGTATCAAATTTTTGGAAAAGACTATTTCAACTTTTGAAGATCAAGATCAATCTTTCATAAGTTTATTATCTTCAAATTGATGACCAAATAGAACAAGTAAATTAGATCTTATAATAGTATCTTTATTACAATATAAATTACCAATAAGATGATTGAATGGATCTCTTACAATTGACAAAATTTGTATATAATAACACCAAACATTCTTTGATGAAGCAAACCCCATTCTTTTCAAACTATGCATACTATCTTGAAGTAAATCCATTCCAAATTGAAGATATGAGAAGTCCTACTACAAAAAATCAAGCTATCTATTTAAAAACTATCCATGAGGAATTAAAATTCTAACTGCAAATGATTCAAGACCAATATAAAGACCATGCAGACATTCATTGCAAAAATATTCAATGGCGATTGAAGATTTTATAGATACCAATATCTCTTGGCTTCTAAATGACACTTTTCTACCAATGACAAAAGACTAATATAAAAGAGGGAAAGCCATGCCAAGACCTTCATTTGTATATAATCATTTTTTCTAAGATAGAATAGATCTTGCTAGAAGCTTATTAGATACCATATCAAATCTTCACGTTTCAAGGAATTTGTAGGAACAAGAGTCAGAAGACTCTTCTGCCTTACGAGCAATTAGTAAACTATTACAACTTTCACAATCTATTAGATTTGAAGATTATGAGCAAGGCAAAGAAAGAGTATTCCAATGCCAAGTAAGGCCACTTTTGGAATCTTTGAAAATACAGCCTCATCACAAGTATCTTAATTCAAGTCGCCGAGCTTTGATAATACTCCTTGAAATTAGAAAGATGATTCTAGAAATTATGTTTAGAGGATGTTTTAAAGGTCGCAACAAAGAGAAGATTCTTGGATGGAACGTTAATATAACAAAAATTATATTTAGAGGTCATCGACGCTACCTCAAGAGTCTTGTTGAATGGATAATCAATGAACAAAAGATGAAATATGTTGCTTCTCTATTCCAACAAATTCTAGATTTTTTGAGTACGTGATTTGATTGTCAAATCACTTCAACTTCTTATGGAACTTGTCGCTACAAGGAGAGGTGATGTCACAGACTTACTTCAAGTTACCACATTTTAGAACCTTCTGTAATCTTCTAGAACCTCCCGTAGCCTTCTAAAATCTTGTAAAATCTTTTGTCTTCTTGAACTTGTCTTAGCCTTTTAGAATCTTCATTAATCTTCTAAAATCTTGTAAAATCTTTTGTCTTCTTGAACTTGTCTTAGCCTTTTAGAATCTTCATTAATCTTCTAAAATCTTTTAAGATACTCTTAGAAGGTTCAATAGGACATAGGCCTTGTAATATAAATAGGAGGTAAGATCAAGATATATCTCAGTCTTGCCAACATAAGTCCTAGAGCAATCTAAAGTATTTCCTTATTTCTTCATATTAATTTGGTTCCTTGTTCTTGTTAATCATTCAGTTCTTTGTTCTTGTCCATCCAATTCTTTGTTCTTGAAATCATTCTAATTCTGTAATCTTTTCTTTATTTCTTTGCTAATCCACTATCTTGTATCAAGGACGCAAGTTAGCAGGTTAGCAAGAACTAAGGAAAAGAAATCAAAACTAGAATAACTTCAAGAACAAAGAATTGGATGGACAAGAAGAAGAACTAGATCAAGAATAAGAAACTAGATTAATATCAAGAACAAAGTAACACTCTGGATTACTCCAAGACTTGTGTTGGCAAGACTGAGGTGCTCCCCAGTCTTGCCTCTTATTTATACTATGACGCCTTATGTCCTATTGAACCTTCTAAGAGTATCTTAGAATATTTTAGAAACTTGAAGAAGATTCTAAAAGACTCCAAAAAGTCTACAGGGGATCTTGGAAGGTTGAAGAAGATTTTAGAGGATCCTAAGAATATCTTAGAATATTCTAAAAGTTTGAGGAAGATTTTGGAAGATTCTAAAAAGTCTACGGGAGGTCTTGGAAGATTGAGGAAGATTGAGGAAGATTCTAGAAGGTTCCAAAAGATTCTAAAAGATTCTAAAAAGTTATAGAAGATTCTAAAAGATTCTAAAAAGCTATAGAAGGTTCTAAAAGATTCTAAAAAGCTATAGAAGGTTCTAGAAAACTACAGAAAGTTCTAGTAGTGGCTTAAAGTATGTCCGTGACATCTTGCATCTCTGATATGAAGACACTTTTAGGACTAATAAAAATGTGTACATTATCACAGGAAGCAACAAATTTAGTTGGTCATATGATGAATGGAATGAATAAGGTGTTCTAAGATTTTATTCTAGAAAAGATTATGCCTTTCTTAGATGATATTTCAATAAAAAGGTGTATAGAAGAAAAAAAAGATGAGAGAATGGATTAGAGGGAGTGTCGTAAATTTATATCTAATCATATTTTGATTGTAATAAGATTTTATCATAGCTTGAAGAAGTTTACTTAACCTTATTAGGAGCTAAATCGACCTTTGGCATTTAAGAGGTTGTTATTGTAGGACATTTGTATAGATGGTTTGGTCATAAACTAGATCCTATTAAAGTAGACTCCATACAACAGATGAAGGAAGTTTATAGCTCATAAACAAAAGTGTGGAGATTTTTAGGAGTTTATATATTTTATTATGTATGGATTCTATATTATGTGTATATAACAGATCCTCTTTATAGACTACTACCAAAAGAGAAGAGGTTTAAATGAGAGAAGATATATACATAAGCAATGCAAAAGCTAAAGCAATTATTATTTTCTCCACTTGTGCTATGTAGAATAAGTTATGAGGATAAAAAATTGGTGATACTTACAGTTGATACTAGCCCAATAGGTATTACTTGGACACTGGGACATGATAATGAAGAAGGGAATCAGTTTGCTACACAATTTGGAGCTAAGGTATTAAGTAAAAGGTATTATTTAAAGCTTTTGCATATGGTAAGCATTATTAATTTGTAAAAATAACAAAAACATTAAATGTTAATTAGTTCAATATATTAATAAATAGAATTTTTAAATTATTTATTATATATGCATATACTTTATATTTGACTTACAATATGCTATCAATCAATGAATTATTATTATTATGCACTTTTAATGGCGAGTTTGTTCTTGCGTATGGGGCACACAGGATTCGGTCTAACAGTCAGCATCTCTCATCTACTAATGTCATATCAGAACGCGTCGCAGCAAACCGTGAAGGTAGCAGCGAAGGGCATGGTCCTTTGCAAACCCTTCCATACTTGAAGGTCTTGCCACGCGCTTCGAAGTCGTCACCACTGCCGCGAAGACTTGCCGGAAATCCTGCAGAGTCGGCCCGTTGAGCACGCCCTGATTGCAGGGTAGTGGACTAGGAATGGTGTTCGGGTGGGCCCTGCATCTTTTCAAGATAACTATCCTACGTCATGCTCTTGAAGGGGTCTAAGAAAACTTTCGTCGGATTCTCCGTGTTGGAAATTTGATATCGACGAATACTACAAGAATTCGGTCAGGAACTTAGAACTGAGGGACTCGAAATCTACTTGCACCGACGGTCATTCCAACGATTGTCTCGTGGATTTTGTGTTCATCAATGTCGCCCTTGACGGCTGACTCGATCCGGCGACTCGATTATGAAGCGAGGGGTAAGTCGCCCGACTGATGAACGACGAGAGTCTACAATCGTAACACTTTCGTGGATTTTGCCCTTGTTCGATGTCTGTATAAAAAGCATCGTACTAGAGATTGATGACAGTTCATGGGGCAGATCTTCTGCTTCATGGTCCAGTCGGTTCAATTCCGCTGCTCAATTGCAAGCCTATGCAGAACTAGTTGCTCGACACTTTGCTGCTTATAAAGTCTGGTTTCCGCAGTATAACTTCCGGATTACTTTGATCGTAAATCTCAGCGGTTTTCAGTTCCTCAATTGTCTCATTTTATAAACCACTACGGGCAGTGACCTTCGTCTGTGGCTAGCTAGGTACAGAAAATGGCTCCTCTAAACAATAGCCCATCACTTCCTCGATCATGGAAGTGCTGTGTCGCACTATTGCTATCTTTGTCGTTTTTGATGGTAGGCTCAACTCAAGCTAGCAGGAAATTACAAACAGCTCAACCACAAAGGAGACTCCAGGCGTACAGGGACAATTCCGACACGCCCATGCACGCTCCTCCAGCTCAATCTTACCTGGTTTCAGACGGAAGCTGGGTAGATTGTGTCCCCATTGAAGGACAAATTGCAGCCCACCACCCTACCCTCAAAGACCACGTTATCAAGATGAGGCCATCGGTTCTTTCCAATTCTCGCCCTTCATTAAGCGCGGGGTTGCATCCACAATTGTTTGCTCGGGAGCATGGCGGATGCCCAGACGGCTACATTCCCGTTCAACGAGTCGACCCCAACCGCCCGCGTTTGCGAAAAGATCGTCCCCCTCAAGCCCCTGAAGCTGCTGCAGCTGACGTAGCAGTTCATGAGTATGCAGTAACAAACATGCCAGTTACTCCCGGAGCTTACAGTGGAACTGCGGCTGTCTTTAGTGTAAATGCCCCCACCGTCGCAAATACCACTGAGATGAGCCTGTCTCAGGTCTGGATCACCGACGGCTCCTACGATGACAAAAGCCTGTGCACAATCGAAGTCGGCTGGCAAACGTATCCCTACAGGCACACTGGTGACGCGGACTTTGCTCCTCACCTTTTCTTGTTCTGGACTGCAGACGCTTATACATCGCCTCTGTGCTATGACCTGGACTGCCCCGGTTTTGTCCAGATCGACAATTCGTGGGTGATCGGAGGCGCCATGCCGAGCTACACCACGCTTGAACAATTAAATAATGGAGAAACTGCCGTTGTTGACATTCAAGTGCTTTACGACTCCCCTCAGCTTGTCTGGTGGTTATATCTGAACGGTGTGGCGATTGGGTACTGGCCAGCATCGATATACGGCAGCACTTATTTGCAGGGGACCGCATCGACAGTACAGTGGGGAGGCGAGGTCGCCATAGACAAGAGGAACAACACGGCTCACTCGACGACTGTGATGGGCTCTGGTGAATTTGCCACCGCGGGCTATCCTTTAGCAGCGTACGTAAGAAACATCACGTACGCGGATGCGGTGTCTGGAGTTACAAACTTGGATGCCAATGTTACGTCTCTGACGGAACTTGCATTCCGGACGGATCTCAATTGCTATGACATAGCGGTTGACCTGAATAACTACTCGAACTGGGGTACTTATTTCTTTTTCGGAGGACCTGGAGGAAACAATGCTGCTTGTAAGGGCACGCCATAATTCTGCTGAAAGCATGAATTGGATACTGAACACCAGCAGTTAATTGCGGTGGATTCAATATTGTGTTTACACATGGTGGCAATCTCTACTACGCTAGAACCTAAACGTAGGCAAGGGAGAAAACAATCTGTGGTTGAATGTGAATGGCAATCCACAAATTCATACTCATCAGTGTTAAATCAAAGCCTCTATGTGTTACTGGGAAGATGAAGCCAATAGATGATGTTTTCATTACCTGTAAAAAGAGCAGGAGTAACAAAAGTACCGTGCTCATAATTGTGATCACTTTCGTTTCATATTGAAAAATTACTGTGCAATAAAGTGCCTGTCATACATACACGAGTGGCTGTGTGACAGAATTTTTCCTCGGAATTTTATGTTTATTGGAGACCGCTGGGTGGACATGTCAACTTTCTTCATTGTGTAGCCCTCCTGTAATGATTTGAAGAAAACCAGCCGCGGTCCCGCCAGCGTTGGAACCCCGTGTGGCCATCCCCTTGGGCTCGTTCTAGTGGCTGTCATAACCCGCAACGAGAGCGGGATTTCCAGCGGCGGCGCTGCCCGCACGCCATCCAGCACGTCTCGGACTCACACTTGGGTGCTCCCTAAACTGGACCTGGCTTCTTAAAGATTGTGTCTCTTGTTATGCAATGCTCCACGGTATGAAATTGGTAAAACGCTTGTGACGACGTGGTATAAAATGTGTCTATTCTTGTCAATATTCACTTTCTTTTTATAAAATTATCTATTAAAAACTTGATTAAACAAAAAGATGAGAAATAATTTAGTAAAACAAGATGTCTCTTTAATTATTTCCAAATGTTTTATAGTAAGTATAATTTTTTTACAATATAATTATTTTGTTGTACTTTTATTATTATATTCTTGTCACCTTTTACTATCCATTCAATATAATTTATAAGGTGGAATATAATTCATTTTAGAACCTATTTATATCTTATGTTTCATTTGGTACATATAGATTTGTAATTCCTATGTTGCAAATAGATATGTTTTTTAAAGTAATCCAAAATATTTTTTAATGTCAACATAGTTGACAAAGAATCAACAAAGAAAATCAAATGTTTGATAGAGGATCTAAATATGATATATATATATATATATATATATATCTTCTTCTTTTTTGACTTTGTCTTCTACATGGTTGGAGCTTGGTATAAATTCAAGTTTATAGTAGTCTACCACTCACTACAAATTGTAGCCAAATTCTATTGCATTGATTCTCTTTAATTTGATATCATCTAATAAAAAGATATTACGTGATAGTTACTAATACCTAATATAGTTTTGAAATTGAGACACCTTAAAATGATTATTAAATCCTTTATATTTTATAATTTCATAATCATAAATAAAAAGAAGAAAAAATGAAGCTTTCTAAATCTAAACATCTTTTTGTATTAAAGATATGATTGTAATATTACGCAAGAAGTTTGTAGATACCTCATAGAATAAATACCTTTAAATTTTATTTTAATAATTATTATCTTCTTTGACTTTTGTAGATGCTAATTTTATTTATTTATTTATTGCATATCATTTAAAAAAATATGTATTTGCTCCCTTATTTAATTTTTCAAATATCTTTTAAGAATTGTTTTTTATCTACTTGTATTAAGATCATATTTATGGAAGTGGTGTGATAAAATTTGGAAGTAATTAAGCTTTACTAAAAGAGATTGATTAATAATTTCTTTTAATAGTTATTTTATATTCTTAGATTATTTTTTATAGAAAAACTTTGATAAAGATACATTTATTTTCTTCTTGATATAAAATATAGGTAAAAATAAATATGCATTTCTAAAGAAGAGATTGGATGTTGTTGTATTGTTTGTCTTCTTTTTAGTACTTCCAATAAAAGATAAAGATTTTAGAAGAGAAAATAATTTTAGATATGATTCTATTATAAGATCTTTAGCTGTCATTGAATTAAAGAATTCATCTTAGATGTCTACACTAAGCTCAAGTATTTTTTTCTTAAGCTATTTTGTTAAGTGAGAGACTTTTGAATGAATTGCAATGATTGTAATTATTGGTATTTCTTTTTAAAAAATTCATTGTATTTATTATTATATTCATTGATCTTAAAAGATTATGCAATCTGAATCCTAAACTTGGTTGTACCACTCGTTACTTCTATATTCTTGCCAATTATTCTTATATCACAATTAAATCCACTATTATTGGATTAATTATAATATTGACCAATCCTTGGCTCATCACTTGACCAATTTGATAATCCCTTACTTTAATATTTGATAATCCTATAATGTCATCTTGTCATTCTTTTTGCTATGATTTTATAAATATTATAGTAATTTGATAGAAATTCAATTCAACCACTTCAAGGCTTGTTGATTGTGCTAAATATTTTAGCAATGAGCAATTTTTTAGCAAGGCATAGTGTTATAACAAAAAATACTCCATTAGATATTCAATTGTTTTATAAATGGAATAAACACCTTTGTCATTGAGAAGAATTAATATATAATTACACTAGATTAAGATTTATTTATACAAAAAATAAGTTATAATTGCAGCCATATTTATTTTTTATGCATGAGCTTTATCCACTTAGTGGCATAACTAGTAGCTACTAAGATGTATGTATTACTTGTACAAGTTAAAGTGGAATTAAGTGGATCAATAAAATTCAAATTCTACTTTATGAATGGTTCAATTTAGAAATTTATATTAGATTGAGCCTATCTCCTATGAAATAAGCCACTAATCTATTGTCTTTTGGTGCTTAATCTATAAAATATGGGTACATCTTTTTACAAGATTCACCTCTAATAGCCCACATAGAAGATCTTTTTTGCAATATTATCATAGTACAAATATCCATTGTCATATTGTAACATAATCATATGGTGAAAAAATAAACAACATTGATTTTATAATTAATATTCTATCATATTGGTTCAATAAGAATTCAAATTATTTAAAAGAGATTTTTATGAAAGTCTTTTAATTTATTTTTTATTGGCTTAATAGCTAATAGAATAAAAATAATTAATAAATTTTTCTTCTAGGTTGTATTTGGAGACTAATAGATAGAGTTAGAAAGTGAATTTTAAGTTAGTTCGATAGATGTAAGACTAGTTTTATGTGAAATATCATAAAAAATTATGTGTGATAAACGTGTGTAAAATTTCATATGATTATGATAGTGAAAATAGAAGATATTTGATCAAATATGCAAGGATGTATCAAAAATTGGTAGTTTAGAGTGGATTAGGATTTTTGCAATATCTAGAGATCTATTTGTTGGAATTTGGTACAAGATAAGAAGACTTGAAGATTAAGCTACACATTAGTCTTGAATAGAAGTTAATGGTTGAAGAAGGAGAAATTACCATTGGAACTTTTCCATCAGCTTTCAAGTTGGCAACCAAAGGACATCAATGGATTTTTGGTGTTTTCTCACAATTTTTAAGTTGGATTAGATTTAATTTTTTTAAGCATATAAAAAACTTATATTGGTATTAATATAAAAAAATTTGGATCAATTGGATGTTCAAATTAGAAGTTAGAACTTGTTGAAGCTTATTGATTTAGATTAGGATTGTCAAAAAAATTTGTAGTTGCAAAAAGATGAAAGTAACAAAGAAATTAATATTTATATATACTTGAGGTTATTAAGAAGGATGTTTTTGAGCACTTTATATTAGCATTAAATATTTTGAGATTGGAATTAGATTATATTATTCTTTGTTGGCCAAAATCTATTAAGGTTCTTAGTTAGTTATAAAATATAATTTTACTTCTCACAATTGGGTGCTTGATATTGTATTACATGTCATCTTGTTTGAAAATGCATTGGATACTTGGTTGTGGAAGATAAACTTATATTTTGTAACTAATTAAGAACCTAAAAACTTTAATAAAATTCTAAATAAATTCTAATTGAATCTTTAATAATCATAATCAAATCATAAAATAATCTTAAAGAAATCTTAAAAGAATCATTAAAAAATCCTAAAGAAATCATACAGATATTTTAAAAAAATCTTAATCAAATTCTAGCCAATCTTAAAATAATTCTAAAAATATCATAAATAAATTCTAATCAAACTTTGATCAAATCCTAATCAAATCCTAGTCAAATCCTAATAAAATCCTAGTCAATTTCTAATGAAATCTTAGTCAAATCTTAATGAAACATTAGTCAAATCCTAAAAAAATCCTAGAGCAATTTTGAAACCTCAATAATTATTAAATTAACCATTGATCTTCATTCAAAATTTTCTCACTTCTTAATTTGCTAGTTAAAAATAAGCGTACAAAATTTGAAGGAATTTCTACTTATCAAATTAGAAGAAAATACTCCTAATCTGCTTGGATATTGGTTGTCCTTTGTTTTCAATCTTATTGTTAATCTTTTAATATTAATACCTCTTTTTTACACTTTAAATCTTATTGTTAATTTTCTAATATTAATAGCTCTTTTTTACATCATTTGTATATTCTAAATTTTTACAAAAATATTAAAAACTAAATTAACTAATAATTCAAAAAAATTATTCTAATCTAATTAGCAAATTGTTCAAAAATATAAAAATCCTCAATAACCTTTAAAATCCAATATCTAAGATCATAGCCTACTTAAATTTTAATGATTTATAATTTAACCATCTAATAAAGCTATAATTCATAATATACATTTAAAATAATTATATTCACAAATTTACAAATTTTTATTTGTAGATCTACTACAAAATGTATAAAATTTTCCAAAATTTGAATCCACTTTATTTTTCAATAACCAAAGTCATTTGAATAGAACTCTAACTTTATATAGCTCTTACAAAATCATTACAAGTTTAAAAACCTTAAAACCAATGTTCAAAGAAATCCTATTAAGTTTATTATCTAATTCTATTCTTCAATCAATAAAAGAACCTCCTATCTATTGTAGGCATATGGTTTTGTATCTTGGGATTTGATTTTGATCCTAGTTCACAATTGGCCTTCCTTAAGAATCAATCTAAGATTTTTTTAAATATTTTTTTTTAAAAAACCATCTTTTTTTAAATTTAAAGATGCCTATAATATTATAGATTTCTAATCTACCTTATTTTGTCTTGTTTATGATCCTACAAAATAAGTAGAAGCCCTTTTAACAAAAAGACAATATTAATATTAAATATTTTTATTACCTCCCTATTTTTTATTTATATTTGTTAAAATAATTTTGTTACTAAGTATTATACAAAGAAAGCCATGGTATGCATCAAAATCCTAAATCATATTATAGAGTAATCAAGATCAAGATTATAATATATTGATACTTTATATATAATCAAGTAACTTCTTATATATCTATATATTTAAATTCTTCCATGTTACTCTTTAAATAAGTGATTGATTTCATCATATGAACATATAATTTAATATAGATATAGTTAAATTGAGCAAGGCTATTCATTATTTGGATGTTGGCAAGTTGCCAAAATTTAGGCATATCCTAAATAACCTTGATCTTTGTAGAATTGAGTATCTTCCCCTCCTTCAACACTACATGTTCTATAATGATGCTTGTAATGAAGATAAATTTTTTTGAAGTTTAATCCTTTTTTTTTATAAATAATTTTTTATAATATTCTTTTTCTAATCATATTACAAAAGATTAAAAGATAAAGACCTCTTAAGTAAATAAAAAATAATTAATATTATCTCATAGAATATAAGTATTTAATTTTTAAAATAATTTTATTTTAATAATTTTAATTTTTTTATTCATTATATTATTTTTTTAAAAGATTAATAATAATAATAATAATAATAATATAAAATAAAAAAATAAAATCAAAATCAAAATTATACTACTAAGTAGAGAAATAATATATTTTTTATATGGCAATACAACTTCATATAAAAAGTGCACAACAAATCAATATAGCAAAGAGTGATGCACTATAAAGACAACAATAAAGGTATAACTTTTCTTAATTGGTAGAATCTTAGATTTCATTACTAATAACATTATACATTTATAATAATTATGAATATATTTGGTTGTAAGTTGGTGTAGATCACAAAATTAAATATATTCTTGATTATCATTAATAATATTTTGGTAATAAAGCTAAAATATAATTAGCACGCCTTTAAATGAGTGAATTGAGTTCATTGTAATATATGTCATGAACCACTTATAAATTTGAGCATCTTAGAGGTTGTTTTTGAATAAGCCAAGCTTAACTGCTTTATGGATTTTGCCATTGAGGTTGATGGGATTGTAGAGCTTATAGGCATGAATAGTTGGACACATACCATCTTTATATATGAGCATATTGATAATAGTAATAGTCAACACACTCATTATTAAAATAATTTTATTCAAATTTTATATCATTGAATTTAAGTCATTGGTATGCATTGTAACTAATCTTGTTTAAGATAAAAGATTATGAAGTGGATTATAAATATTTATTTTCTTAAAAAAATAAAAACTATTTAAAACTTTTTTCTAGTGATATCTTCAAATATTAGAATCCAAGAAGTACATGTCTTTGATTTATTATAACTAGATTTTAATCCTAAGATATGTAGATTATAAGCCTATTATACATTTGATCCATTAATTAGATTCATTTATTTAAGTCATATAACAATAAAATTTTATAAAATTAAAATTAAAATTAAAATTATTCATTTTATTTTTATAACAAGATATAAATATTAATCAATTTTTTTATTTATAATAAAATATATGCTAAAAAATATAGTAGTTTTTAGCTATTGTTATTACATTGAAATAACATATAAATATTAAAACAAACAAAATATATGTGCATGAGTGTCATGAGCTAAAATTTCAACATTTTTCAGAGAACCATATTCCAAAATGAATTAAAATATAATCCAAATTCTACTTCAAAAATTCTGACTACCATCATGAAATTTGTTAGCTGACAACAAATTATATTATAAAAAATGCTCAATTTTTTAAATCACATATATTAAATAATATATTTTTCTAAATCATTTTATAAATAATTTATAATTATCCAACATACATACATATGTACATATATACATGCATATAAATATATATTTATAATATAAGATACTTATCTTATCTACTTGGATATATATATTAAAAAAATTATTTATTTATGTGTATTTTATGTGTTTCAAAGTTAATACAAAGCTTCTCATAAAAAAAAATTTCTTAATCATTAAACTTGTATGTTTAAAAATCAAAATTATCAAAAATAAATTCATTTAAGCATAGAGATAGGACTATTAGTTATTATATATATATATATATATATATATATATATATTTAATATTTTTATTTAATATTTTTATTTAATATATAATTTATGTTGTGTCTTTGATTTGTGAAAGTCATTTTATATTAATATGGGAGAAGGAACAACTTTAGATCCATAAATTCCTCTCTTAATTTCAACTATCAAGTATAATTTGAAGAATTGGAGAGATACACCTTCTTTTTATTGGGATTTTATTTTTATTTACAAATCTTTGTTATAATAGAAGTAATGTATAATATTATATAATAGAATTTGATGGATAATATTCAATTGAAATATATAAAGATATTATTAAATTATATATATAATTTAAATATTTAATTTAGATAGATTTTTTTTTTATTAAATATTAACTTGTTATATCAAATTTTGATCTTGAATCTTAACATTTGAATTCAACTTCTTATAACAAATCACATAATCAATTAATTTTTATGAATTTGATATTTATCACATATACACATCCATATCAATTCTAAGCTATATTTTATCAAGGACATAAGAATATAAATTAAGAGACTTGAAATTAGGACAAGATTTCCAAAAGAAACTAACAAGAATTTGAATTAAATAGATGACTATACAAACAATGTCAAGAAAGGTGAGTTAGAATTCTAAGAGATGCGTTGTCGAGATTAAAGAACTCTTCAACCTTGATCCCTATATAAATTCATGTCTAGGACGCTTCCTAAGTGGCTTCCATCAAACTAAGAAACTTCTCGAGCAACTTTTATCAATTGGGAAGCTTTTTCAGCTCTTTCTACTAACTAGGACGCTTTTTAACTAACTTTTATCAATTAGAAAGCTCTTAGAATGTTCTAGAAGATTTTGTGAACCTCTAAAGTGTATGTTCCTAATATCACCCCCTTCTCTAGTGACGAGTTCTAAGAAGAGCTCAAGCTCGTTATATATGTAAGAAATTAAGAATACACTGTACTAATAAAGCTATATATTTTGTTTTCCGTTCTCAAGCAATAGATTCTACTAGTGTCATGGACATAAGATTTATTATATTGATTATCTAATAGAAATAGGTAAAATAAGTTGATTTGATAATATCTGATAGAAAAGCTTTTTAAAAGCTTCATAGATGCGGAATCACCTTTATACATGTCTATAGGTGATTGATAGGTTAGAAACTTGGTCAAAAAGCTAGCCACATGGTATACATATTGGTAGCTTACGGAACAAGCTAGCCATGTGTCACACATGTTGGTAGCTTATGGAATAAGTCAAGTACATGGCGCACATGTGGAAAACTTGTCATGTAAGTTTGACACATTGTCATACTGCATTTATGTGCAGTGTATAAAAATATTAAATATCTTGTATCTATTGTTAATATATGTGTGAGTGCTAGAGGTTATTTTAGAAGATATTATAAGGAGAGGATTTATTATAGCCACTTAGTTAGTGAATTAAGATGGCTATTTGTTTTGTTCCTACCTTATTTATATCCTAGAATAGACTCTTTTGTATTTAGAAGAAAGATAAAGGTTGTTTTATCTTTCTTGTTGACTTTTGAGATAGAATGGACCTTGTGAGAAGTAAAAAAGAAGAGCATGGGATAAATAGGGCCTGACCAATAGGATTTGGCTGCCCATGTGGGCGTGTCATAGTCTAATATGGAAGGAAAGGGAGATATACTCCTCTTGCTAGACCTAGGATTTGGGCAGTTTTGAGTGGTGAACTTTGGAGAGAGATAGCTCCAAGGAGATAGAAGTGTTTGTAATGAAAATCAAGAGGTGTGTTCTTCGAGTTGTGAGGATTCTAAAACCTACTCACTTGCTTATTTTGGAGTTGTGAACAAAACGTTATGCTTGTTTTAGTAGAGTAGGGTTTGCTGCCATCCGATGAAGAGGGGCAGAAACTTCGAGCTGCCACTGCAAGTTTGATTTCGATTCTTTCTTAGTGAAATTTATTGAGAGTGTGGAAAATTGTGCTAGCTTTGTATCATGACATCTCTTGTAGCATTTGGAGTTGGAGAGCAAAAGTTGTGAGTTTGAGAGTGGGAAAGGGTTTGCTGCCATCTGATGAAGAGGGGTAGAGACTTTGTTCAACCACCCAAGTCGGACAATCTATTCAATCTTTTTGGTAATTTAGGTGCTTATAGTAGCTTGTGTAAGCTTTCCACAAAAACAAAATTCAATACATTTGGAGCTTTGATGAAAGTTTTATGAGCCGTGAAGTGTCAAAGAGGGCAAATTGTTGCTAGGGTTTGAAGAGTAGAATCAACTAGCTACAAAATCTAGAGATTGAGAGGCATGCATGCGAAATTTTAGAATAAGTTAGATGATGTAGTGAGCTTTCTAAAAAGCTATTGCATGTCTAATTTGGAGAAGGGAAGTGATCACAACAAAGGCTGAAGTGAAGAGGAGCTTTGCTGCCTTTGCATTTGCTTGGATATTTTAGTGCCTACTTCTTTTAGCCATAACTTTTAAATGGTAAGTCATATATTTGTGAAATTTTGATATGTTTTACAATGGATAATTGGCTTTCCATAGATTGTAAGCATGCTTGATTCAACTTTTGGATGAATTTTTAGTGATATATTTAGTTTGAGCTTGTTATATAACTTATATTCTTCATATGCGGTTGTATTTTGAGGTATATTTGAATACATACATACTTTGCTTATACTTTTTATATAAGTATATATACTTGTATTTATATCAAGTATTTATATAAGTATTCTATAAGTATTCTATAAGTATTATATATAATATTTATACAAGTATTTGTATAAATATTATACCAAGGATTTATACAAGTATTATATAAGTATTTATATAATTATTATTCAAGTATTTATATTTTATATTTATAAAATACTTGTACAAGTATAATACAAATATAACTTGAAAGCTTGAACAAATATTGTGCAAGTATAGAAGATACTTGCACGGCTTCCTCTCATATTCCCTGCTAGTTCTAGTAGCAGCTAGGAACGCGACGTTTTTTCCAAGGCAAATTTTCTCTATCTGACAACGTGTCTTGCAAATTAGACACGTGTAGGAGGTTCTATAGAATATTGCCACATAGTTTTTTGATAGATAGTATAAATAGAGACAAGAGAGATGCCTTCTTCACTCTAATCAATTCTTTTCTTGCTTCTAGTCCAGTTTCAAGATTCTTTAATTTTCTTATCTTGCAGCAATAGCCATTCTAGTTTCTTTTAATATACATATTTTCTTACTTGTATTTTGTTATACTTCTTAATAGAAGTTTCATGTATTTATTTGCTTTCATTGTATTTTTATTCTTGACAAGTTGACAAGAATATACGTACAAAATTAAAACTTTGTCTTTTCTTGATTAAGAGTGGATTATCCCTTTTTCTTGATAAGACATAAGCATATTTGAAGTTGTAGAGTATCCACTTCTAAACTGATATTATTTCTAGAATTTTTTCTTTTGAGTATGTTAATCTGCATTTCTTAAAGTGAAAGTAGATACCTTCCTTCTTATTGTATTATCATGGCAGAGCTTGCGGAAATAAAGAATGCAATGGCAAAAATGCAACAGCAAATGAGAATGCTAATACTTGCAATGTATCAACTTAACTTACCACCACAAGGGCAACAAAATTAGCAAGAAGTGAAGATATAGAGATGGTTGGAGCTGTGTCAATATCTACACCAAATCATACTACCTCACCTATGATGGAGCACCATTCAAATATTAGAGAATTAAAAATTAATTTGCTTGAGAAGTTTGATGGCACAAGATCTAAGTTTCAAGGATTCGTCAATCAGGTACAATTGGTGATTAAATTTCAATCTCAAAGTTATCCTACCCAAGGATCTCAAGTTAGGTTTATTACAACCTTACTTTTGGATTCTACTTTATCGTGGTTTTCATCTTTTTTTAAACAACATGATCCAATATTGAATAATTTAGAGACATTTTTAGTGAAATTTTGATGTATATATGGAGAACATGATGTAATCCGTGTAGCAACCATAAGATTTGCATCCTACGACAAGGCAATCGATCAGTGTCATTATATGCTTCATAATTTTGACAACTAGCGATTGGTATTAAGTGAGATGATGTTGCACTCATCAGCCAATTTTTCTACGGATTATAATATGAGGTAAAAAAATTAATGCTCAATTTACCTGATTCTCAAATATTGAGCGAGGCAATTGATTTTGCTGTGAAGTGTGACAATCAACTTTTTGAGTTTTGATCCAAGAGTCGTACAAAGAAGCCTCAACGTTATTATTCAATGGCAATATCAATGTCCTCACTAAACGTACATTCAAAAGTAGAAGATATGCAAATTGATGTGGTACGTTTTAAATCTCTTACTGAATAAGAAAAGATTTGGTGTCCTCAAGGAGGATTATGTTTATATTGTAGAGAACCTAAGCACTTTCCTCAACATTGTCTAAAGAAATGACACAACTACAAAATGAGGAGTACGGTGTTGTATTGTGGTTTGGCTACTATGTGAAAAAATTGTACATGTATATTTAATGTACAATTTACTACATAGCTAAAAGAAAGCCATATTAGTGGACTTTTATTGGTTATAGGATGTGGTTAGATTGCTAGTTTAGAAGAGATCTATTAAAAGGATTACTATTAAGGTTTATACAATCTTATTTTATTTTTAGTAGTGACTTTTGAAGTTAATTTTATATTGATAGTAACTTGTATATATCTTAAGTCACCTATGTTAGACATTGATGATCCTTAAGATCTTATTTGCTTCTTTTATTTGGTGCTTAAAGCACCAAGTATGTAAATCTTATAAGAAGAAGGGTTAAAAAAGAATTTTTAGTGTAAAAAGGGTAGTTTGGCCATCCATGCGGATGAATAGAGGTGGATGATAGAAATCTCTATTCTAATTGGCCAAAAATCATGCCCAATGGGCTTCAAGGAGGCTGCCCGAGGGTTTATTAGGAGTTAGGGTTTGTATTTGGAGGAAAGTCGAACATCAAAGGCTAAGATCATAAAGTTTAGGTTTTTGGATCTGGTTTAGGTACAAATTTTGTGTGATTTGCATTTTTTATGAAGAAGTTATAAGCGCTCAAAGTTAAGGTGTCAATTTTGGACCTACTGTCACTCTTTTGGATATAATTCGCGCATACAGAAAGCAATCAAGGATCGGCAACTAGGATTGAAGAGAACACTTTTACTGCTACACTATTCATGTATGGCTTTATAAAATTCAAGCTAGAATGAAGGAGATATTGGGAGTTGAAGTCAGTGCTTACACACTTAAGGGTAGTAAGTGACCCACTTACATAGTAGTCACATTTTGAGCTATATCTTAGGCAATTTGATAGATTTTTGGCTCAAAATTTTCAAGAGTGTATATGTTTATGTTACAAGACTATGTGCAAAAAGTTTGTGGCATTAAGATTTTTGGTTTGTGAGATATAAGGAAAATAGTGCTCAGGTGTCTCTGAGCAAGGGTTTTAAGCACTTGCTAGGGATTTTGAGATATCAGACGATTGGAAATGAATTTATAGTTGATTCTTTCTTTTGGTGAAACTTAAGAGGATCATTTATACTTTGATTTAAATTTTATAGAAACTGAATGGTTGGATCAAGAGTTATTGGACTCTAAAATTCAGCAAGAAATAAGTCCTTGCGGGTGAATAAAATTTTGAAGGATTTTTGTAGAAATTTGAATCCTTTTTGTACAAACTTACCTGAATACAAGAGGGTTTATATACATAACTTCTCTTTTGTGAGATTTTTGTATAATTTTTTTTTTTTATGAAGGACAAATTATCTGTTGGATTTTTGCCATCAAGTTTCAAATAAACTCTCCACAGCTAGGTACCTAGTATATTCTTAGATAGAAGGCCTTGTCATATGACAACGGTTGTTAAAGAAGACAACATGTTGGAAAACAAATTTGTCCAGCTACAATAGAGACTGTTGTTGTATTGTGATTTGACTACTATGTGAAAAAATTGTATATGTATATTTAATATATAATTTACTACATAGCTGAATGAGAGCCATATCAACGGACTTTTATTTGTTACAAGATATGGTTAGGTTGCTAATTTAGAAGGAATCTATTAAAAGAATTATTATTGAAATTTATATAATCTTATTTCTTTTTTTGATAGTAATTTTGAGATTGATTTTATATTGATAGTAACTTTTGTATATCTTAAATCACCTTTGTTAGACATTGGTGACCCTTAAAATTTTAATTTATTTCTTTTATTTGGTGCTTAAAGCAAAAAGTATGTAAATCTTATAAGAAAAAGGATTAGAAAAAGGTTTTTAGTATAAAAAAGGTAATTTGGCCATCCATGTAGATGGATAGAGGTGGATGATAGAAATCTCTATTCTATTTGGCCAAAAATCATGCCTAATGGGCTTCAAGGAGGCTACACAAGGATTTATTAGGAATTAGGGTTTGTTTTTTGAGGGGAGTTGAACATCAAAGGCTAAGATCATAAAATTTAGGTTTTTGAATCTAGTTAAGGTGCAAATTTTGTGTGATTTGGACTTGTCATAAAGAAGTTATAAGCGCTCAAAGTTAAGGTGTCAATTTTGGATCTACTGTCACTCTCTTGGATATAACTCGAACACACAAAAAGCAATTGAGGATCAGCAACTTGCATTGGAGAGAACACTTTTTAGACTACACTTTACATATACAATTTAATGAATTCTAAGCTAGGATGAAGGAGTTACTAGGAGTTAAAGTTAGTGCTTACAAACTTAAGGGTTGTAAGTAACTTATTTACATAGTGATTTTATTTTGAGCCATATCTTAAGCAATTTGATAAATTTTTGGCTCAAAATTTTCAAAAATGTGTGTAATTATGTCACAAGACTATATAAAAAATTTTGTGGCATTAGAATTTTGGATTTGTGAGATATAAGGAAAATAATACTCAGGTGTCTCTGAGCTAGAGTTTTAAGCATCTGCTAGGGATTTTGAGATATCGGACAGTTGGAAATGATTTTACAATTGATTTTTCTTTGTGGTAAAATTTAAGAAAATAATCTACACTTTGAAGAAAATTATATAGAAACTAAATGGTTGGATTAAGAGTTCTTGGACTCTAAAGATCAAAAAGAAATAAGTCCTTGTGGGTGAATAAAGTTTTGAAGGGTTTTTGTGGAAATTTGAACCTTTTTTGTACAAACTTACTTGAATACAAGAGGGTTTATCTATACAAATTTTCTTTTGTAATATTATTGTATTATTTGTTCTTTTTATTAAGAATAAATCACTTGCTAGAGTTTTTTCAATAATTTTTAAGTGAATTCTACACAGCCAGATATCCAATGTATTCCCAAATAGAAAATCATGCCATACAACACCGTGCAGTTGGAACCTTGTACAATTCCTAGTGAAGGTCCTATTTTCTCCTCAAAACCATCTCCTTGTTTTATAATAGATGTTCATTTAAGACCAAAAAATTATAGAGCCTCTGCCTTATTAAATTCAAGAGCCTCAACATACATTCTAGATGAACAATTTGTTAAGAATCGTAAAATATCTTTAATATAAAAAACTAAATCCGTATAGGTAGAAGTCATAGATGGCCATTCATTGTCTTTTGGAGATGTTATTCATCAAATCTGTCCTGTAAAAATAACAATAGATGGTCATAATAGCTACGTATCCTTTAATATAATAAAATCTCTCTCTAATCAAATTATTTTAGATTTATCATGGCTAGAAAAATATAACCCTCAAATAGATTAGAATTCTTGTAGACTTGACTTTTCTCAGAATATTATTAAACATCCTATCGACCAAGTGAAAAGCTATAAGTCTAGTATAGTAAAACCCGTATTTATAGGTACAAAAGCTTTTATACACACAGCAAAAGAAAGATCAACTTTTGTTATTTATGCCACACCCACTATTGATAGTTGAAAGACTTTAAGTGGCATTCCAAGCTAATATTTGGATTATCAAGATGTTTTTGAGAAATAAAATATAAATATTCTTTCAAAGCATCATCCGTATGATTGTTTAATTGATCTCAAAGAGGGAGCTCATTCTCCATTTGGACCAATCTACAGCTTATCACAAAATGAGGTGGCTAAATTCAAGGAATATATTGATGAAAACTTAGCCAAGAATTTTATACGTCATTTGAAATCTCTAGTAGGAATTCCTATCTTGTTTGTAAAGAAAAAAGATGGATCACTACGGATGTATATAGATTATCAAGGATTCAACAAGATTACCATCAAGAATAAATACCCTCTACCATTGATATCTGGACTTCTGGATCAATTAAATCAAGGTAAGATCTATATAAAATTAGATCTACGAGGAGCATACAATCCGGTCTGCATCAAAGAAGGAGATGAATCAAAGATTGCTTTTCAAACAAGGTATGGACATTTTGAATATAATGTTATATTTTTTAGAGTCACAAATACACTAGTTATTTTTCAGCATTTCATGAATTATATTTTTTGTGAATTTTTAGATGATTTTGTTGTCTATTACTTAGACAACATTTTAATCTACTTTAAGGACATAAAAAAACATAAATTACATGTTTGCCGTATATTACAAAAACTTAGAGATACCTGATTGTATGCCAAGATGAAAAAGTGTGTATTTCACATTACTCAAGTTGATTTCTTAGGATACATCTTTTCAAATGATGGTCTCATGATAAATCCTAAGAAAGTCCAATCAATCATGGATTGGAAGATTTCAAGAACAATAAAGGACGTGCAATGGTTTTTGGGATTTGCCAATTATTACCGAATCTTTATCAAGAACTTTTTTCAAGTTGTAGCTCTACTTATACGTCTAATTTGTAAAGACAAATTTGAGTGGAGTAAGGAAGCAGAAGCATTATTTGAAGCATTGAAAATAGCTTTTATTTCTACACCAATTTTGTATCGTGTCAATTTTTTTAAGGCATTTTTTATGGAAACAGACACATCAGACTTTACTTTGGATGCAGTATTGTCACAAATGGGAGCAGATGACAAATTCCATCCAATAGATTTCTATTCCAAGAAATTTTTAGCAGTAGAAATCAATTATAAAATCTACAATAAATAACTTCTTGCAATTGTGGATTCTTTTCAAGAATGGCACGACTATTTAGAAGGCGCTTCTAATCCTATCATTGTATATACAGATCACAAGAATCTTGAGTACTTTATGTCAACACGGGTGTTAAATCGTCATCAAACTTGTTGGAGCATGTTTTTGTCAAGATTTGAATTCATCATCACTTATTAGCTAAAAAAACAACAAGGTTTGTCCAATGCTCTTTCTAGATGATCTTATCTTACACCAAAAGAAGGAGATGCAATTTTTGATCAACAAAGAACAATCTTTGTGAAACCACATCAATTTCATATTCGAGCAATAAAATCAATATTTACTATTGATTTAATGTTTTTCAAGAAAATCTAATTAAGTATGCCCTCAAATCTTCTTGTTCATGATATTAAGAATAATTTCTATAAATCTCATGATACTTCAAAGTTCGAGTTCAAAGACAACTTATTTTATTTTGAAAGACATTTATATGTTCCAAAAGGTGAAGCATGACTACATTGTTATGGTGAGAGCCTTAATCCTAAGAAACATTGGGTCTTTTGGGCCTCTAATTAATCAAGTGCAAGATGAGATCTTTAAAAGTCCTTAAAATTGAACAATTTATATTAAAAATAAACATACTTTATGAATCTTAATCTATTCTGCTTTTATAGACCTGCCTCCAATTTTGATCATAAATCCTAGGATATCATGTTTGTTAAAGCAAAATTTGGACACAAGGTACTTAAAAAAGTAAAGAATCAAATTCTAAAAATATTTTGATAATAGCTATTGTGGTTAGGAAGAACCACATTGTCAAAGTTATCCCTCCTTGCGGCCTTCCTTTGCTTCACTTCTTCATTACTCTTTATTAAAGAAGATTCAAGTGCTCAAATTTGATAGGCTTGTAGCTTGTCTTATGTTGTAAACACCTACCAATTATTGCTGCAAAAGTCCTCTTCAAACTTGAGTTATAGGTTTCATCCTTCTTCTTTAATTTTTCCTTCTAACAACTCTAGATCCGACCACAAATTTCGTCATAACTCCCTGAATTTAACTCCAATGGCAATCAAATTTTTTACACTATCTAATAGACTTATATATCTACAAACTTCAAAAAAATTTGCTCAAAATAGTACTCTAGTCACAAAGATATGCTTGCTTGAACTTTGCAGATTTGAAAATAGACCCTTGTGACTTTGAAAGAGCATGACGTTTTATTTATAGAAAAAATGAGTGTCAAATTTGCACTCATGTCTTTCTTAACTTACATAGATTATGTCTATAAAATCTTACATTCAAATTCATCTTCTAACTCCCTCTATACAAGAAAAAAAAATCTTTCTTGCTTTCCTACACTTCTCTCTTCTTATTCTATTTTTCTTTCCTTTTACATCTTCACTACTCCCTTGTCATCTCCGCCTGGTCTTCCTTATCCTCTTGGTCAAAAAGACCTCTCAATCCATGTCTTTCCACCTCTTCAACCTTTTCCCTTAAACTAACTTGAAGAAATTTCACTTTCCAAGGTGAATTTTTATTCTACCTTCTTATTATTAATTTTCTATCAATTTTTCTTCTAATTTCAGCCCACTACATATAAGTTCAGATCTAAGAGAGAAGAAAATAAAGATAAAGTAGATCTAAAATAAATAGAAGAAAACCTAATAAGTAGAAAGAAACAATTTAGATTAGCTTAGAGATAAAAAAGAAAGAACCACAATCCCTTCCATTTTTCATCCTTTCCTCTTCTAATCTAAATCTTTTTATTTCAATACATTCTTTTATATCTTTCACATTCTTTTATATTCTTTTATATTTTAATTTACAATGCAACAACGTACTCTTGAAGCATGTCACAACTTCCCCGCAAGTGGACATTTCGGATATAATAAGACCTTGGAGTTAATTTCAAGAGATTTTTGGTGGTCTCAAATGTAGAAGGCTATTAAAGAGTTTGTGCAGTCCTGTGATGTTTGTTCAAGATTGAAAACTCCTCGTCATTGACTTTACAAACTTCTCCAACTATTACCTATATCAAAACAATTGTGGTCTTCTATTTCTATGGATTTCATCACAAATCTTTCAAATTCAAGTTCATATGATTCTATATTCGTGATCGTAGATTGTTTCACTAAGATGGCACATTTTTTATCATATACAAAATCTATCACAAGTGAAGAAATAGCTAAACTCTTCCTCGACAATATCTATCGCTATCATGGATTATCAAGGGATATTATATCAGATAGAGGGATGCAATTTATGTCAAGGTTTTAGAAAATACTTTTTAAGATTTTAAAGGTAGACATAAAGCTATCTTCAGCTTTCCATCCTCAAATTGATGGATACACGGAGCATGTAAACCAAGTTTTGGAGCAATTTGATGTATACCATCAACTATCAACAAGATGATTGGACAACTCTCTTACCATTAGCAGAGTTTATTTATAATAATATGACACATTCTTTTATGCAACAAACATCTTTCTTTGTCAATTATGATTGCCACCTATGACTTGATACTTTTGATTTTTTATAAGTTGATAATCCAGCAACAAAAGATTTGACAAATCGTTTGTCAGAGCTATATGCAATAATAAAGGTGCAATTAAAAGAAGCTCAAAATTGACAAAAAATAAATGCAGATGCATATCGCAAGGAACAACCACAATTCAACGTGGAGGATAAGATATGGTTACTTCGTCGCAATATCAAAACTACTCGTCCTTGTAATAAGTTGGATTATCATAGGCTTGGACCTTTTCCTATTTTTGAACAAATCAATCCAGTTGCATATTGATTATACTTATTAGAGTCCATAAAGATCCATTATGTATTCCACATGTCTCTTCTTGAACCATACAAGATAGTAAACATACCAAGAAAAAGACAAGTGCCACCTCCTCCTATAGACGTGAACAATAATAAAGAATTTGAAGTAAAAAAAAATTTAGATTCAAGGCAGCATCGAAATAGATTAGAATATCTTGTCCATTGGTGCAGATATGATATTAATGAATGCACATGGAAACGAGCAAAGAATCTTGCAAATGCAGTAAGGAAAGTAGAAGTTTTTCATCAACAACATCCATCAAAACCAAGATGAGGACCTTCCCTATAAAAGAAACATTATCTAGGCAAGATAACATTTTACTTTCTATCCTTGTTTACAACTTCTTTTTTTTGTGATGTTAAAGAGATGGAGAACCAACAACGCGTGGACTCAACTCAAAAACCTTCGTTTGCTGATTTACCAGTATCAGGGTAGAGAGAGTTTATCTCAAGAAAGCGCTGGGCTTTTGGCTATCATTAATTTCTCAATCAAGCTTCAAAATGAAGAAAGTTTTAAGTTTATATATATTTTTTCTCTTTTGGAGCAATTACACCAAATACATAAGCCTCAAATAACCAACAACATCCAAAATATGGTAAAATCCTCTAAAACCTTATATATCATTATATGGAAATTTTTTCAAATTTTAACACCTCATATCTTCTGATCCAACTGTCCAAACATAGTCAAATTTTATATGAGATACTGATGTATTTTTATCAACCTTCACAACAAATTTCAACTACAAATTCATTGCGGATCTTGAGATATCTTGAAAATCCTAACAGCCGCTTCAAACCCTTGTCTTTATATACCCACATACAAATTTCTTCATATCTCACAAAATATAAGCTCAAATGCCACGAAATTTGTATGTATAGCTTTTTAACACAAAATGTCACATTCTCTAAGAAGTTTGAGCCAAAAATTTATCGAGAAACTTAACTTATGGCTCCAACCATTACTATGAACAAAACCGCTCACTTACTACCTTTGATTTAGAAGCACTGTCTTCAATATCCTATAGCTCCTTCATATAAATTCCAAATGCAATAATTCTTTTATAAAAGATGTAGGTCTTAAAATTGTTGTTTTAGTTGTGCCTTTTAATCTCCAAAAGCTACCGTAAAATTCCTCCTATACTCAAAAGAGCAATAGTATATCTCAACTTGATACCTTAACTTCAAATGGCTATAACTTCTTTATCCTAACTCCAAATCCTCTAATTTTTGTACACAAATTGTACCCAAAATCTTGAAATTTACAACCTTAGCTTCTAATCTCTGAATGTCCTCTTCAAAGTCGTCAAAATCCTTCTTAAGGTCGCAGGCAGCCTCCTCAAAGCCAGTTAGGCATGGTATTCGACCAATAGGGATGAAGTTTCGCATTCCTTGCCTTCATCCGACCATGCCTTGCTTTCATCCTTCTCAATAAGCCTCCTACTAGCTTAAATTTTCTTAGGCTCTCACTTTCTCTCAAGGCTTCATACTAATCATTTAGATCTTATAATTTTTAAATACTATAATCAAAATAAATAAAAATAAAATAAAATAAAGTTTCTTCTATCAACCATTTTTAATTTTATTTATTAGTCATTCTAATACACATCTAGACTCATAAACATATAATATATTTTAATTAATTTTTATATATTATAAATAATTATAATACGATACTAGACGAGACATTACAACTATCACAACCTTCAAGACAATGGAATAGAGATGAGGACCCTCAAGAACGACATGTCCTTCCTCGGATTCATGGCGAAATATAACATGTTTGGTACCATGACCTTGGAAGAGATTCCCGATGTTTGATGATACTTTTAGAGGTAGGAACTACTCCTGATAGTATTCCTAATATTTTTTTTGAAGGGAGTTATGAAGGCATCAACAATGATCAAATAACAAGGTGGTCCTCTCGCACTAATATGGCACATTATCGATGGCTGAAAGGACCTATCAACTACCTTCAAAGGGAACAAAGATCAAAGTATGTGGCAAATATAATTTGACATATTCTAGACTTTCTTAACATATAATCACTACTTCTCGTAGAACTCATTCCTAGAAAGGAGAATGATGTCATGGACATAAGATTTACTATAATAATTATCTAATAGAAATAGGTAAAATAAGTTGATTTGATAATATTTGATAGAAAAGCTTTCTAAAAACTTCATAGACGTAGAATCATCTTTATATATGTCTATAGGTGATTGGTAGGTTAGAAACTTGGTCAACAAGCTAGCTACATGGCGCACATATTGGTAGCTTGTGGAACAAATCATATACGTGGCACACATGTGAGAAACTTGTCATGCAAGTTTGACACGTGTCTTGTAAATTAGACATGTGTAGGAGGTCTTATAGAATACCGCTACATAGCTCTTAGATGGATAATATAAATAGAGACAAGAGTAAAGTCTCCTTCACTCTGGTCAACTCTTTTTTTGCTTCTAGTCTAGATTCAAGAGTCTATAGTTTTCTTGTCTTGTAGCAATAGCCATTCTAGTTTCTTTTAATATACATACTTTCTTACTTCTATTTTCTTATATTTCTTAATAGAAGTTTCATATGTTTATTTGTTTTCATCGAGTTCTTGTCCTTGACAATTGATCCTCGAAAAAATTGCCTATGGCCTTGAATTAATACCTTCATTGTTGAAACATCCCATCCAAAGATTTGATCTTCATTATGATCTTTAAAACATCCTCCAAATAAGATCTCAAGATTAAAAAGATTCACCTTTCTAAACTCAAGCAATATCACTAAAGCTCAAGCATTGGAATCAAGACTTGCATGGTTGGATCTTATTCCTAATGGCTCCAATCGAGGTTGTACTTGGCACTGAAATGTATTGTCCTCACTTTACTCAATTGAAGGCTGTAAAAATTGTACTAGTTTGTTGAAAGCTTGTAAGGCAAGCAAATCTTTTGAATCTCGTTCTCTCAATGCTTGAAGATTTGACATGGGGACTAATTTGCTTCTACCACTCTATTTTATCTTGGAATGGATGACTACATTCAGATGAAGGCTTTAGTTTAACTCTCTCCCTGTTTATGAATATTCCTTAAATCTAATCTTCACTAAGAAATTATTATCAAATGCGTTTAGATTTGTAGAGATAGAATCAATGATATTCATGTACCATTTAAGGCGCATTGGCGAGATTTGCGATCGGTTCCTATGTGTGCTCATTAATGTCATAGCCCCACCAATAAACAAAATATTTCAATTTGTGCCACATTTGTCATGAATCAAGTATCTTTTCAACCTCGTATTCTTCATGGTCTTCAATTTCAATACTACGCGGTGATTTTAATACCCTTTCCAGAATATGCGACTCCTTATAAGGTTTTAAAGGAGAGATATGAAGAATTGGATGTACCTTCATAGGAAATGGTAATTCTAAGTGATATGCCACTAAATTAATTTGCTTCTGGATAGCAAATGGTCCCAACCTTTGATAGTCTAACTTATTGTATGGCCGCTTAGTCTTGATATTCTATCAAAGAAGCCATACTTTATCTCTAATATAAAAAATAGGCGATTGATTTCTAAATTTATCTATAGATGTGTTGTAAGCATCTTGAGCTATTTGTAATTGAAGCTTTGGAGTTGCGATAGATGCTTTGTAAATCCTTCAACCATTAGATTATTATTCTTTGACGTATTCCATAGATCAAGCTTCAGATGATATCCATAGTTAGAATAAAATGGTGTTTGCTGAATTGAAGCATGAACAATATTATTGTATATAAACTCTGCTAATGATAGATACGAGATCCAATAATCTTGTTGATAGTTAATGCTACATCATAAATACTATTCCAGCACTTAATTAATTCATTCTATTTGGTCGTCAATTTAAAGATAGAAAGCTAAAGAAAATTTAATATCTACCTTAAATATTTTAAAAAGACACTTCTAAAATTTAGATATGAATTGGGATCCTTGTTTAGATATGATATCATTTGGTAGGCCATGATATCAATATATATTATCGAGAAAGAGTCTTGCCATTTCTTCACTACATATTTTTAGTGTAAAAATGGTAGTTTGGCTATCTATGTGGATGGATAGAGGTAGAAGATAGAAATCTCTATTCTAATTTATTCCAAGAGTCTTGAGATTAATGGTAGTAGATAATGATTTTTTATTATTATTTTATTCAATCCTTGATAATCAATGCACATATATAAAAAAACCATCCTTCTTCTTCATAAAAAATATAGGTACACTTGCTAGAGATTTTGAATGCTTGATAAAATTCTTTGTAAGATTTTCATCAATATAATCTTTTAATATCAAAAGCTTATTTTGAGAAAGATTATAAATTGGGCCAAAAGGTGTTTGCATTCCTTCTTGAAGATCTGTAGTACAATCGTATGGTCGGTGCTCTAACAATATATTAGCATTCTTCTTCTAAAAAACACCTTGAAATTCATTATATTACTTTGGAATACTTGCCGATGAAATCATATCTTCTTTAATTGGAGTTGCATAAATAACAAATGGTGTATCTTCTTTGGCCAATGTGATGAAAGTCCTTGCTTCAACAAATAAAGGTTTATCAATTTGTGGCTTTTTAGGAATTTTTGTAGGAATTTCAATTAGAAATGTTACTCTTCATGACTTCTAATCTATAAATAGATTATATTTTTCTAACCAAAATAGTCCAAGAATAATAAGATTTGAAGGAGTCCTAATAACATTGAACACAATCTAGCTTCTATGATTTTTGAATAATATTTCTATAGGTGTGGTTTCATAGGTGATATTATCAAAGGATAAGGGTCATCTATCTATTATCTCTACATGAATAGATTTGGATCTCTATACTAGAGGAATTTTATGCAGCTTAAAAAATGTCTCATTTGTAAAACAAGCAAACACCCCCGAATCTATCAAAGCGGTTGTGTGAAGCTTCTGAGGGCCAAAATATAACAGGATTATAAAACAATAAGTAGGTTGAGAAGAAAGAGAAGAACTTGAATAATTTTATAATGTTGGATTGTTCAGCTGCACGATCCCTACTATAGCTAAACATTGTCATTTTTCTAAACAATTATACTTTTAATTTTGGTAATATGTCTATTTTGTTTCTTTGGGCAATTACCAACCTTGTGGCCTTTCTCGCCATAATACAAGTGCAGACCTTCTTCCATCTAACACTTCTTTTCTTGCAAACTAAAAGATTTAAATCATACTGCATCAAATTATATATCTTCTATTTTTGAGTGTGAATTCAAAATACTTGTTGATGTAGCAGGAGTATATTGGATTATATGTTGTCTTATTAAAGCCCATGAACGTTGATCTTATCGACATTGAAATAATCAATTATCACATTTAATGGCTTGGCTAATGGCTTCATTGAGCAATTGTGGATTAGGAAGCGACAATAACAAATCCTTCATATTATCTTTTAATCTCCAATAAAATTGGCTTATTAAGACTTCTTTATCCCAATTGATGTTGTATACTAATTATCTAAAATTGGATGCATAGATTGATGCAAAGCATGCTTCTTGATATAATGCTTGGATCTTAGCTATTATCCACTAAGCCTTGTCATGTTCTCCAAATGCATCCGCAAATGCTTCTATAAAAATTTCAAAGTTCCTCAAAATTAGTGATCTTTTTTCAAATACGGGAGCAAACCATGATAGTACTTGTCTTGTAAGCAAGGTGCCAATCAATCCAATCCGTGATCCTTTTGTCAAATAAGTATTAAGCTATAGAACTATTATCAATCAAATTTGATTGACAAATCTTCAAAACTTTAAACGCATATCATCATACTTCTCCAAAAGACTAACTCGAGGCTATTTACATTGTTAAACAAGTAGATTTTCTTGGCATAGTATAAGTAATACTACATCCTCAAGTGCACAAGTTGAAAGTGGATGCAATCTAGATTGTGATACTCCAGTTGTTGCATCATTACAAAGTTTTGCAACAATCCCTTCAATCTCCATAGTCCTAGCAGATAAAATAGTAAGAGCACTTATAATGGTGTCTAACTTGGACTCAAAAGATTCAGTCATACTAATGTCTTGATCTTCAGCTATTCTAAGAGAAAGAAGAAATGAATTTACAACAGGGCAATATCGATTTAGATGAGGATAATCTGCAACCTATAAAACGCTTTAAGACTTTCAAAGAGAGGGATAATCTACTCTCTCACAAGAGGGACAAAGCTCTAATATTGCAATGAAGAAAATATGAGTTTAAAGGAAGATAATCTGCAACCTCTAAAGCACTAGTATACCTTCGAATAGAAAGATAATCTACTCTTTGACAAGAAGGATCTAACTTTGATATTGAAGATGAGGTCAGTCTTGACAAACTGTTAGAGATATAAGAATACAAAACAAGAGACTTGAAACTAGGACAAGGTTTCTAGAAGAAACCAATAAAAATTTAAATTAAATAGATGAATATACAAACAATACCAAGAAAGATGAGCTAGAATTTCAAGAGATGTGTTATCAAGACTAAAGAATTCTTTAGCCACGACTCCTATATATACTCCTATCTTGGATGCTTCTTGAGTGGCTTCCATTAAACTAAGAAGCTTCTCGAGTAGCTTCTACCAACTGGGAAGCTTTTTGAGCTCTTTTCACTAATTGGGAAGCTTTTCAACCAACTTTTATTAATTAAAAAGCTTCTAAAATGTTCTAGAAAGTTCTGTGAACCTCCAAAGTATATGTCTCTAATACATTTTTAATTATTTTAAGTATAATCTCTGTTAAAATATAATACCATATATACACAAATAATTAAATAAAAAATAGAAATAGTTTTAAATTACTCACCATCTTTTTTTTAAGATATATGTATATATATTGTATAGAAAATTAATATTTCTATCCAAATTTTTATGATTTCTATCCAACATCATGTTTTATCCTCTATATTACTATTATTATTGTTATTATTATTATTATTATTATTATTATTATAGTAGTTTTGTGACCTATTCAAAGACAATTTTGCTTTGATTTATATTCAAATGAAGTATTCCTTTATCTTTGTTAGCAATACAATCTAATATGGTAGAAATTATTTTTGACAACATGGTCTAATACATGTACCTTTACTACAACTCACTAGATACACGTCTTGAGATAGCACAAATTTTTTGTCCAAAATGCCTAAATAAAATTATTGTTAAAATTTAATAGGTCACAAAACAACAACAACAACAATAATAATAATAATGTGGTAGATGCAATACAATTTTGGAAAGAAATGATAAAATTCTAGATAGAAATATCTATTTTTTATTGTATATTGATTCTTTCCTAATTTGATTGGCTGATTACTTGTATTTGAGGCTAGTAATACAAGTTAATCTAGAAAGATTTTATTTTTGTTTTATTCTATTTCAATTTTTAATATTTTGTAAAAAATATGAGCCACTTCTCTATCTTAATTCCATTAGCATCACTACAAAGATTGTTTTATAATAGTAAATAGTCTTTAAGAGGTATTAAAGTATATATTTGGAAGTCTTTAACCAATGAGAATATATCACATAGATAAGTCTCTCTTTTTTCATCAATATTAATAGAAATTGCTTTCCAAATTGTGGATTCCCTAAGACACAAGTCATAGGATTTGAATTGGATTCTAAAGTGCCAAAATGGTTTTTCCTTGCTTTTGATAATCAACTCCTATCATATTAGCTTTTTTTAGAAAAAAATAATAAAAACTAAAAATTAAAATAGCCATACAAGATAGAGATAGGAGACAAGGCAAAATTACCACAAATGGTACAATAATTCTAAACTTCTTCTTTTTTTTTTCTTTTTTAAATATTAACTTTTATAATTTTTATAATTTTTTTATTTTTTATTATTTTCAAGGATATGGATAAGTGAAATCTAGTCCCTTTGAGAAGGATTTGTACCTTTTGGTACCATGAACATTTATATATGTATATATATATATATTATACTTTATTTTTTATTTAATTCCATAAAAAATTTCTTTGATACTACTTTTCATGGCATTATTAAGCATAATATATGAGAGAATGGATTATAGTTTAGAAGCAAATTCGATGGCAAAAAGAACCATGAACTCTTATAATACACACCATCCTATAGATGTCTATTTATTATAGAGAAATGGCCAATTAGATTAGTCCCTACATTCATAATTATTAATTCTTTTTTATTATTCAATTCTATAAAATAGACAAGAGAACATGTAGGGAACCATCCATAATAGGAATAGTGTACTAAATAAGGTTATTGCCACCCCTCTAAATGACCTCTTCTCTGTACTTTTTTTATATATTTAAAAATACATTATGTGTATACATAAAAAATAGACCATAAAAGGAAGGACCTTCAATAAGAGCTTGTTGCCACACATAAGAGAAATTTAGTAGATACTATATATATATATATATATATACAAATATATATTATTGATATTGAGAAGGAAGGAGAGAGAGTAATCATAAGGCTTTTGATACTCCATAGTGCATGGTATCCACTTATGCGCTATCAAGGTAGAGAGAGTTTGTCTCAAGAAAGCATTAGATATTTGACTATCACTAATTGTTCTATCAAGTTTCAAGTTAAAAGAAACTTCAACTTTATAAAAAAAAATTATCCCTATAGGAACAATTACATTAAATATATGAGTTCTTAATAAATAAAAATATCCAAATATATGATAAAATATCATAAATCTTATGTATCTTTAAAGGGGATTTTTTTCAAATGCCAATAATTCATATCTTCCAATCAAACCGTCCAAATAATTTCAAATTTTGTATGAAATATTGATGTACTTTTAACTAATACCACACCAAATTTCAATTGTAGATTTGATATTGATCTTGAAATATCACCAAAATCCTAATGACTTGGAATTGGATGTGTTATCTTCAACTCCCAATATTTCCTTCATCCAAACTCTAAATATATTGATTTTTTCATGCTCCAAATATATTGATTCTTTCATGTAGGATGCAAAATTTAAAACACCTTTCCAATTGCACCTCCCAATCTACAACTCGTTGTATCCTTAAAAAAATAACAACATATCTTAAATCTACATCTTAACTTCAAACAACTATATTTCCTTCATCCCAACTCCAAATACTCTAATTTTTGTATGTAAATTGTTGCCTAGAATCTAAACTAGGCAACCCTTGCTTCTCCTTCCCGAATGTCCTCTCTAAAGTCGCTCAAATAGGTGGAATAAAATTTATTAATACAAAAGTTAAAAGATGTACTTCAATCAGAACCATGCTTTCTTTGATTGTCTAAAATTTTAATAAAATTTCAAAATTTTGAATTTGGAGAAGTGTTACAGAAGTATTACATCAATTTTTTCAGAAAAGTCACAAAAGTGTTGGAAGACCTTCAACACTTTCAATTGTGTCATATTGGAGTAACCCTATATTAGTCTATAACATTGTCCCTGGGTGAAGGTGAAGGACCAACCAACAGGCGTTGCACCTTAGTGCAATAACTAATGAACTTGGTAAAATCCGTAGTCTTGAGAGTGACATTTGATAGATCGAGGCTGGTTAGATTCAATTAGACTGGGTACATCATGGATAGGCACATTGGAATTACTTCCCAAAGCCTAACAGGCTCCGAAGATTCTTACACCTCTTGAGAGAACCCTGAAGCTAGTGGAGTTTACTCCATGATAAATTTTGGTTATACATTCCTGTGCCCAGCACTTCAAGTTGAGGAGCTCTTAGCAAAAGCTTTCGCAACTGGTCGAGAGAGATATCCTTGTTCAACTTGAGCCGCTTCAGACATGGGCAGCGAGCCACCAAAGCTTCCAAACATTGAAAAGCTTCTTCATCAATCATGCATTTCACGGTCGCAAAGTTGAGCCACTCTAGAGAAGTTTGGGTTTCTGAAAAAGCTTTCAAACAGTCTCCACTCCGAATATCAATATCGTTCTCTTGAAGATCCAGCACTGCGGGATAATTCGGCCCTTCAACCATCAAATTCAACAATTCTTATATTTAACCTTGTATTCAATCTTGAATGCATTACTCAGCAAGAAAGAGAACATGTATCGTTCATATCTCTTTCAAATATAGAGGAGTCAAAGGGAGGAAATTGAGAGCTGTGAAAACATACCATATCCCATTCAGCTTCATCGATGGGCTTGCCACAATCGATGGACTCAAGCTTTGCAAGCTCTGACTTAATTTCAGCCACCTATCAGAATAAAAACCCATCTCTATGAGAATCACGTCGCTAAATTACATATTAAAAGTAAAAATGACCGTTAGAGATATAGATTTGATCTCCATACATTCGGAGGCTCACAAAGTGTCGAGTTCTACTCTCTTGGCAATTGCTCAAAGGAATGTAGCCCGGTGTTTCCCACCGGCTTTAGCCCAATCCTTCCCCTTGTTGCGATGAAAAGCTTCCTTCGCCGCCTTAACTGCTGCATCAACATCTTCCGACGTCGCAACCGGAATATCAACCCCTATTAGCCAAATCCCAACATACGAAACACGGTACATGACACTCATTAACACTCCCAAGATACTGTATCCATCCTCAAATCCAACATAACCGTCCCAATTGGATCAGATCTAAGCTACAATCGACCAAGTCTGACCCTACGCTCAGTACCACACCCTCTGATCCGTCTAATTCTTCAAACATTCTCCCAGCCTCACTGTAACCCAATTCTACAATCAGCAATTGCACAGCATGCTCACTCCACTCCACACAATGCACTATCAATCAAGCCCATCCCAACACAGGCGTTAAAAAAAAAAAACAGACATCCATCAACCGCAGCACCCAACTCTCAAAACAGGATCAGGGGTATTTCATCCAAACTTGAACAAAAGTGAACACCCTGCACCAGGGGGGTGGGGGGGTCTAAGTGGCACACAAAACAAAAACGTACATCCCACGTCCACTCAACCCATATCCTACCTCCCATTGCTTCCACCACACCTTTGCAAATGGCAAGCCCCAGACCTGTGCCCCCGAACTTCCTCGTAATGCTGCTGTCAGCTTGAGAGAAAGACTGAAATAGTCGATCGTGTTGTACCTTCGTGAGCCCTATTCATGTGTCTTCAACTCAAACCTCAAACCCAAGCGGTGGTTTTTCAAAGGGTCCCTCCATATTCACAGAACCTTCGCCATCCTCTCCGATTGTATCGAACAGGGTATCAGATTTTGCGTGATCTGCATCTCTCATATCACACTCTAATTGAAGTGGCTGATGCTTTAACTCGATGGAAGATGGGTCCCGGACACCCTCAGCAGCTTTCTCCAACCCAGTATCGGAGTGCTCAGGAGGTTTTGGGAATTCCACTGCTCACAACGCCAAGTTCACAGCACCTACCTCAACGACAGCCAATCCAGGTACGTCTCGCAGTTGATGGGCAGCCACGACATGGCGAACCAAATCTCGCAAATCACCGACACCAGCCACAGGGCGTACGCTTCATTCACAGGGTTCAAGATACGGTATCGGAAGAACAGACAAATCAACACCAGTCGAATCACAATTATCCTCCTATCCGGGTTGATCTTGCTCGATGGAATTGGCACTTTCCTCGACACTGGTTGTCGCGATTCGTCCATTATGCACTCCACAACCACACCACACCGTCACCCAACGTATCATCACTCTCACAATGCTCACACATCCTCGCATGCCCCGCAACTGGACCATACGACACCTCGCACACGTATCCCCCAAGACATACAGCAGTGTCATTCCCCCACAATCCCCACGCATGGCGCTACACAACATACATCAATCGCTTCCGGTCCTCCACAGCCCTGTGCCCAGCATCATCAACAATGCATTGCACACAAATTCCGCCCCGCTTCCCACAACAGTACCCTTTCTCAGATTCCAACACACCCTTCCCAGCCTTGCGCCCCGCCTCCCACAGACAAAACTCACATTGGCAGATCCGGGCAATCTGGCCCGTTCTCATCGTGGCCGCCCTTCCCGCTTGCTTGGACCTGCCCTCCCTCTGTCGTCGTCATTTGCATTACCCGCCTCGGCTTCCAGCTATCCACCCTCTCTTTCCAGGCGATGCTCCCGTACCCATACGATCTCAGATCCTTCACTGGATACAGTGGCCTAGCTGTTATCAAAATGCAACGCCCCAGTCAGTCCGTGTCCCTGCTCGCTGCTAACTTTCATTCCGCTCTCTTGCGGAACACCGCACCCACGCTGCACTACATTTCCTAGCTCTGCGTTCACGCAATTCATACTTCGACGGACGTTGCACCATGCGTTGTACCACCACCATAAACTCCAACACTCCTCCGCAGCTTGATTATCACCTATCAATCTGAACAACGCTTTTCATACAAAACATGATCAACTACAATCCTTTCGCGCTCAAAATTCCTCTGTCTTCCATGGCCTCACCTGGGCTTCCAATGTCGCTGTAAGCAACAGGGTGGATCCGTTTCCCTCCTGCAACAGGAAATATCGCCTGATGATCGGGTGACGTAGCATTCGATTGGCCTGCTCCAGACACCTGCGCGTGCACACTTGGGTCAGGTTCGTGCCACTGAAATCAGCTGCCACAATCAACACAGTACCCTCCACCTCTCTACCATCCATACCACCCAATTCCAATCCAGGCCGGATAGCTTCACACGGACATCTCTCATTTCCAGTTCCTACACACTCTCACTGTGGACACCCTGCCCTAAACATGTCCAGCGCCTCCAGCATTGATTCCATACACCAAAGAAAAACACTTTCAGACTTCTTCGTTAAAACCTCGATCACATGTTTTCTAGAAATTCACGAAGGTGTTTAAGCAGTACAACTCAAAAATAATCTACAAAAACTCAAGACAATTCATTCAAGTTACCAACTGTATAAACCTTGCCATAAAGCGGCAGAAACCCTCCACACGGACCCAAACCGTCATCTCCCAAGCCGTCTAGTGGATTTGACATTGATCTACCAAAGTTGAGTTGACAGGGCGGAGACCGTGGCGGCTACACGGAGGCGACGCGGTATCCCTAACACAGACATCCAGTTATGTATCATGTATGTAGCGCCACGTCATCATCACACGCCATGTTTGTGCTACAAAGATTTTATGCATGTCATGTATGTAGCACCTAGCGCCTCAAATTCTATTATATATATAGATAAGATATATTTTGAATTTTTAATTTAGAAAATAAAACGATTGTATATAAATATTATTGCTGCAACATATAGAGATTTTATTTTTCTTTACAAATAAATAAACGAAATCTTTGTTTTGGTGTTTGTTTAAGTAAATTAAGAAAAAATTTAAGACTTTAAAAAACATAATCTACTTAAATATTATATTTTTTAAACTAAAATTAATTGAATTGATTGCAAAAATATCAAATATTATTATGTTTTTATGACCTTAGACAATTATAACTACAAGTAGGATTTAATAAGTGACATTTCTAGAAGATAAGAATTGACTATATATAACTTTTATATATAAAATTTTAATATTTTAGATTCAAGATATCTTCTAACACTTTAAAATCATAATATTAAAAAATCAAGTAGAAGTTGTAAATCTAAAAAGATAGAAGTAGAAACTATATGGATTTTAGATCTTAGAAAAACTTATATTGTATAATAAGAAAATAATTTGGATGACAATATGAAACCTTTACAAGTTATTAATGTATATAAATATATTTACATAATTTCTATTATAGCTCAACTTACTTATTTTTTATTTTTTATTTTTTTATTTTTCTAATCACACTCTATATATTATGATTGTATTGTTTCTTATGAAAATACAAGTATGTTTAGACTCTCTATAATACAAATTAAAATCCTCTTAATAGTATCATTTTTTTATATATATATTGTAAAAAACTTAACTTATATATCATTAATTTATTTGTCTTTTATTTTTTATTTTATATTTTTAAAACTTATAATTTTATTAAGATAATAGTTACTTTTTATTCTAAATCAAAAAATTTGCTTTGAGCATGAAGTGAAATTTAAAATCATAAACAAAAGAACCACAAGAAGAAGAAGTAAAAAATATATATAACAAAAAATAGACAATAAGAAAGATACATATTATTTATTGGTTTTTGAATAGAAAATAACAAGAAGTTTATATAAATATCTTTTATATAATAAAAAGTTTATATATATATATATATATATATATATATATATATATCCTTTAATAATACCAAAAATATATAAAATCAATTTATTATAATAAATACCTATTTTATTTAAGTAAATAGAAGTAAATAGAAGTAAATAATAAAACTTTAGGTTGATAAAACCTTCTTTAAGAAACTTCAAAGTATCTTAGATGCCAATTAGATCTTTAGATTCCTATAAATATATCATGTGGCTATTAAAAATTGTCTTATAAGTTTTTTATTTTTAAGCAATCACATCACAAGCAACCTACAAATTGATACTTAAACCACAAGCCTCATGGTCTTTGGGAAGCTTCTATAAGACCTTCTAAGTAGCTAGTATATATAAAAGCAAGATATGGGCCATCTTTAGTCTTGTCAATGCATTTCTTATATTCTAGTCTTGTTTGAAGACTCTCTAATTTCTTCATAATTAGCAATAGCCATTATATTTTATATTTTATCTCATATCTATCTTTTCTTTATTTACTATTTATCATAGACATAAGATTTATTCTAATACTTATCTAGGTAATATGAATAGATAGAAGTAGATAAAAATAAAATAATTTGATAATATCTTATAGAAAAGCTTCCTAGAAGCTTCATAAACATGATTTTATCTTTATTCATGTTTATAGGTGATTGATAGGTTTGAAACTTAGCCAACAAATTAGCCACATGTTGTGTATGTTGGTAGCTTGTAGAACAAGCTAATTACATGGCTCACATATAGAAAACTTGTCTTGTAAGTTTGATACATGTTTTGCAAATTGGATACGCCTTGGAGGTTCTATAGAATATTGCCACATAACTCTTAGGTAGATAGTATATATAAAAATAAGAGTGAAGCCTTCTTAACTCTTGTTAATGCCTTTTTTTGTTTCTAGTCTTGTTTCAAGAATCTCTACTCTTCTTGTCTTTGGCAATAGCCATTGTAGTTTAATACTATTTCATCTTTGAATAATTTTTTATTCCTTTCAAATAATATAAGAATATTTTGATATCTTAATTATTTATATTTTATGTCCTTGATAGTTTAACAAGAATAAAGATTCATTGTTCTTATTTTATGTTTTAGAAGTGAGTGGTTTAATCCACTTCTATTATTGTATTTGAAGGTTGTGGACTACCCACCTTTAAACTAACATTCTATGCTTTTTAACTTTTTTTTTTTTTTTTAAAGAGAGTGAATAATCCCTCTTTGTAAAAAAATTTATTTGATATTAGAGATTGCAGATTATTCTCTTCTAATTTAAATTGTAAATTTGTTAAGATAGAAGAAAAAATCATAAATACTATACTTAGCAGAAGTAAGAATAGATTTGTAACTATTACAAATCTTCAAGAACTTGTCAATATTCTTGAAATAAAAATTTTACACATCATTAATTTTAATCATAGAAGCACTATTCTTACATCTATAGAAGAAGTCCAAAGTCTATGCTAAGAAGTTGTATAGTTGAGGGAAGCAAGTAAATCAATCTTACACCCAAATCCAAGAAGTCTTGTTTCTACAAATATGAAGGAGATAAAAATTAGTATGCTTAAGAAGTTTGATGGAACAAGATCAAAATTTCAAGGATTTTGCAGCAAGTTAAGCTTTATCTAAGATTGCACCAAATCCAATATTCTAATGGATTTATTTAAGTTAACTCATAGGTACACTTTTATTTAGAAGTATTTTTTTTTTATTTGCACCTTTCATGGAAAAAGATTCATGACTTCTTTATAATTTAAATTCATTATTTAAAGTATTTATAGCCACATTTGGAGAAAGTGATCAAGAAACGGTGGCAGAAACAGTGGATTAAAAGATAATATTAAAGATTTATTACTAACAATGTTAAAAGTGGACTCTTTAGAATAATTTATTACTCCTAAATTTTAAACAAACTTTAATGAAATCTTAATGAAATCTTAAATCCTAAATAAATTCTAATAAAATCTTAACCAAATCCTAAATCCTAAATCCTAAATAAATCTTAATAAAATATCAACCAAATCTTAAATCCTAAATAAATCCTAAATAAATCCTAAATTAAATTTTAAATTCTAAAACAATCTTAATAAAATCTTAAATAAACTCTAATAAAATTTTAATCAAATCTTAAATTCTAAATATATCTTGGTCAAATTCTAATTAAATCTTAAGAATCCTATAGAAAATTAAAATTTTAATAGCTAATGATTGAATTATTGATTTTAATTCAAAATTTATAAATCTTTTAACAACTAAGTTGGCAATATACACAAAAAAATTGAAGAAAATCCAATTTATCAAATAGAAGATAAGCCTAGAATTTTGCTTAGATGTAGGTGTCAAGGACATGCTTGTTAGAACCTTCTAGAACATTCTAGAAGGTACTTAGAACTCTCTAGAACCTTCCAAAATCTTCTAACATCTTCCTAATTGATAGAAGTTACTTGAGAAGCTTCCTAGTTGGTAAAAGTTGCTTGAGAAGCTTCCTAATTGCTGGGAGTTGATCAAGAAGCTCCTTGAATAGGTGTATATATTGGAGTTGAGGCTAAAGAGTTCTTCAGTCTCGACAACACATCTCTTGGAATTCTAGCTCATCTCTCTAGTGTTGTTCTTATACTCATCTGATTAACTTAATTCTTATCAATTCTTCTTGAACTTCTTCTTAGACTTCTAGTCTATATTCTACGTCCGTGACAATTTTTTGAGACTGCCCTTCTATGAATATCAGAGCTTAGTTCTTTGACGTAGAGAATAGACTACCCTTCTCTTTTAAGATACTTGAGTGTTTTAAGGGTTGCGGATTATCCTCCCTTGGACCAATATTAATTCCTTCTTCTTTACTTAGCATAGCTGGTAGAAAAGACATTAACATGGTAGAATCTTTGGAGTCAAAGTTAGATGTGATCATCAATGCTCTTAACGCTCTAGCGGTTAGAACTGTTGAAATTGAAAGAAATTTTGCTAAGCTCCCTAGAGCTACAAGAGTGGGAGTGGCTCAGACTATAGTACAACCACCTCTAGCTAGTGAAATACTGCCATCTATATCTCATTGTGAAAATTTGATTATACCGTAGTACAAAGAGCCTCGAGTCAATCTCCCAGAGAAGTTTGATGGTACCCGATCAAAATTTCGTGGTTTTATAAACCAAGTTTGATTAGTAATATTCTTACAATCAGAGCGCTATTCAACCGAGGAGTCGCGAGTTGGATTAGTGGGGACATTGCTACCTGGAGAAGCTTTGTCTTGATTTGATCCTTATTTGAAAAAATGTCTTCTATCTTTAGTAATTTTGAAACCTTTCTAGAAGCATTTGAGGAGACATTTGGAGAGCATGATAAGATTCAATGGGCAACCACGAAGATTCATTCTCTATATTAAAGATCATGCTCTGTATCTATTTATGCATCAGACTTCAGACAACTTACCTAAAATATCAACTGGGGAGAAAAAGCGCTAGTGAGTCAATTTTATTGGAAACTCAGAGATGACGTGAAGGATTTATTGCTATCTCTACTCAATCCTCAAATATTCAATGAAGCAATCAGCTAAGCGATGAAGTGTGACAATCAATTTTTTCAACGATGTCAAGACCATTATTCTAGAGCTATTTGGTATCCATAAAGAAACCAGTTCTACTCGGCTGCTTCTATCAAGAATGTGGAAGCTCAATCTGAAACAAAAGACATGTAAATCAATGTGATATGTTTTAAGCCCCTCACAATTGAAGAAAAGAAGCGACAGTTTGATCAAAACTTGTGCTTGTATTGTGGAGAGGCACGTCATAAAGCCGGAAATTGTCCTAGAAAATAAACGCCTTGAACAACAAAACTTAAGAATATAAGCATGCAAGAAAACAAGGACGTCCAGCCATAAGAGAGAGCACAACCACTATTTGGCCCAATCTACAATTTATTACAAGACAAGCTCTCAACATTGAAGGATTATATTGAAGAGAATCTTTCAAAGAACTTCATTCAACATTCTAAATCTCCAACAGGTGTATCTATCCTCTTTGTGGATAAGAAAGATGGCTCATTACAAATGTGCATGGATTATTGAGGCTTGAACAAGATCACCATGAAGAATCGATATCCATTACCACTAATATCTAGATTCTTGGAGCAACTTGGTGAAGCTAAAATATACAAAAAGATAGATCTTAGTAGAACTTAGAATCTTGTACGATTAAAGGCGGAAGATGAATGGAAGATAGCATTTTGGATGAGGTATGGATATTTTGAATATAATGTCATGCCTTTCAGACTGACTAATACACCAGCTATATTTCAACATTTGATGAATGATGTTTTCCGAGAATATTTGGACAAATTTGTTGTTTGTTATCTCAATGATATTTTGATTTATTCTAAGAATGTTTAAGAATATGACAGTCATGTGAAGTTGGTGTTACAAAAGTTTCGAGATGCGAGATTATATGCCAAGTTAGAAAAATATATATTCCATCAACCCAAGGTAGAATTTCTTGATTATATTATTTCAGATAAAGGATTGTTGATAGATCAGAAGAATGTTCAAGCAGTAACGGATTGGATAGTATCAAAGACAGTATGAGATGTGCAATGTTTTTTTGGATTTGCCAACTTCTATCATATTTTCATCAAGAACTACTCACAAATTGCAGCCCTATTAACACAAATGACATCAAAGGATAAGCTTGAGTAGAATAGCTGAGTACAAGAGGCTTTTCAAGAGTTAAAGTTGATGTTTATGATAATTCTTATCTTGGTACATCCTGACTTTACAAAGGCCTTCTATTTGGAAACAAATGCTTCTGACTTTGCGTTAGGAGTTGTATTATCACAGATAGAGAAAGATGATAAATTTCACTCGATTGCATTCTATTCAAGGAAGTTTCCAATAAGAGAAATCAATTATAAAATTCACGATAAGGAGCTGTTTGTGATAGTTGATTCTTTCCAAGAGTGGCATCATTTATTAGAGGGTGTTGCACATCCGATAACTGTATATACAGATCACAAGAATTTGAAGTATTTCACAATAGCTTGAATTTTGAAACATTGTCAAGCTCAGTGAGATATATCATTATTCCAATTTGACTTCATCATCACATATCGGCTAAGAAGGCAACAAGGACTATCAAATGCATTATCAAAGAGATCATATCTAGCGCTCAAGGTTGGAGATGCAGCATTTGATCAACAGTATATAACTTTGCTACAACCAGAATGGTTTTATCTTTGTACTACCTCCATGATCATGCCAATTGATGCTGATTTTTTAGAACAAGTCTGTGGAGCATCAGCTGTGGACTCATTAGTCTTGAATATGAAGTAGCGCTTTGATAAAGACAAGTTCAAGATTGAGAACAGGTTATTATATTTTAAAGAATGGAGCTTATTTTACAACACTTGTCAATTCCAATGAAATAATAATGGAATTTATTTTACAACCTCTGCCAATTCCAAAGCAACCGTGGTCTTCAATATCTATGGACTTCACTACAGATTTTCCACCTTTTGCAACATTTGATGCTATTTACGTGGTGGTAGATTGGTTTACAAAGATGGCATATTTTGTTCCATGCAGAAAGACAACTTCTGGTGAAGAAACATCAAGATTGCTTATTGATAATATATATCAATATCATGGTTTACCGGATGACATTATTTTGGATTGAGGACCTCAATTTATATCAAAGTTTTGGAGGTTGCTTTTTGACATACTAAGGATAGATATCAAACTCTCTTCTACCTTCCATCCTCAAACCGATGGTCAAACAGAGTAAGTCAACCAAGTCTTGGAGCAATATCTATGATGTGCGATCAACTAGCAACAAGATGATTGGACTACATATCTACCATTGGTAGAGTTTGCGTACAACAATTTGGTCCATGCCTCAATCCAACAAACATCTTTCTTTGCAAATTATAGATATCATCCAAAATTTGATTTGTTGGATAAATCCAAAGATAAAAATCCAGCAGCTGAAGATCTTGCAAAGCATTTAATAGAGATCCAAACCACCTTGAAGCTTCAATTACAAATAACTCAAGACTTGTGCAATGCTTCTACAGACAAATTTCGGAAGGATTCTCCTGCTTTTCAAATTGGAGATAAGATTTGGCTCTTGCAACAAAATATCAAGACCACTTGACCTTGCGATAAGTTGGATTACAAGAGATTGGGACCATTCTGCATTCAAGAATAAATCAATCTGGTGGCTCATCGGCTGAAACTATCTACATCCATGAAGGTATATCCAATCTTTCATGTTTCTCTTCTAAAAATTTATAGCAAATCAACTTTACCAGGATGGATACAGCCACCACCACCTTGTATTAAAATCGAGGACTATGTGAAATATGAGGTAGAACAAGTCCTTGATTTATGACGGAGATGGAAGAAGTTAGAATATTAAATTCATTAGTGTGGCTATAATGTAAATGAGCAGACTTGGAAGCCAGCAGAAAATGTAACAAATGCATCACAAAAGGTACAAGAATTTCATCAACGATATCCTAATAAACCAAAAGTTGGCCACTAATGAAACATGAAGATGAAGCTTTTTCCAAATGAATATATATAAGCACGATCTAGGTCTTATCAAAATATAACTTATTACATTTTATTTTCTTGTAGTATCAAGATATCTAATCTCAAAGTATATTTAGATATGGCTAGTGAAAATGAAGATATTCTACTAGTGATGCCATCTCAATTGAGTAGCTCACGGTGTTGACCTCAAGATGAAGAATTAGAAGAACCAAGAAGATGTCGAAGAATACTAAATAGCACGTCACTCGTGATTATCTTTGAAGCTGAATCAACTCATGAAGGTAGTGGCAAAATGATATTTTTAGGCCACTTCCACAATAAAGACATAGAAGTTTAGGCATGGTCTTAAGTAAAAGATGTTGGTCATTATTGATGGCTATAAGGATCCATGAATCATCTGCCTTGTGAACGACAATTAGAGTATATTGCAAAGATTATATGCCAAATCTTTGATTTTCTGTGTTTGTGAGCATACGTCTCAAATGGCTTCTCGGAGATCTCAAAGCTAGAGGAGGAGGTGATGTCAAGAACATGCTTGTTAGAACCTTTTAGAACAGTCTAGAAGATACTTAGAACTCTCTAGAACCTTCCAAAACCTTCTAACAGCTTCTTAGTTGATAGAAGTTACTTGAGAAGCTTCCTAGTTGGTGGAAGTTGCTTGAAAAGCTTCCTAATCGCTGGAAGTTGATTAAGAAGCTTCTTGAATAGGTGTATACATTGGAATCGAGGCTAAAGAATTCTTCAATCTTGACAATACATCTCTTAGAACTCTAGTTTACCTCTTTGGTGTTGTTCTTGTATTCATCTGATTAATTTAATTCTTGTCAGTTCTTCTTGAACTTCTTATTAGACTTCTAGTCTATATTTTGCGTTCGTGATAGTAGGTTGGCCTCTTTTTCCAACCTTAATGCCAATCTTCCAACACCAATATTTTTTTGTTGCACCATTTAATTGCTTCTAAAATTCACATATAAGTAGAAAATTAAATCTACCATCCATACAAATAACTTTCAATTCAATGCAATTGATAGATGACTAGATATTTTAAAAACCTTTATTGACCCTCAAAATCTAATTTCTAAGATCTCAATCCACTTAAAAATTAATAACCTTTAATCAAATCATTAGATCAAGCTTAAACTTATAGCATGCACTCAACATAACTACAATCACAAATCTACAATAATTCACTTATAGATCTATAACTAAATTTACAAAATATTCAAAAATATAATTTTTTTTTTATTTTATAAAATCTAGAGTCATACAAATCAACCCTAATTTTTTAGAGCTATTACAAAGCCAATATTTATCCAAAATACTCAAAACTAATACTAAAAGAAACTTTTTAAAGTTTATTCTCAAATTCCTTTTTATAATAAACCAAAAAAGACTCCATCTACCATAGGCACACAATTTTGTATCTTAGGGTCTAATTTCAACCTTAGATCATAACTTGCCCTTCTTGGATATTAATCTAGGAGTTTCTTAGATAATTTTTACTAAAAACTATCATTTATTTTGATTTTAAGATGCCTATAGTACTATTTTTATTAATCTATCTTGTCTTGTCTTGTCTTGTTTATGGTCCTAAAATTTAAATAGAACTCTTTTTTATAAAAAGACAACATTATCACTAAATATTTTTATTACTTTTATATTTTTTTAATTTATTTATTTATATTTTCTAAAGTAATTTTGTAACTTAGTCTTCAACTAATCTTTTCTATAGTATAAGTTTTTTTTTTTTTGCTTTCATCCTATAGTTATATTATAATATAATAATATAATAATAAAATAAAGATCATAGTTGCTAAAGAAGACAGTATATTGAAAAATAAATTTTTCCAGCTATGATAAGGACTAAGAGGCTCAAATCATATACAACACCTAGTAAAGGTCCTATTCTCTCCCCAGATTCATCGCCTTGTTTTATAATAGATGTATCTTTATGACCTAGAAATTATAAAATCTTTGCCTTATTAGATTTAGAAGCCTTAGCTTATTAAATAAATGAAGATTTTGTCAAAAAATAAATAGTTCTTTTATTATAAAAAAAACTAAATCCGTACATATAGAAGTTATAGATGATTATTTGTTATTTTTTGGAGATGTCATCCATAAAACTATTACTTTAGATATAGCAATTAAAAGACATAATAGCATAGTAATATTTATTATAATTAGACCTCTTTTTAATCCACTTATTTTAGGATTATGTTGGTTAAAAAAATATAATATTTATATAAATTAGATTTCTTATAATTTTAATTTTTTTTGATATTTTAATCCAATAATTTATTATCGTATAGTAATATAGCCATTAAATAAAAGAGAAAAGAAATGATTATATTATAAAAGAGCTCAAATAAAAATATTTTAGCATATTATAGATATTAGATAAGAAAGTAGTAAAAACTAAAAAGTGCTAATGCTGCCTTTTTATAGAAGAGGCTTCTACTTACTTTGTATGGCCATAAATAAGGCAAAACAAAGTAGATTAGAAAAATAAATAATATAGGCATCTTGAAAAAAGACTTAAAAATAGGTTTTAATAAAATTTATCTTAAAATTCTAAGAGTTGATACTTGGAAAAGACCAGTTGTGAACTTAGGTTGAAATTACATCCTAAGATATAAAACTACATGTCTATAGTAGGTAGACTATTCTTTTGCGGATTGAAGAGTTGGATTAGAAAGAAAACTTAAGAAGGTTTATTTAAGAGTTAATTTTCAATAATTTGGATAGAAACTAACTTTGTAATAGTTTTGCAAAGTAAAGGTTGATTTGGTTGACTTTGGATTTTGTGAAATAAAAAGAGATTTATATTTTGAGCTTTTTATGAGTTTTGTTATAGACCTATAGATGAAATTTTATAGATTTGTGATTGTAATTGTACTTAATATATATTATAAGTTTGAACTAGATCAAATAATTTAATTAAATTTTATTGAAGTTTAAATAGATCAAGATCTCAAAAATTAGGTTTTAAAGATCAATGAGGATTTCTAAGATATTTAACAATCTATTACTTAGATTGAGATGAGAATTATTTGTATGGATATAAAACTTGATTTTCTATTTGTACATGAATTTTAGAAGTAATTGAATGGTGCAAAGAGAAGATATTTGTATTGGAAGATTAGCATTAAGGTTAGAGAAGGAGGACGGCCTACAGCCAAATAGAATTTTGAGCTTAACTTCTATTTGGTAAGTTGGATCTCCTTTAATTTTTTTTGTGCATATTGCCAACTTAATTATTAAAAGGTGTATAAAATTTGGACTAAGATTAAAAATTAGATCATTAGCTATTGTGATTTCAATATGTTATAAGATATATTAAGATTTGATTAGGATTTGGTTAAGATTTTTTAAAATTTATTAGAATTTGTTAAGATTTAATTAATATTTTATTAGAATTTATTAGGATTTGATTAAGATTTTTTTAGGATTTGTTAGGATTTTATTAGAATTTAATAAAATTCATTTAAGATTTCATTACGATTTCATTAGAATTTGGATAGGATTTTATTAAGATTTGATTAAGATTTGATTAGGATTTATTTAAGATTCAAGATTTAAATAGGATTTGAAAAGGATTTGATTAAGATTTGGTTAGGATTTATTTAAGATTCAAGATTTAAATAGGATTTGAAAAGGATTTGATTAAAATTTTATTAGGATTTGAATGGGATTTGATTAAGATTTGACTAGGATTTAATTAAGATTTGAATAAGATTTGATTAGAGTTTGATTATAATTTCTTTATTTTAGTATTTTAAAAGATTTTTATTTTAATATTTCTTTTGGATTTTATATTAATATTTCTTTGAGATTTTTTTATTATTTCTTTATGACTTTTTTAAAAGTTTTTTAGGATTTTTTTATTTTTCTTTTGTAATTAATAAAAAATCTAATTGAATTTTTTTAATGGTTGAACATACTTATTATTCTTTAATTATAATTTATATATAATTCTATTAGAGGTATTAAGACTTGTTATTGCAATTTCTTTTTTATCTTCTACAATCAAGTGTCCAATGTATTTTTAAGCAAGACTTCACGTTGTCGGATAGAGAGAATTCGCCTTGGAAAAACGCCGGGTTCCTAGCTGCTACTAGAACTAGCAGGGAATATGAAAGGAAGCCGTGCAAGTATCTTCTATACTTGCACAATATTTGTTCAAGCTTTCAAATTATATTTGTATTATACTTGTACAAGACTTGTACAACTATAAAGTATAAACACTTGAATAATACTTATATAAATGCTTATATAATACTTGTATAAAATAATATTTAATCCTTGGTATAATACTTATATAAATACTTGTACAAATATTATATATAATACTTATAAAATACTTATATAAATACTTGATATAAATACAAGTATATATACTTGTATAAAAGCTATAAGCAAAGTGTGTATGTATTCAAGTATACCTCAAAATACAACCGCATATGAGGAATACAAGTTATACAACAAGCTGAAACTAAATAAATCACTAAAAATTCATCCAAAGTTCAAAGCAAGCGTGCTTACAACCTATGGAAAGCCAATTATCCATTGTAAAACATATCAAAATTTCACAAATATATGACTTACCATTTAAAAGTTATGGCTAAAAGAAGTAGGCACTAAAATTTCCAAGCAAATGCAAAGGCAGCAAAGCTCCTCTTCACTTCAGCCTTTGTTGTGATCACTTCCCTTCTCCAAATTAGACATGCAATAGCTTTTTAGAAAGCTCACTACATCATCTAACTTATTCTAAAATTTCGCATGCATGCCTCTCAATCTCTAGATTTTGTAGCTAGTTGATTCTACTCTTCAAACCCTAGCAACAATTTGCCCTCTTTGACACTTCACGGCTCATAAAACTTTCATCAAAGCTCCAAATGTATTGAATTTTGTTTTTGTGGAAAGCTTACACAAGCTACTATAAGCACCTAAATTACCAAAAAGATTGAATAGATTGTCCGACTTGGGTGGTTGAACAAAGTCTCTACCCCTCTTCATCAGATGGCAGCAAACCCTTTCCCACTCTCAAACTCACAACTTTTGCTCTCCAACTCCAAATGCTACAAGAGATGTCATGATACAAAGCTAGCACAATTTTCCACACTCTCAATAAATTTCACTAAGAAAGAATCGAAATCAAACTTGCAGTGGCAGCTCGAAGTTTCTGCCCCTCTTCATCGGATGGCAGCAAACCCTACTCTACTAAAACAAGCATAACGTTTTGTTCACAACTCCAAAACAAGCAAGTGAGTAGGTTTTAGAATCCTCACAACTTGAAGAACACACCTCTTGATTTTCATTACAAACACTTCTATCTCCTTGGAGCTATCTCTCTCCAAAGTTCACCACTCAAAACTGCCCAAATCCTAGGTCTAGCAAGAGGAGTATATCTCTCTTTCCTTCCATATTAGACTATGACACGTCCACATGGGCAGCCAAATCCTATTGGTCAGGCCCTATTCATCCCATGCTCTTCTTTTTTATTTCTCACAAGGTCTATTCTATCTCAAAAGTCAACAAGAAAGGTAAAACAACCTTTATCTTTCTTCTAAATACAAAAGAGTCTATTCTAGGATATAAATAAGGTAAGAACAAAACAAATAGCCATCTTAATTCACTAACTAAGTGGCTATAATAAATCCTCTCCTTATAATATCTTCTAAAATAATATCTAGCACTCACACATGTATTAACAATAGATACAAGATATTTAATATTTTTATATATTTCACTTAAATGCAATATGACAACGTAATATGATTCCATTAGTCAAATAAAAATATATAAGCATAGTATATCCAAATTCTTTTTGGTAGGTGTAAAAACCTTCATACATATGGCAAAAGAAGGATCATTTTTTGCTATATATGCCACATCTATTTTCAATGCTGAAAAGACTATAAGTGATATTTCTATCTAGTATTAAGATTTTTAAGACATTTTTTAAAAAGAAACTCAAATATTCTTCCAGAGCATTGATTTTATGATTGTTCAATTGATCTTCAAGAAGGAAAACAACCACTATTTGGACCAATCTATAATTTATTATAAAATGAGTTGGTTGCATTGAAAGAGTATATTAATGAAAACTTGGCTAAGAATTTTATACGTCATTCAAAATCTCCAATAGGAGCTCCTATCTTAGTTGTGAAGAAAAAAAAATGGATTGTTGGAAATGTACATAGATTATTGAGGATTTAACAAGATTACTATCAAAAATAATTATTCTATATCTTTGATTTTAAGATTTCTTGATCAATTCAATTAAATAAAGATTTATACAAAAACAGATCTACAAAGCATATACAATTTGATACACATCAAAGAAAGTGATAAATAAAAGACTACATTTTGAACTAGGTATGGATATTTTGAATATAATATCATGCCTTTTGGATTTACAAATATACCAACTATTTTTTAACATCTTATGAATAATATTTGTTATGAATTTCTTAATGATTTTATTATTTGCTATTTAGACAACATTCTAATCTATTCTAAGAATATAAAAGAATAGAAATTTTATATATGTTGTGTATTACAAAAACTTAGAGATATAAGATTATATACTAAGTTAAAAAAGTGTATATTTTATACTACTCAAGTTGATTTTTTAAGATATATCATTTCTAATTATAATCTAATGATAGATCCTAATAAAATTCAAATAATTATGATTTAGAACAATAAAAAATATATAATATTTTTCAAAATTTATTAATTACTACTAAATCTTTATCAAGAATTTTTATTAAGCTGCAGCTCTATTGATACATTTAACTTGTAAAAAAAAAATCAAGTGAATAAGAAGGCAAAAGCATCATTTGAAGGTTTGAAGAGAAATTTTATTTTTGCACCAATCTAATATTGTATCGACTTCTTTAAAATATTTTTTATGAAAATAAATGCATTGAAATTTGTCTTAAGCATGGTATTATCAAAAATAGAAACAAATAACAAACTTTGTCCAATAGCTTTTCATTCAAAAAAATTTTCAGCAACCAAGATTAATTATAAAATCTATAACAAATAACTTCTTACAATCGTGGATTATTTTCAAAAATAATATTATTATTTAGAAGGTGCTTCTAATTTAGTCACTATATATACAAATCACAAGAACCTCAAGTATTTTATGTCAATACATATTTTGAATTATTGTAAAACTTAACAAAGCATATATTTATCAAAATTTAAGTTTACTATTATTTATTAGTCAGAAAAATAACAAGGTTTGTTTGATGCCCTTTTTAGATATTTTTATCTTGCACCAAAAGAAGAAGATATAACTTTTGATCAACAAAAGAAGATCTTATTGAAACTAAAGCAATTTTATCTTTGAACAATAAAATTAATATTAATTTTTTATTCAACTTTTTCAAGTATATCTTTCAATTCTTTTATTCATGATATTAAGAATAATTCATTTGAATCTCATGATACTTCCAAATTTAAGTTCAAGAACAATCTACTCTATTTTGAGGGATGCTTGTATGTTCCAAAAGGTGAAATATAAATACATATTCTTAAAGTTTATCACAATTTTCTTGCAACAAGATATTTTGAATACAAGAAGACTTTGAAACTAATATCAAGAGATTTTTTGTGGCCCCAAATGTGAAAGTCAGTTAAAGAGTTTGTATAGCCATGTGATATTTGGTCAAGATCAAAAACTCCTTGTCATCAATCTTACAAACTTTTCTAACCATTATCTATATTAAAATAGCCATGGTTTTCTATTTCTATAGATACAATCATAGATCTATTAATTTTAAATTCATATGATTTTATATTTGTGATTGTAAATCATTTCATCAAGATGGCACATTTTGTACCATATATAAAATCTATTACAAGTAAAAAAATAGCTAAACTCTTCTTTGATAACATCTATTGCTATTATAGATTGCTAAGGGATATTATATTAGATAGAGAGACATAATTTATATCAAAATTTTATAGAACCTTTTTTAAAATATTAAAAATCAATATAAAACTATCTTCAGTCTTCTATCCTCAAACTGATAGATAAACAAAATGGATAAATCAAGTTTTAGAGTAATATTTGTAGTGTACCATCAACTATCATCAAGATAATTGGATAATTTTTTTGCCATTAGTAGAATTTACTTATTATAATTTGATATATTTTTCTACTCAACAAACATCTTTTTTATCAATTATAATTATTATCTATAATTTAATATTTTTGACTTTTCAAAAACTAATAATCTTATAACAAAAGATTTGGCAAATTTATTGTTAGAGCTACATGCAACAATAAAGGCACAATTAAAAGAAGCTGAAAAACAACAAAAGATCAATGTAGATATCTATTGTAAGAAACAACCTTAATTCCACATTGGTGACAAGGTATGGCTACTTCATCGTATTATTAAGACTATTCATCTTTGTAACAAGCTAGAATATTGTATGTTTAGACTATTTTTAATTAGTAAACAGGTTAATCCAGTTGCTTATTAATTATACCTATTGAAGTCTATGAAAATTTGTCTTGTATTTCATGCATCTCATCTTGAGGCATATTATATATTGAATATACAAGGAAGAAGACAAATGCCACTGCCTCCTATAGAAGTGAATAATAATAAACAATTTGATGTGGAAGAAATCTTAAATTCAAAGTAGAGCTAAAATAGGTTGAAATATCTTGTATATTGGCATGGATATGATATTATTGAATATACATGGAAGCTATCTAGGAATCTAGTAAATACATCAATCAAAGTTAATGTATATCATTGATAATATCAATCAAAATTAAAATAAAAAAAATCTTTATTAAAAAATAAAGCAAGTTCAATGGAAGTATCTTTTATTATTGTTCGTTATTTCTTTAGTCCTTTAGCACTAAAAAGATAGAGAATTAACAACCAACAACTTTAGTTCAAGAGCTATCATTTCTTGACTTATTAGACAAGGCATTATAATTGTCACAATCTTTAAGACAATGAAATAGAAATAAAAATCCTCAAGAACAACATATTCTTCTTCAAATTGATGGCTAGATATAACGTGTTTGGTATCACAATCTTAGAAAAAAAAATTCGTGTTTGATAATACTTTTAGAAATAAAAACTATTCATGATGGTATTTCAAATATCTTTTTTAAAAGAAGTTATGAAAGCCTCAACAATGATCAAATATCAAGGTGGTCCTCCTACCCTAGTATAGAATACTATCAATGACTAAGAGGAGCTATCAATTACTTTTGAAAAGAATAGAAATTAGAGTATGTAGTAAATATAATTTGGTGCATCTTTGACTTCTTCAACATTAAATACTGCTCCTCATGGAACTTGTCCCTAAAAAGAGGGATAATGCCATAGACATAAGATTTATTTTAATAGTTATTTGGATAATATGAATAGATAGAAGAAGATAAAACTAGATTAATTTGATAATATCTTATGGAAAAGCTTCTTAGAAGCTTCATAAACATGATTTCATCTTTATTCATATTTATAGATAATTGATAGATTTTAAACTTGGCCAACAAATTAGTCACATGTCATATATATTGGTAGCTTGTGAAACAAGCTAATTACATGGCTCACATATAGAAAACTTGTCTTGTAAGTTTGACATATGTTTTGCAAATTGAACACGTGTTGGAGGTCCTATAGAAAACATCACCACATAGCTCTTAGATAGATAGTATATATAGAAATAAGAATGAAGCCTTCTTCACTCTTGTCAATGTCTTTTTTGTTTTTAATCTTGTTTCAAGATTCTATACTCTTCTTTGAGTGATTCTTTATTCTTTTCAAATAATACAAGAATGTTTTAATACTTTAACTATTTGTATTTCATGTTTTGTACACTATCTTCTTTTCAATGATACATAAGTATATTTTCTTTTCCAAATTTTGTCTATATTAATATTTTTAATATTTATATTAAAAATTTATAATAATATAAATTATAGAAGAAAAAAATATAAAAGAATAAATAAAAGAATGGTAATTTATTTCAAAAATAAACTTATTTAAAAAATTAAAAATTTGAACTACACTGAGATTTACAAATATTATAGAAGTTTGTCTTTAAGAGACATTAAGGCATTATTCTTATCCTCCTATCTACTTCTAAAGTGCTTCAATTTATATGAGATTATTGCATCCAAATCTCTAATAGATGTTATTATATTATTTTCTTCTAATAAAATTCATAATTTATAAGTATGATTTTACTATAGTATTTAAAAATACCTAATAAGTCTAAAATTCTTGCACGACTTTCAAATATTGATCCAATTCTTTCTAATGGCTTCAAAAAGTCTATAAAATCATATTATAGAAAATCTTATAAATATGTCCTAAAAAGTGCTAAATAAATCTAAATAAATTTAAATAATCTTTTATTATTTTTAATCAAGGTTATGATATCTTATAATATTTAAATATAAACTTATAGCTACAAACTCAATTCAAATCAATTAAAAATCACATTAACTTTATAAAATATTAAAAGATTATGGCATCTTTTTTAATATATTTTTTATCTTATATATATATATATATATATATATATATATATATATATTATTTTTAACAATGGTTTGAAGACACGATTAAAGGTAATATTGATAGGATTCTATTTTTAATATTTATTGATGTATTAGGCTCTTTTGACTATAAAAACTCTATAAATTTTTTAAATTATATAAAATATATAAATATATTTGAAAAATAAAAAACTTGTAGTATAAGTTATTAAAATATTATTTATTAGTCAACTTACCAATTAATATGTATAAATGGGATTTATAAGATATTTTTTATACTTAAGATATCTTATTTATACTAAATATAATTATAATTTAATAATAAAAAATAAAAAAATTATAATTAATAGATTTTTTTTATTCTTTATAATTTTATCATAAATTTAAAAAACATTAAACTTCTATTATATAACTTTCTTCATGGAATTCAAAGAGTTAATTATCCTATTTTTTAAAACACTTAATAACTTAACTTAATTTAAGAGAATCAAATTAGTTTTATAGTAATTTTATTATCATATTTTATAATTTATAAGAAAAAATTTTGAATAAGCGTAACATGATTTTAATTGATATTAATTTCTAATTAAAAAATTAAATTATATTTATAAATATAAAAATAAATTTTTTTGATGATTCCAAAAATTATATTATATTTTTTAATTTATTAATAAAAAAATTCTAAACATAGAATTTAGTTATTTAGTATCATAACTTATTCACTTAAAACTAAATAAAAACTAAGATATAGTTAGTTTGTTAAGATGATATTTTATCATCACTAATTTAAAATGTTAGAATTAGATAATTTAATAATTAGAGCTCAATATTAAGCTATATATTTTTGATTAATTTACAAAACTAAGACTTGTATCTATCAAATTTTTGTAGAGAATTTTTTTTCCTAATATATTAGATTTTAGTCTTAAGACAATTTATAATAAGAATATTCATTTAAAATAGCATGATTATGAAGAAAATATTTATATATTTATATATTTTTAATAAATTAATTTTAATATGATTTAATATAATAAAAAATATTAGTATATTACAAATATCATTTTTTTCTTTTGTTTTTCAATCATTTATCTCTACAACTAATTTGTGGATAATAGAATAGTATAATATTTTTAAAATATATATAAAAAATTAAAAAATTAAGAATTATTTTTAAAATATGGAAATAGAAATAAAATATTAATTTAGACAAAGATAATATATAAGTTCTAAATTACTTGTATGCTATGAAGAAAAAATTGGTAGTTGACTCTTAATTTTAAAAAAAAAAAAAAAAAAAAAAAAAAAAAATCAAGCTTTGATTTATAAATTTTGATCTTGTCAAAATATTGAAATCTATAAAATATAAAAATCTAAAAAAACTTAAAATAAATAATATGATAATTTTTAAGTTTTTTTAAAAAAATAAGGACAATAAAAAATTTATTATAAAGTAAAAAAATAGTAGGATGGTTTTTGATAAGTATAATAAAATTAGACTTTGAAATAAGATTAAAATTTTAAAAAGGCATTGACAAGAATAAGATGTTCTTAGTCTTGCCTCTACATATATACTAGTAAAAAAATATTTTATATGGAAGCTTTTTTAAGACTACAATGCTTGTAAGCAAAGTATCTATGTTACAAAAATTTATCAATAATAGCTTGGTAGAAGTAAAAAACTTCTAGAAAAATTCATTGAAGCCTTATGGTACACGTGTACATCCAATTGGTTTTTAAAAGGTTTTTTTAATAATTCTTAAGGAAGGTATTATCTACGTAATATATTTCTATTTTTTTCTACTTATATTTGTTAATTTAAGTAGTGCATATGTAAATAACACTAACTATATATTTATAAGAATAAAAGTGAAATATTGCAATAAAATGTTCAAATTTTTAAAAAAAATTATATAAATTAAAATATAATTTTAGAACATAAAGAATCATAGATTTTCGTATATGAAATTTAAAATAAATAAAAAATATATAATAAATATAGAAAACTAAAAAAAAACTTGGTAACCAATTTTTTATTAAAATCATCATGATATATTGTAAATAAAAAATAAAAAAAAGAAGGAAATTGCTTACTTTTTTGTAATATATTATAATTTATTATAATTTATTTTTAAAAAATATATTTAATTACTTGAATTGTAGCTTATTTAATATAAACAGATAATTGTGATGATTATACTTATATATTTTTAATTTTGTTTGGATATGTATCTCAAGCATTGAAATAAGTCAAAAATAATGTGATATTATGTAATATTTATTCTCATTTATATGCATTTTTTAAATTAAAATTCTCCAAAATGATATTTATCCACACTAAAATTTTACATAATTGATTGATATTTTTAAATTAATATATTATGTTAATATAGGAAAATTCTTAATAAATTATAAAAAAATAAAATCTAAAATAAAATTATAGTATATTTAGTTTATCTTCTGAACATAGAAAACTCAAAAAAATTTAAAATTTAAAGATGTTATTTTATACAATTCCCATTTAAAACTATACCAATATAAAAGCATTACATTTATTTTTTTCTTGAAATAATCAACTTTTCATATCAATTTATTTGTAATATATATATATATATATATATATATATACATATATTTTATTTATTTATTTATTTATTTATTTATATATTTATTTATTTATATATTATTATAAATTTTATATTTAATAATTTAACTATCTTTTTGAATTGTTATATAATATTTTTTAAATCCAAAGTAAAGTAAAAAAAAATTAGTTCATTAAACACATTTTGTATTAGTGTATTTTTTTTTATAGTATCTAAATGTTATAAATAAGTGAATAATTTTTTTAACATGAAGTCATCTTATTGATAGAATGAAGGGCATATTACAAATAATGTGGTTCAAATAGCTCTAATTTTTACTTTCTTCTGATTGGAATCTAAGTATGTATCTATAAATCTAAAATAATATATTTTCTTCTTAAATATAAATTAAAAAAACACGAGATTCTATTGCATATTTATGAAGCAAATTACAAAATATTTTGAATGTACAAGTATTTTTTTAAAAACTCACAATAAAAATATATAAAATTCTCAACATATGAATTTAAAAAACGATAAGAAAATAGAATAACTTCAAATTTAGAATTCACCTTATTAATATTTTCTTAGCTTTTTTGTATGCAAATACTTTACCTACTTGTTTAAAACTATTTTATTGTAACAAGTTAGTTTTTAGAGCAATATACAAATTGAAATCATTATCACTAATGCTTAAGCTATTAAAATAAAATTTAGATTTATTAAATAAATTCTTTTTAATTTTTTTTTTATATATATTTCTTAATTATATCTCTTTCAATAAGATAAGATGGTGGTTTTTTCTTGATTATTTCTTATATTAATTAACTTATAGATTTAAGACAAAATTTAAAAAATAATAATTTTTTTAATTATTAGATTGGATATTTTTAAACAATATACAATTGAAGCTAATATTTTTTTGATTTGAATGGTCAAAACTTATTATAATCCAATATTTTATAAAATTAATTGGTCTAGATATAAAAAAAACTATAATCATATCTAATCACTAATTTTTAAATAGAAGTTATGTTTTTCTAAAACATATCCATCTTGGTCTTTTGTTATATCTAAATTTATTTTAAACTTTTTTTTATTTTTTTACATACTTCAAATAGTCAACTTGCTATATCTTCTATTATTAGATTAAAAACTTTTAAAAGTCAATATTATCAAATTATAGATAGCAATTATAATTAGTAAAAAGTAGATTATATTGAGTAAAAGAATATATCATAGTACTATAATAAAAATAAAAAAAACTATTAATTTGAGATTATTTGAATTGACTTGATGATAATTAAGAGTATATCATAAATGATTCTTTAATTTGAGTATATTATAAATATTTCTTTAATTCCTACATTAAGATTATAGGTAAATTTAAAGATAGAAAGTTGAAGAAATTTATATCTCTACTTCAAAGATTTTGAAGGTTTTTTAAAATTTTGATACAAGATAGAATTTTTAGATAAGTATAATATAAGATATAAATCCAAAAGTGTAATAGATATTGCCAAATATAACAAAATTAATTTAGAGAGTATATATAAAAGATAAAAATAAATAAATCAAAATATTTGTATTAATTATTATAAGTAATTTTCAAAAAAAATCTATTTAAATTTTTTAGACAGTTTTATATCTTTTATATATATTAAATGTAAAAAAGTTAATCTCATATTATTTAATTATTATATTTTAAATATATAAATAAATATTGAAAAAGTCATATAAATAAAAATATTGTATCCAATAAATGAAATAATTGATTAAAACCTTTTGCATATTTATATTAACTGATTTTATCAAAAAAAAATGTATAAAATTTAATAAAAAAATTATTCTATAAGTATAAAAATCAAATCAAAAAATAAGTAATTAAAATTTATATTTATAATTCTATATAATTTTTATTATTACAAAAGTATTGAAAATAGTTGACAATATAAAAATCAAATGCATATTTTATGAGTTACTAATGTTTTTACAATTATACTAGAAAATTTTTTATATCACAAAATTATAAGTTTAATAAATTATAATAAATAAAATATTTTTTATGCATTGTGTATAAAAAGTATTGAAAGTATTTTTTACAAGAATATGATATAATCTTTTGCCAATAGTCATGACAACACTATATATGAAATACATAAAATTCAAATTTTATGCAAGAATTGTATTGAATATATTTTAAGAGAGACTAAAGTCATTATAATATTAAAATAAAATATTATTTTTAAAATATTATTTATAATTATAAATCTATTTCTTTTAATAAATATAAAAATATTATAATTATAATTATAAACATTGTTGTTCTATTAAAGAATTAAAGTTATATATACAAGCATGAATAATAGAGAGGTGGCTACTATCATTGGGCATACTATCATAGTCCACTATTTAGACTAATAGTATAGTGAAAGGTGTGGGTGCTAGAATTCAAACTTAAAGTATGTTTACCAAATGTTATTTTAGTTTTTAAACTAGTTTAAAAACTAAAATAACTTCAATACTTAGAGGCTTTGGCCAATCCAAAGTCAAACAATTCAAGTTTTTATAGAAAAACTCTATGAATAACTTGATTGAGATAATAGCCAACTCTAGAAAGTTTATCAATTGTATTAGAGGTTGCAACCAATCTGAAATTTAATAATTGAAGTTAGTAGATAAAAAATTCTTCAAACAATTAATTTAAGACTAATCAATTTAAATAAGTTGAACTTAAACTTAATACTAACTTGAAATAATCTCAATAATATTATCTCTTATTACATGAAGAAGTTCAACAAAATCTTAGTTGGAGAAAATTTCACACCGACCACAATTATGAATTGAATTACAGCAGAAATTCACTTTGATAGTACAAAATATAAGAGAAGAGGATGATATTAAGTTGAGTCTAAAAAATAATTAGTTCAAATAGAACATAGGATTTTAAGAAGTTTGGCAATTATCAAAAAATAATAGGAAATGGATTTTCCATAGGTTTGTTGTATACTTATATTAATTATAATGGCTAGTTATTTTTCATAGGTGGCTACTTTATTATTTTGACCTAATTATTCTACCCAAGGATTTGATTCTTTAAGTGAATTAAGAACATTTGAGTTGTTGTGAGTTCTTACTTGGACCCAAGTTGTTTATTGTTTGAACCTTACTAATTTGGATTTCTCTATCTATTTAGATTCTATTAGTCTAGATTACTCTATTGTTTGGACTCTACTAGTCTCGATTTGTTTATTATTTGGACCCTATTGGCTTAGATAAAATACCTAGTTAATTGAGTTGATATATATATATATATATATATATATAATCTTTTTTTACATATTGATTTGATATATTATATAATTTATTCTCTAATTATTCATAAAATTAATAAATTTTATAACAATTATGAAAAATGAATTTCATGACAATTTTAACTTTAATGTTTGAATAAATTAAAATTCAAGTTTAAAAGGTAAAAAAACATTATTTTTTATTCACTAAAGTTTTGAATATTAAAATTGAGATCTTTTATTTGTTTTAAAATATGATTTTTTAGAAGCTGATACAAATCTACAAAATTAAGACAAGATAAATTAAAAGTAGGATGTATTAAAGACTTTAAACACAATATAATTGTACATGTAATTTGTTTTTGTAAAAGTTGTGTTTAGTTTGATTTTCTTGAGAATAGTTGAAATTATCTCTCATTAAAATTTATGTTTTTGAATATTCACTTTTAAGGCACTTTTAAGAGTTTTCAAGTAATTATTGCAAATCAAGAAGTAATAAAAACCATGTTGACTCAGCTTCTGATTATTTATTTTTGTCTTCATTTTTGTTTAAAATACTTGTTATTTTCAAGGATAAAAAAAAATTTAAATCATTTATTTTAAATGTATAGATACATATGTTGAAGAAATAAGTTCACTACTGTAGCAAAAGAAAAAGAAAAAGTAGTCATTTCCTCATAAATCACATCACTGAACTCAAACTTAACATTAGATTATTGGACCTATCATAATAAATATGTGAAAAAATGATGTAGGGCTTAGAAATTTGATATTTCCACCTTCCATTCATAATCTAGACTAAAATTGAGAATTTAAATTTCATTTAAAGTTAATACATGTTATTGAGAACTTCATGAAATATGAATTCAGTGACTAATCTTCTGGATTTTGAAATAACATGATAATTTAAATACATATTCTATGACATTATGTGATGCATGCCAGAAATACATTATATAAAAAGACAAGATGATCAAACATTTTAAATAATATGTTATTTTCTATAAACTAAGTCATTTTATTGTGAGAGAATTAATGCGGGGCAGGTAGTGACAGTTATACTGCTAATCCACCAACTCAATGCAACTACATGAATATAGTTGTTTGATCATCTTGTCTTTTTATATAATGTATTTCTGGCATATAGAGACAGATAGAGGTACAGGAACAAACAATTGCATACAGACAGATAGAGGTACAGGAACAAAACTATATGAATCTATATTGGTTTTCAAACTATTTTTGTCATTGGAAATTAATGAAACTCGGTTAATTCTTCACAGATTTAGATTTCCTGTTGTCATCCAAGGTTGATGTGTTTTGATTTTAGAACAATTCCAAGTGATTTTTGGAACACGTGTAATGAAGATTGTTAGAACAGAATGCATGGTTTTTATATGAGCTACAGATGAGGTCTTCACATTATAACAATAAAGAAAACAATCAAGAAAATTTGCAAAAAGAACATTAGATTTTGCATTGGAGACTACAACAAAGATCCAAAAAACAAACAAACAAATAAAAAGAAAAAAGAAAAAAAGAAAAAAGAAGAAGAAGTTAGAAACATAAAATAAAATAAAATCATATACAAATCTCAGTTTATTGGGCACAAGTTTGTACGTAATTTACATAAGGTGTTGAATGTCCTTGAAGTATGGAATTCAAAAGAGATTAATTTTTTTCAGAAGAAGGAGATATCTCCTCAGTTGACATGAAATTCACAAGGAACTGCAGTAAATAGAATTTAATTCAACAAAATACACTGTAATTTCACGTATGCTTTAATTAATAAATAATACATGTGTTGATGCTAATTTTATTACTTAACATTTTCATTTGTTGACAGAGTCATGTAAAATATACCCAGTGTTGTCATATAAAGTATAACATGTAATTATATCCATGAAAAATTAATATATAGGTACCATATTTTCCAAAATTGAACACAGATGTTTATTTATATTAACTAAAGTATTAATTTGTTTCTAAAGCGAGAGAATGGTAATCAGAGTTTACATAAAATTCTCAAGAAATGTCTTCAAATTCTAAATTGAGGCATATCTTCAAAGAAAAACATGTAAGTGGAGTTTAGGTGAACTATTACTATGCTCAAATTTTTTCTGATAGAAAATGAAATGCTATAAATACCAAAACATCACAATAAAAATATAATAATAATAAGTTCATCCACAAGGGGTGTGTGTGCAGGAGATGAGCTGGTCAGTTGTTGGATTCATCACGCGCTCCGACACGGCTTGCGACTGTCCCTCCCACCCTCCCTGCCTGCCTGCCGCTCGCATCGAATCTATCCTCCTTGCGAGGCCCCGGTGAAGCCAGGTTTGTGGCATTCATGTTCCAGAATGTCGCCTTCAAACCCTGCACCCCAGGCCTTGTCTCTCACTCGCTCTCTCTCTCTGCGTCGCTCTGCCCCGGACAAAAAGGACCCCCCCTTCCCCCGTTGTCTGCACTTGTATGTCACGTCCCCACTGTTCATCTCCTCTTCATGAGAAGAATGTTCTCTGCTGGCAGTCTTAAACACTTGGACTCTGCTCCCACTTTTCATCTCGCTCTCCTATTCCGCTCTCAAGGTAATTGTATTGTCAAATGCTTACGGTCCGGTGAGGTGGCATTTACTTCTACTTTATCAAACGCCATTACAACTGGTCCACTGCACCGATACATGTGAGCTCCCTCACGATCTGGGAATCACCCTTGCAAGGATTTGTTGTGAAAAATATTCTGCTGCGAAAACACAATGTGATGAGCAGTCATCTCTTCAAGTCGCGAATATTAATCCATGAATGACGTTATTTCTCGACCAGTGGGAACTTGCGAGTGCTTGAAGAAGTAATGAGCAGATCAAGGAATTGCAAATAGTTGTCGCAAGCAGATTTTTAGGGTGAGCTGTCAGACACAATGACGGCACGTAACTATGTTTGATTTCACGTTTCAGAATGATGCTTAAACAGATTTCTCAACCCCTCTCGATTACACAAACTCTTGACGGAAACACAGTAGATTCTCATTCTTGTTGATCACAAGACGAGCGAGAGACGACGGCTGGCCCCAAGAATACCAGTTAAGTAGATATTAGGTTAGGATCCATGAAACGCGTTCAAAAAACATTTAATTTGATACTATTCAGGTTTGAAACACTGTACTTCTAAACAACGTTTCGAAACACACTTTACCACTTCGATCAAGGACGAATTGGACTGATGCCAAAAACACAAAGTTCGCTAACGATAATATACTAGTTAATTATAATGCCAAGAAAATACTCAGAATGAATCTCAGCAGTAAAAAATTTCTGGTTTCCATTTGCACTATAGTAGTGCAGTATGTCCTGCCTTTCCAAGCTCAAAGTGCAAATTGAATAGATTCGAAGTTCTACGACAGGCTAGGTGTATCATGTTGACTGTACTCGAAGATGTCTATAATCCTAGTCGTCGCGCACATCATGAAATGTTTCCACTCCCAGAAGTGACTGAACTTCAGAAAAGCCTCGGGAAAAAAATGCTTCTCATTTCCTACTGATCTGAAAGTACTAAATACGCTCTAGCTTGAATCCTTTCCACTAGTGCGGAATCAAATCCCGCAGCCAAAATTGTGGTAGGTTCAGTGCTGCACAGTCTCTCCGCCACTTGAAAAGTCCTCATTGGAGCACAACCTGTCACCCAGACGCAAAAGAAAATTAAAAAGGATGGGAAAACATAGAGGACAGTGTCTCGGAGTATTATCAACAGGCGGAATATGAAAATTATGCCACAGAAAAGCCAGTTGAGTGCAGAAATCATTAGGTGTTCCAGGTGTCAGCTGTCAATAAAATGGATAAGCTCAAAAGCCTATCTACCGGCAGATTACGAAAAGTGAAAAAAGAGATGAATACCAAAACAATATAACAAGTGTGAACCAGTGGCTTAGTTGGGGTAACCGTTGTAGTTGTGGGGAGGGGGAGGGTAGGGATGAGGGGTGCGTCCACCAGAGGGGTTGCGCACCACTGGGGGATTGGGAGCGGGCCGGTTGTTATTGGGAGGTGGATTAGGATGGCTAAACGACCGCAACCCAGATCCGCTGTTGTCTTGGTGCACCATGATGACGAATGTTACTGCCTTCACCCTCCGCAAGTCACCACTACCGAACTTGAGCAATACGAGAAGGTGGGGTATACAAGTAAGCAGGGAGGTGAATTGGAGGTGTGATTCCGAGTGTTCTCGACCTCACCAAACAAACATCTGCGTGCAACGGCGGTCCTGATCGTTACGGAAACACACTAGGATTTTAGGAGGACAGCTGATTTGGAAGTGGAGAACCGCAGCCAGCTCAAGTTCAGACAGGAAAAAGAAGGGAATGAAACCAGAGTGGCACTTGAGCTCTAAAGCAATGCTGAGAAGGTTACTCAAACGCAGAAGTGATGGGCAATGAAAAAATGGGAGCGGGGATTGGAATTAATACAAGTGCTTCGTCAGATGAATTGGCGCAGCATGTGAAGCCGACCCGGACTCATTGACAGGCTATGGGAGTTAGCATCCTACAATTGAATCCCACAAGTAGCCACACTCATGAGGCGGAGTGCGGTCCGGATTCCTAGCATGGCACTTTGCAGCAGTAGAAACGGAAAATCCCTGCTGATTGATGATGGATCTGTTGGGGCTTTGAGCTGGTCTGCCTGCCAGCGCCGCCACGCCTGCAACATCTGTTCTAGAACGGCGACATGTGCCCTCGAAAAAAGGGAAGCCTGGAGCTGCTGACGTTCGTAGCGTTCCAACTTTCCTCCCGTGGCTTGATTAGGTGTACATTCTTTCCCTTGCTGCTGACCCGCGAGCCACCGGCTTTTAATAGCAACATTCCCCCGGATGTCGACTTTCTCTGCAACACCTTTGAGATCGACAAGGTTTTGCAAGGGTGGATCATTAGTGCTGCTCCTTTTAGCCTCCTGAATCTCCGCATTAGTGACTCGCACCTTGCTATGACCTGGAATCAAGTTTTTCGGGTGGACTGATTAAAGGATTTCCCGTGCTCTTTCAGGTATCTACACTGGGCTGCCGGCGGTATCTCACCGCCTATATTTCTTGAGTACAATTCCATTTCCATTTCTGAGATCGCAGCTGCACGGTAGTTGTCCAAGAGACCAACACTTTTAGCGCTGTGAATATTATATAATTTACCGCTCGAAATCAGGGGATGGGCGCAGTTCGATAGGACTGGTGAGCAGCAAGAAATCAAATGAAAGAAGCTACTCGTCGAAGACGTGTAGCACATGATGATGACTTTTAATTTTCGGGAATTGATCAACGGGGAGTTCTGTAGGGTAAGCAGTTTGTGCTTAATAATGACGCCGGAGAACGCCTTTTCCATCATGCCTGCGATTTCCTTCGCCGCTGCTGGCTCATGCACTCCCCTCCAGGCTTTCTCCAGCAATAGTGCCACCGATAACGGGCCCCCCATTACAGTATACCCACTTACCCTCATTACAGCATACCCACTTACCCCTGGCCCTCTTCCAGGTTTAAGCACTACATGGAGCACAGTTTGGCAGAGCACGCAATGGACTGGTACTGAATGAAGGTAGATAAGAAAAAATCTCTCCCCCCCTAAATTCGTGCACTCATGCTCCTAACGGAAATCCCCATTAATTCGGGGTTTACGATAACAACAGTGAAGGTCTAAAAACGGCACAGAAAAGACATCGCAGGGCCTTTCAATGTGAACGGACTACTTTCACCTGAGAGCAAGCGCAGAGGGAATGGATTGCACTTCCAGAATGGCTGCTGACTAAACGATCAAAGGTGAGAGGCCCACGCCACAGCAGTTGGCTACCAAAAGATCAACTTGTCAGGTGCCTCTCTGCCTTGCAATATTTTTCTGTGTTGAGAGATCATGGGATCCCCAATTGCAGTGGGCCCTGATCAAAGTATTTTCCACAGCCCAGTGTGGTTTTACTGGTCAACAGGCAGTCCTGCAGGCCACAGTGCAACACAGGTTCACAGTGGGTGAAAAGACTGAAACCAAAGAGGCTTGGTACATCAGTGCTGAGAAGCTGGAGATCTTGGACAGATTTGTTAAAATAAACTTCGAGATGTGCATTGGGCAGCTATATGACTTTATCAATGCATCTCGGCATTGATGACCTTGATCGTGAGCCTGAGTACAAAACACCTTAGTGACAGCAGAAGGGGATGTTCAATCGTGCACTTGGCAGCCCCTTGTACTTTAGACACAAGATTCTTCCTCTTCCACCCATGCAGGTGGTATCCAGAATTTCCACACCACATCTTCCTTGTGTAAAAAGGTACACTCTGTAGCTCCATACCACCTCATGCCCTTTCATACCTTGCACCAAGGTTTGTGACTATGGTGCTTCATCATAAAACCATGCTGAGAGAGCAACTGTACTTCATTTCCATGACAGCGGCTGAAACAAATGGAAAGTCTTTATGGACCATTTAGCAAAATTCTAGAAGTTTTTTTTAGGAATTCTTCCTTATTTACTTGGCTCTGGCTTTTGCCATCCTTGCCCCTTAGGTCATTCTAAAACCAAAGTTATCTATTGATTTCTAAACACCTTTTGCATTATTTCATTCTTTCTCTTTTTCCACATTATCTCAGCATTCTCTTATTTTCTTTCCTAATTTTTTCAAACAGGTACTTACAATTATGTTTGTATCAATAAATTTATGTATCATATGAAGGTACAAAATGTAATCAGCCCTAGCATTAAAAAAAATTTAAACATAGGCTGTGATTTCTTCAATAAATAAATAATATATAGTTATATATATATATATATATATATATATATACACACACACACACAAGCTATTCAAATTTTTAAGGAAAAAAGAACATGTAATGAGATTTAAATGTGCACATATAAAATATGCTATAAATGCTTAGAGTTATTTATTTATGTCCATAAAAAAGGCAAAAGTTTCCACATGTGTGAGTTTGATTTTCACATTACATTTATTTTTAAATACTACAATGTATTTGTTTAAAAATATATGTGGATATTTTTATCTTTTGAAGAGGACATGAAGTTGCAGATAGTTATATATACCAAAGGAGAGGAAATAGTTCAGCATTGTCACCATCAGCAGCAATGTTCTGGTTATGCAGCATCATGTTCCTAGAATTGATTTCAGAGAATAGGGTACCAGTATGGGATGACTTAGGCAGCATGTACTCCACCCTGGGGTGGCCACCCTGTGTGTGCTGAGATAGGTTGTGGTTACTTCAACATTTCCTTCCTTCCACTAATTATTTAAGAGCTGACTGGAATGGCATGGAATGGATATTCACAGCTGCATATGCAAGAAGGAAGTTGGAGATATAAAGAAGGGGACTCTGTCTCTTGCCATCCACCCCCTCTGTGTCTCCTAGTCTCAGTGCCCCACCCCTTCCATGTTCTCTGAATCCAGTTGCCATCAGCTCACCCTGTGTTTGGACATTACATTGTGGGCCTTGCCATGTCTCTTGCATTCATCAGCTTCCCAGGCACACCACACTTGCCCTGCATGCAGGCAGCTTTGCACACACCCTCCCTCTTCCTGTCACACAGACACTCAGAGCAGGTTGAGAGTCTGTGATGAGGAACTGGCTGAGCAGTCTCCCCTCATGTGTTACCAAAACCCCCCCCCCCCCACCCAGCCTTAATTGAAGCGAAATTCTGCAAAACAAACTTTCTCCCTACATGGAGGGTAGAAGATGGCAGTGGAACTTTACTCAGAACCACTCCCTTACTCTCTGTGGCCTTCTCAATGGTGTTAACTTGCCCTCTTCCTTATAATTTTGAAGGTGGAATGTGATGCCACTCCCAATATGAACAGTCTGTGTGTGTGTGTGTGTGTGTGTGCCACATCCCATCAACATTATTGTCCATTTAAGGTACAGTTTTGTATGGAATGGGCATTTTTAAAAATTATTTCAAAGCTATTTCTAAAATTCCCCACTTACTATTTGTGAACATGTCCATTCTATCCATGTTATTCTAAGTCTCTCACACACTGTTCTAGGCATGAGGATGGAACATGTAATGGTCTAAGACACATGACAAATGGATTCTGTGACACAAGAATTATTATAAATTATGTTTTATATTGACTAAAATTCTTGCATGTGTGTTCATCTTTAGATGTATTCTTTTTAATTTGGAATATCAAAGACCCATTGAACAAACTATTAGACAAGTCCAATACAACTGTGGTGCCAAAGTCATGTTCTTATATTCTAATTAAAAATATCATATGTGTTAGATAAGCTCAATAATACACCATGAGTCACAAGAATTATTTTCTAATCAACAATTTTTTAAAAAATTATTTACTATTATGAATATTTTATACTAAGAATCTGACATTTCTATTAAATTTTACAACTGTATTTTTAAAATTTTAAAATGTGAGATATGTGTATAGTTTAGATTCAGTTTCATAATAAAATTCTGTTTTAAAATTTTAAAAATAGAACAACAAGAACAACAAAAGGTTGAAAAAAAAAATTCAAATTCAATTAAAAAAAATCAGGGATTCTTTTGCAAAGAAAAAAAAGAAGAAAAAAAAAAAAGAAAAAAAAATGTAAGTTTGATAAGTTTTTTTTTTTTTTTTTTTTTTTTTTTTTGTTATTTGGGATTATTTATCATCATTTTTAAAATTATTAATGGAATTTTTTAGCAAATTATTGATTACAACCTTTTACATGCATGCAACAACAAAATTATCCTTTTACTATCTGTACCAAGACAAAGTCAAGTGGTTGATATTTTACTACAATGAAATCTTGTACGTTTAGAACAATTACAATGACCATTTGTTTCAGGATGGAAAACAATGCTATTTTTCTTTTCTTCTATTTTTCTTGATTCAAAACAATAAGATAAAATTGGCACCATATGGAAATCTGGTTTTTAAATTTTTACATGGATAAAATTAATACAAGACCATTACAATGAACATGAAAGCTTTGGTGCTTGTATTGAATGTGTTGATCCCAGATTCATGTTTTGGAAATAGTTGTAAAGTATGGGCATGTGGTACAAAAAAAGACAGACCCTCAAAGAGTGGGGACAATTACTGCCCACCTATCTTCATTGGATCCAAGCTCCAGAAGGTGCATTTCCAATTAGAGAAAACTAAGAGACATCCCACAGGGCAGTGGAAAAGAAAGAAATAAGAAGAAGACGAAGAGAGAGGGAAAGGAAGGGGGAAAAAAAATACAGTTCTGAGAAAGTATGTCAGGACATGGTACTGGAACCTGGAGATTTAGTGCTGTGTGTTGTGTGTCTATCTTTCTCAGCCATTGAGAATCACTGGGAGGCCTGAACCAATCTCAGTTGCACAAATGAACAGGAGGGAGGGCAGGGAAGGAAAGAGAAGTATTCATACAGTATACTATAACTACAGTGACCACTGCTGCTGTACTCCTGGTGCAGAGAGGAGTAGAATCTAAGGGAAGTAGAGTTGGGCAGCATCCTTCCCAAGGAGAAATGAAGGATGCTGGTGATGATAAGGGGAGGGAAGGTCAGACAATTCAGAGTATGGAGAGAAGGGAAAAAGGAGAGAAGGAAAAGGAGTGTAGGGGGGTGGCACAATTCAGAACCCAAGAGGAGGGGGTGGAGCATGTATGGATAGATGGATGTAATGGGATGGATGGGGTGAGACGAGGTTGTGGGGATTAGGGGAGGGGATTGGGGGTATGGGCACTCCCATCTCCTCCTCCCCTTAGCTGACTAGAGCTACATGTGCCTTGTCCCCTTCCCATCAAGTGCTGTGGTGCAGTATCATTCAACCAATACCCTCTCTCCCTGCTTTCTGCTGTTGCTATCCCCCTACCCTTCACCTCCCCTTCTGTGCTTCCCTGGGATCCAAACCTTCCTTTTCCCAGCAAATTCCAAGGACTAGAGCTGTACTGGCACCCTCTCTCCTATACAAGTTTTGTGCATGGCTCCTCCCCCTCTCCCCACAACACACACCCCCCCTTTTCCTCCTTCCTCATTTCCCTTCTTTTGATTCCAAAAGGTCTCCACCACCCACTGTTTTTGCCTTGCACATAGAGCTAGGACCTATGGGATTAGGGCTCCAAGTCAAGTTTCCGGACCCCACCCTTGTCACTGCAGGACTCCTACAACACTGGATGGTCCACCCCATACCCCCTAGAATTATCTTCTCAGCTGCACTCCCAAACTTTCTGGCTTTTTCTTCCCTTGCTCTTTCTAGTCTTGGTGATTAGCCAAAGAAAAAGGAGGAGAAGGGAGAAGAATAAGTACTTCATACCATCTTCTTGATAGAAAATCCTGGTGTGTTGTGATGTCATGAAGTGCACAACATAAAGTTGGTTGGGAGAAATAGATAAAACATGTACCTGATAACATTTGAAATGCTGTTTTTGTGTTCCGTAATTGCATGATAATGATGAATTATTAAAAGAAAAATTATTCCAGATGTGCAATATTTCAAATGGATTTAACATTACTATATTTGCAGTCATAAATGAGATACGAAAATAAAACAAGATTAACTTTTAAGCAGAAAATATAGAAAGGTAATAGAAAGAAAAATCAGGGACCATTCCTGATATTACAAACCTGTAAAGGTCAACTGCTAATTCTCAACTTGTTTATAATAAGAAAGTTGATTGTTTGCAAATCAAACACTTCTCTTATTATAATCAAATCAAAAGTAGCATTTACTTGTCATATGCACACTCTCTCTTATTAGTGTTGAGTTATGTAACATCAAAATACATAATAACATCAAAATACATCTTCATATTATCAGATACACTTACTTTCAAACCATTTTAGTACTTCTTCAATCATTTTAACAAATTTATTGATGTTAGATTTCAACAACTAAATGTGTTAGAATAGAGTAATAGTACAATGTAGGGCCATTGGAATTTCAGAAGGAAAAAAAAAAAAAAAAAAAAAAAGCATCATAGAAGACCATAATTTTTTCTTTTTCTTTTTCTTTTCAGAGAGTGTGTGTGTATGTATATATATATATATATATATATATATATATAATCTGTTATCATTTTCTATAATTTTATTTTTTGATTTTTGTAAATGAAATAAATGCATGAGCAACATTGCATATATATATATATATATATATAAATATATATAAATAAAAGTGGATGCTACATTAGTGCTAACATCAAATGTTTGACTTATTGTGGTTGAGGTAGTTGGAGCTATGACTCATTCTTACACAATCTAGTCATTTTGTATGAAATCCCATATATTAAAATCAAATCAATCTGATTTTTATGTTTATGTGAGGATTTTCATGTAACCAATGTAAGTATTATTGATTATTACTACAACAGTGAAGTGTATAGGAGTAAGACATTGGATGCAAGAGAAGTATTATCTATATATATATATATATATATATATACACACACACACTTTACAAAAATATTAAAAAAGATCTGATGAGTTGATATTCAATTTTGGATTCTTAAGCTTTGAATTTTCTCTTGAGTGTTATGCATCAGTATACTTATTGACATGTTATTCTATTAAAGATCTCTTATTTTCATTTTACAAATTTTTTGAGTATTCTCAGCCTGAAATTGATTTGTCATTATTTCAATGGTGGTCTTGTATACAATGTTTTGTCTAACAATTGTTGTATCCTTTTGAAAATTTATGTTAGTGGTATAACCTTAATTAAGTATCTTTTATTCATATTATTTTAGTCTGGTGTTATATCATAATGATTCTTGTTCACATTGCTCAAGAATAATGCTTGTGCATACATTATGTGTATCATCTATTTCCAATCAATTTTCTGTTTTTCAAACACTCTATTTTTTTTTCAAATCATTCGTATTTTTAATATATATATATATATAAAACTGTATTTTAATTTTTAAAATTTTGTTTTTTTAAAAAGGAATAAATAGAAAGCATCTTTATATTTTTCTTTGAATTTATTTTTTTTAAAGAAAATTACACACTTAATTTATAAACAAAGTGAGTTGTAACAACCAACTAGAGCAGAATAAAGATACAAAAGAAAAACTTTGAGGTTGAAAAATAACATTCATTATAGTTCTTATTTTATTCAATTTTTATTTTTAGAAGTATGTTCTTATAGAAAAATGAATCACGTCCAATATTGTCACATTTTGTCACATATAAATGATGCACTTGATTCTGTTTATTTTATTTTAATAATTTTTATAAAAATGAAGATTGATTATAAAATTTGCAGCAAAAATATATTTATGATTTTAATTTAAAAAAGAAAAAAGACATTATTATCCAAAATATATTTTTGATACAATAAAAGTTTATATTGGTAAGAAGAACTATTGGTATCCTTAGTATCATGTCAATTTATATAAAAAATATTTATCAAGTCAATTAGAACATATCATTGTTATAATTTTTATACTATTTTATATATTGTCTATAGAAACAATAAGATTTGTTAAATTTAATACCATTTGTTTAGATATGTCAACAATTGATTTGGTTGTTTAGGTTTAAAATTATTTTTCTAATGCTTAAAGTAAATTTGATTTTTTAAAAAATATATTTTAAAATATATTTTATATATTTAATCTTAAAAATTAGATACAATCACGTATATTTTAAGCAATTATTCTCTAATAAAAAGAATTTTTTTTAAAAAATATTAAAGTATATTTTTAGATTTTTTTTTGATAGAATGAAATATTTAAAGTAGTTAAAAAGTTTGAATAATCTTATGGTATTTATTCTAAAAAAAGATTTTATATCATTAATCAAATATAAGTTTAAAACTATTATTTATTTATAAAAAATATAATTAATTATTTAAATAAATTTTATCATACATCTATTCATATTAAATTCTTTTAATTCTATTCATATAATAGTAGATTGTTTGACTAAGATAACATATTTTATACCTTATACAAAGATAATTATAAATAAAGAAATAACAAATATGTTTTAAAAATAATACTTATCAACATTATAAATTCCTACTTAAAATTGAATTTGATGAAGGGCTTTGATTTATATAAAAGTTTAAAAAAAAACTCTTTAAAATATAAAAAATAAAAATCAAATTATTTTGATAGATTTATCTTTAAACTAGCATTTTTTTTACTAGCATCAATTTATTTTATAAGTTGAAGAAACTAAAGATTTATTAAATGGTATTAGCATAAAAATTCTAAATTATATTTTATACAAAGATATTTAATAGGTCCTTGAATTATTAATATTATTTAATATAAAAGCAAGAAAAAATTTGATTATATATTTTTTGTTAAGGCATCTATAAATACCTTCAAACAATATATTTTAAATTCTACCAAGTATCAAGGATATGAATTTAAAATAAATCCAATAGACAATATAATTATGTATCACTAAAAAAATAAAAAAAATAAAAAATAAAAGATAATTATAAGACATAAATGAACTAAAATTATTATAGCCAAGTACATAGAAATTAGAGAGTCTTGAACCAAGATTGGAATATAAGAAAGATGTTGACAAAACTAAGGATGGCCTTAGTCTTGCTTCCATATACACTAACTATAAAGAAGGTCATGTGGAAGCTTTCTAAGGACCTCAAGGCTTGTGGCTTAAATATCAAGCTATAGGTTGCTTCTAATGTGTCTTTTAGGCAATAAGTTTTATGATGAGCAATCAAAATGCTTCATAAGTTGATGAAGTTTAAGATTTATTGAATAGTGTTAACAACAAATTTTGATCTTTGTTCAAATTCATGATTATTATGTATTTCAATAAAATATGGTAGTAAGTACTTTTTTTCTGATAAATTGATTATAATATAAGATTTAATAAGAAATATGTAGAATATATGATGGATCTTTATTAACTATTCTAAATATATGATGTAATTAGATTAATTTATTTTTAAATGATAAATAAGCAGAGTCTTTGATAATCCAAATTCTCACAAAATTAATTAGTCTTGATATTACAATGGAGAAATTATATCTTATCACTAATTTTGAATACATGTTTTTTCTAAAAAATTATTTGCATTAGCTTTTTGTTATTCTTGAGCCTTCTTTAGTTATGTCTTCATTATTGTATGAAGCTCTACCATTATATTTACTAAATCTTGTGCTATTGGATTTTTAATTTTTGAAATATTAAAAATATTAAATAATAGATGATTATCATAATTGACAAAAATTAAAGTTTTTTGAATAGAAGAATATATAATATTATTTTATAAATTTTTTGCTAATGATAAGAGAATTGTCCAATTTCTTGGTAATAATTAATAATATACTATTAAAATTATTTTAATTCTTTATTCATATATTCCATTTGTTTATTTAGTTAAGTATGAAAATCTAAAGATAATTTGATAACAATATTTAATATATTATAGAATATCCTCAAAAATCTTGATGTAAATTAAGATCCTTCATAAGATATAATGTCACTTGAAAGTCCATGATATTAATAAATATTACGAAAGAAATTTTCTATTACTTTTTTTACCTCTAATATTTTTTTTTATAAGATATGAAATATGCCATTTTATTTAAATAATTTATTATAATAAAAATTAAGTTATATGAATTTGAAATTAAAAGATTTATAATAAAATCTATTAAAATATATGACCAAGGTTACTTCAAAATATGTAGAGGTTGAGGAAGTCTATAAGATTGATATTATGGAGTCTTTGTTTAGTAATAAGTGTCACAAGATTGAACAAATGCTTTGATCTCTTTTCACATTTAAGGCTATCATAAATCTCTTGTGATAAGCTACACATTTTTATTTTGTCTAAAGTATCTTGCTACTAAAGAGTCATATTTTGCTTGTAATACATATAATTGTGCTTGATATTTTGGAATATATAAATATATTTTATAATACAAAATATTTTCTTTGAAATCAAATTTATAAGAAGTATCATCAAGGTCATTTTTAATTTCAAGAATATTAATATTTATTATTATATTTGAATAAATTTAATCAAAAAAAGTAATATCAAGTGGAATTGTTAATATGATGGCTCAAAGATGTAGTTACTTTGGTTTCAAAAGAATAATTTATTGTTGATCATATGCTGCATCTCTTTCTTTTGGTGTATAATAACAACATTTAAAAAAGACTCTTGATGAGCCTTGTTGTTTTACAAGATAATTTGCAATATTATATATAAATTCTAAGAAGACATATTCCAACAATATCATATTATAGCACAGCTATAGGGTGAAAGAGCAAAAGAAGATCTATATTATAGAAGAGCTTAATTAAAAACATAGTAATAAAATTTCTTTAGAAATCATAAGCAAAAGATAGCAATAAGCAAAAATATTGTATCTATATTGCATTTTTAATAAAAAAAAACTATAATTTACTTTGTAGGATTATAAATAAGATAAAATAAGATAGATTAGCAAAAATAATACTATAGACATTTGTAAAGAGTAGCTTTCAATAAAAATTATCTAAAAATACCTTAGAATAATACCCAAGGAAGACCAATTGTGAACCAAGGTTGAAATCAGATTCTAGGGTACAAAATTGCATGCTTATATCAAATAAAGGGTTTTTTTTTTTTTTTTTTTTTTTTTTTAGTTAACTGAAGAGTAAGATTTGAGAGAAAACTTTATAAAGTTTCTTTAAGCATTGATTTTGGATGATTTAAGTGGATAATAACTTTGTGAAAGCTTTACAAAGTCAATTTTGTTTTAGATGACTTTAATTATTGTGAAATAAAAAAAGATTTATATTTTGAATTTAAGATTTTGTAGCAAATTTAGGATTGAAACTTTGTAGATTTATCAATATAATTGTGTTGAATGTATTTAATAAATTCAAACTTAATTAGATAATTAGATTAAAAATTATAAATATTCAATTGGATTAGAATCTCAAAAATTAGATTTTGAGGGTTAGTGAGGGTTTCTATGGTTTTAAGTAATTTGATATTTGATTGAAGTGATTTTTTTGAGCTTATAGTTGATTTAAATTTTAACATTTGTGCAAATTTTTAAAACAAGTGAATGGTGAATTTTTTTTTTGATACTAGAAGATTGATACTAGAAGATTTTTTAAGATTTTTTTTAGAATTTTATTAAAATTTACTAGGATTGATTAAAATTTGATTAGTATTTGATTATGATTTGATTAGAATTTGATTAGTATTTGATTATGATTTGATTAAAATTTGATTAGTATTTGATTATGATTTGATTAGAATTTTATTAGTATTTGATTATGATTTGATTAGTATTTTATTAGTATTTATTATTATTTATTTAAGATTTTATTAAGGTTAAATTGGGATTTTAAAAAAAATCTTTAAGATTCTTTAAATTTTTTTAGATTTTTAAAATTTCTTTTTATAATTTCTTTAAGGATTCATTAAGATTTCTTTAAGTTTTTATTAGGATTATTAGATTCTTAATTAGTTGCAAAATATAACTTTACTTTTTATAGCTAAGTGCTTAGTGTATTTTCAAACAAGATGACACATAATATGCCAACAAACTTGACAACAATTTAACATACATTCTAATTGAAATACTTAATATTTATATAATTAGTATAAATTATGATTTAATAAGAAGAATCTTCGATATAATAAAGCTATTCTTGAAATGAATCCACAATAGTTAGAAGATCTTTGTTATAAATCTTATAATTAATTTTGACTATTAATAATTTTTTAAAATAAAAGATAATAGAATGAAGTCTATCATTTGTAATAAAATTATACCCAATACAAAGTTTGATTAATTTTTTTTTATAAAAAATAGATTAAAAAATTTTAGGCAATGTAAAAGAAAAATTCAGAAATAAAGTTGTTTTTAAACCTTTAAATGTTACATTTATATCTATACTCCATTCCAATTTGTTTTTGAAATTAAATTGTATAATTACAATAACAACTTCAAAGAATTTTTTGATAGAAAATTTGATAATAAATTTTAAATTCCAAAAAGTATTAGATATTATTTAATATTTTAAAAATTATCTAATCTATGACAATTTATACTTTTTTAGAATCTACTTATAAATTTTTATATAAAATAATATATTTCAAAAACCTTACTTATATTGTATAAAAAAATTTATATATATATTTCATCTTGATGTATAAGCTTGCATCTCTAAGTTTTATGATACAAAGCAAACATATTAATCATATTCCTCTATAAACTTAGAATAAATAAGAATATTATTTTAATTAAATTTTTTTATAAGATATTTATCAATATATTCCTTTAAAGTAGTAAGTTTGTTTTATGATAAGTTGTAAATTGGTCTAAGTGGCAATTGAATTTCTTCTTGAAGATTAATTATACAATTATAAGGTTAATATTTTGATAATATATTAGTATTCTTTTTTTCAAAAGTATCTTGATATTCTTTACATTGCTTTGAGATTCCAATACAATCTTAATTTGAATTAAGACTTAGTATTATATTAATAATAAATAGTTTTTTTTTTTTTTTTTTTTTTTTTTAAAAAATTTTAAATTTTTTTATAGCATGTTAAAATATATTAGCTTTAGCAAGTAAAGGTCTATATAATTTGTTAGTATTTAGAATAAATCATTAAGTGAATATTTGTATTCCAATCAATATTATAATTATATAATTTAAACCAAAGAAGTGTCAAGGACATGAACAAGAAAAAGATGTATAATCTGATGAAAATTGTATCAAAGTAAAGTCACAAAATAAAAATAAGAAAGTATGTATATTCAAAGGAAAACTGGAATGGCTGTTGCCAAAGACTAGAAACATGAAGACTCTTGAAACTAGACTAGGATCAGGAAAGGAATTGAGAAGAGTGAAGAGGGCTTCACTCTTGCCTCTATAAATACTATCTAATTAAGAGCTACATGGCGGTATTCTAGCACCACACACGTTCAGTTCTTATAAGACACGCAAAACTTCTGTACCCACATGTTTCCTACATGTGCACCATCAGACTTGGCTTGTTCCAAAGAAGTCTACCAACATGTGTGATACATGGCTAGCTTGTTCCACAAGCTACCAACATGTGCGCCATGTGGCTAGCTTGTTGACCAAGTATTTAACCTACCAATCACCTATAGACATGTATAAAGATGATTCTACATCTATGAAGCTTTTAAGAAGCTTACCTATTAGATATTATCAAATCAACTTATTTTACCTACTTCTATTGGTCTATATTATTTAGGTAATTTACTGGAGTAAATCTTATGTCCGTGACATTATCTCCTTTCTAGGGACGAGTTCCACGAGGAGCGGTGATTATATGTTGAGGAAGTCCAGGATACGTCGAATTGTGCTTGCCACATACTCTGATCTTTGTTCCTTTCGAAGGTAGTTGATAGGTCCTTTCAACCATCGATAATGTCCCATATTAGGGCGAGAAGACCATCCTATTGTTTAATCATTGTTGAGATCTTCATAACTTCCTTCAAAGAAAACATTAGGAACACCATCAGGAGTAGTTTCTACCTCTAAAAGTATCACCAAACATCTAGAGTCTCTTCCAAGGTCGTGATACCAAACATGTTGTATTTTGCCATCAATCCGAGGAAAGACATATCATTCTTCAGGGTCTTCATCACTATCTTGTCGTCTTGAAGGTTGTGATAGTTGTAATATCTCATGTGATAAATCAGCAAATGATGGCTCTTGAGCTAAATTTGCTGGTTGTTGATCTTCCATCTGTTTAGCATAAAAAAATCTAAGAAAATGACAAATAATGATACAAGGTAGGATGAAACCTCTATAGAATCTACTTTGCTTTATAACAAAGATTTTTTTGATTTTTTATCTTGGTTTTGACGGATGTCATCGATGAAATGTAATGACTTTTATTGATGCATTTCGCCTTGAATCTAAAATCTTCAACTCAATTTTTCATCGCTAACCACTTGCTGGTGAAGTGGATAGTTGTCTTCCTTGTATATCCACTATCTTGTATGGCTTGAATAGTGACACGTGGAATATAAAATGGATCTTTGTATACTCCGGTAGATGTAATCAATATGCAACTAGATTGATTTGTTTAAAAATAGGAAAAGGTCCAAGCCTACAATAGTCCAACTTATCACAAAGACAAGTAGTTTTGATATTGCGACAAAGTAACCATACCTTGTCCCCCATGTTGAATTGTGGTTGTTCCTTGCGTTACGCATTTACATTTGTTTTTTTATCGTTCTTGAGATTCTTTTAATTGCACCTTTATTATTGTATGTAGCTCTGACAAACGATTTGCCATATCTTCTACTACTGGATTATCAACTTTTGAAAAGTCAAAAGCATCAAGTCGTAGGTGGTAACCATAATTGGCAAACAAAGGTATTTGTTGTGTAGAAGAATGTATCATATTATTATAAGCAAATTCTGCCAATGGCAGAAGAGCTATCCAATCATCTTGTTGGTAATTGATGGTACACCTTAAATATTGCTCCAAGACTTAATTCACATGCTCTGTTTGTCCATCAATTTGAGAATGAAAAGCTGAAAATAACATTATATCTACTTTTAAGATCTTGAAAAGGGTTCTCTAAAATCTTGACACAAATTGAGTTTTCCTATCTGATATAATATCTTTAGATAACCCATGATAGCAATAGATATTATTAATGAAAAACTTAGCTATTTCTTCACCTGTGATAGATTTTGTGCATGGCACAAAATATGCCATCTTGGTAAACTGATCTACTATCACAAATATAGAGTCATAAGATCTTAAGCTAGGAAGATCTATGATGAAATCCATAGAAATAGAAGACCATGATTGTTCTGGAATAGATAATGGCTAAAGAAGCCCAAAAGGTTGATGATGAGGAGTTTTGGATCTTGAGCAGATATCACATGATTGTACAAAGTCTTTGACTGCCTTCCACATTTGAGGCCACTAAAAATCTCTTGATATAAGTTCCAAAGTCTTGTTGTATCCAAAATGTCCTGCCGCTGGAAAATCATGACGTGCTTGAAGAACACGTAAACGAGCTTCTCCTTCTGGAACATATAGACGTCCTTCGAAATATAGTAGATTGTTCTTGAACTCGAATTTAGAAGAATCATGAGACTTGGAATAATTATTCTTGATATCATGAACAAGAGGGTCTGAGGACATACTTGATTGAATTTGCTTGAGAAAAGTTGAATCAATCAATGTTGATTTATCGTCAAGAGATGAAACCCGCTTCTCGGCTCAAAAAGGACTCATCTTGTTGCTCAGTGTCGACTTCCTTCTTTATGCAAAAATAAGGACGTCTATAGGAAAGGCAATTTACAAAACCTTTGTTGTTTTGGTTGGATAAGTATTAATGAATTTGAATTTACAAAAGACATATCGCAACGAGCTTGACGCATAATTCAATATGCGGTTTACATGAAATATCAAGGTTCTTGGATCCATACATGCAAGTGAATGAGATTGGAAGCGCTTCTAGATACGGATGTTATTCTTGAAAGGGAATCCACACTGTAAGAAGTTTTGATATGATTCTACAATTGATCTCAAAGAATGGTAATTTCTGAATGAAAAGCTACTAGATGAAGTTTGTCATCTGTTCCCATTTGTGACAAAACCGCATCTAAGGCAAAGTCTAATGCGTCTGTTTCCATAAAAAAATGCCTTGGAAAAATCTACACGATACATGATTGATGCAGAAACAAATAATATCTTCAAAGCTTCAAATGTTGCTTCCGCTTCTTGATTCCATTGGAGTTTGTCTTTACAAGTCAAATGTGTAAGTGGAGTCGCAACACGAGAGAAGTCTTTGATGAAGATCCGATAATAATTGGCAAATTCTAAAAAGTATTAGACATCTCTTGTCTTTAATGAAGATCCGATAATAATTGGCAAATCTCAAAAAGCATTGGACATCTCTTACCGTCTATGGAATCTTCCAATTCATGATTATTTGGACTTTCTTAGAATCCATCATGAGACCATCATTTGAAATGATGTATCCTAAGAAATCAACTTGAATAGTATGAAATACACACTTTTCTATCTTGGCGTACAATCCCGCATCTCTAAGTTTTTGTAATACTTGACGAACATGTACTTCATGTTCTTTTACATTCTTAGAATAGATCAAAATATCGTCTAGGTAGCAGACGACAAAATTATCTAGGAACTCACGAAAAATATCATTCCTGGGATGTTGAAAAGTAGCTAGTGCATTCATAAATCCAAAAGGCATGACATTATATTCAAAATGTCCGTACTTGGTTTGAAATGCAATTTTCCATTCATCTCCTTTTTTGATGCGTATTAGATTATATGCTCCTCTTAAATCTATTTTTGTATAGATCTTAACTTGATTTAATTGGTCAAGGAGTCCTGATATCAAAAGTAATAGATATCTGTTCTTGATTGTAATCTTTTTGAGTCCTCGATAGTCAACTCACATCCGCAATGATCCATCTTTTTTCTTTACAAATAGAATTGGAGCTCCTGCTGGAGATTTAGAATAGCGTATAAAATTCTCCACCAAATTCTCATCAATATACGTCTTGAGTTCAGCCAACTCATCTTGTGATAAACTATAGATTGGTCCAAATGGTGGCTGAGTTCCTTCCTTGAGGTCGATTGAACAGCCATATGGATGATGTTCCAGAAGAATATCTGCATTCTTTTTCTCAAAAACATCCTAAAAATCTAGATATTGGCTTCGAATGCTACTTAAAGTCTTTCCATGATTAGAAACGGGTGTGGCATAAATAGCAAAAGTTGATCTTTCTTTTGCTGCATGTATAAAAGCTTTTGCACCTATAAGTACGAGTTTTACTATACTAGGCTTATAGCTTTTTACTTGGTCGACAAGATGTTTAAAGATATTCTGAGAAAAGTCAAGTCTACGAGAATTCCAATCTATTTGAGGATTATATTTTTTTAGCCTTGATAAACCTAAAATAATTAGATTAGATGGAGATTTAATTATGTTAAAGGCTACGTAGTTATTATGACCATCTAATATTATTTTTATAAGATGGGTTTCATGAGTGACATTTCCAAAAGACAATGGACGACCATCTATGACTTCTACATGTACGGTGTTGTATTACGTGTTATCTCAGTTGGAAATGCACCGGGCACTTGGCTGTAGAAGATAAAGTACTGTTTGCAAATACTCAAGAAATCCTAATATGTTTCACCCATATATAAGGAATATAACTCGGGCTTCAATTCAAAAGTGTTTAAAAACACTCCTCTTAGTAAAATCAATCTTACATATACCCGAATTACCTTATTTCCTTTATAATTAAGCAATTTTTTTTTTTTTCAATAAGTCCTAACTCTAATTAGTGAGCTTCAACAAGCTATAATTTTTAATCGAACCGTCCACTTAGTGTGAAATTTTGCACACAAATGCTGGTATAAGCCTTTTACATGCTCAAAAAAACTTAGTCCAATCCAACTTACAGATTGCAAGAAAACGCCCAAAAAGCACACTAATGATGCTCGGCGGCCAATTTAAAGATTGATGCAGAAACTCCAGTGGTGATTTCTCCTTCTTTCACCATTAACTTCCGCTCAAACTTGGTGTGTAGCTCAACCTACAAGTCTTCTATCAGCATATCAGAAATTACATTGATCCAATTAGTGGATCTTTAGTTATCACAGAAACCCTATCCAGCCCTAAACTGCCAACTTCCGACAACTCTTTGTATCAAAACTCAAATATTTCCTGATTGCATGGCTAGATTAACACAAAACTTTGTATACACTTAGCACACCTAACAATCCAAACAATACCAAATTTTGAACCATAGATGCTTCACAGATTTTACGAATCACTCAACAATGCAAGCCATCATTATCTTATATTATAACCCAAATCACCAATACAAACCTTGACTTTGAATAGCGATTTCTATGTCCTCCAAAACCCTATGGTCACAAACTAAATGCCTTTGGAACCCCTTTCAAGCTAGCTATCTAATTCTAATCTTTGATCTTCGAATGTTTCTCTCTCTTGCCTTCAGCAGTTGTTTTTGTCCCTAGAGGTCTGATTTCGACCCTGTCTCATATCCGGTCTTTCCTTGGGTATCAATTCAACTAAATTTAAGGATTTTAAAGTTAAATCATATTCTCAACTTAATCCTAATACCAACCATAATAACTATTTTCCTTTTCTATCCTATTCTAATTAACTTATGGCTTTTCAAAATGAGTAAAAGAGTTTGTATAGCCTAGAAGAAAACTTTAACAACTAACTTTTATCTGTTAGCTATTAAAACAAGAAAATAATCTAAGAGGCTTCTATAACCCTTTTTTTAAGTATCTTAAGTTCCTATTGAACTAAGATAATCAAGTATTAAATATAAATTACTCTTATCTATACCTTTCACTATATAAACGTGCTGCAACACGACAACGGGTTTAGTTTTTTGTACTAAAGGTGTTTTATGATTCTTAACAAATTGTTCATCTAGAGAGCATACTGAGGCTCCTGAATCTAATAAGGCAGAGGCTCTACAATTTTTTGGTCCTAAATATACATCTATTATAAAATAAGAAGAAGGTTCTAAGGAGAGAATAGGACCTTCACTAGGAATTATATAAGGTTCCAACTTTAGATCCCTATTGTAGCTGGAAAAATTTGTTTTCCGACATGTTCTCTTCTTTGACAATCATACTTCTCATTTTGTAGTTGTGTCATTTTTTTGGATAATGTTGAGCAATGTGCTTAGGTTTTCCACAATATAAACATAATCCTCCTTGACGACGTCGAATCTTTTTATGTTCAATAAGAGGTTTAAAATGTACCGCATCAATTTGTATGTCTTCTACTTCTGAATGTACATTTTGTGAGGATGTTGATGTTGCTATTAAATAATAACGTTGAGGCTCCCTTATACGACTCTCGGAGCGAAACTCAAAGAGTTGATTGTCACACTTCACAGCAAAATCAATTGCTTGATTCAATGTTTGAAGATTGGATAAATTGAGCATTAATTTTTTTACCTCATATTGTAATCCGTAGAAGAATTGGCTGATAACTGTAGCATCATCCTACTTGATATTAGTTGCTAGTTGTTGAAATTGTAAAGCGTATAATGACACTGATTGATTGCCTTGTCGTAGGATGCAAATCTTGTTGGTTGTAACACGGATTGCATCATGTTCTCCATATATACATCAAAATTCTACTAAAAATGCCTCCAAATTATCCATTATTGGATCACGTCGTTCAAGAAAAGATAAAAACTATGATAAAATAGAATCCGAAAGTAACATTCCAATAAATCTAACTTGAGATCCTTGCATAGGATAACTTTAAGGTTGAAGTTTAATCACCAATTGTATCTAATGTTCGAATCCTTGAAATTTAGATCTTGTGCCATCAAACTTCTTAGACAAACTAATTTTTGGTTCTCTAATGCTTGAACGGTGTTCCATCATAGGTGAGGTAGTATAGATTGATGTAGATATTGACGCAGCTCCAACTATCTCTATATCTTCACTTCCTGCTAATTTTATTGCTCTTTGTGGTAGTAAACTAAGTTGATGCATTGCAAGCATTAGCTCTCTCATTTGTTCTTGCATTTATGCCATTACAGTCTTCATTTTCACAAGCTCTGCCATGATAATTCAATAGGAAGGAAGATGTCTACTCTCAGTTCAAGAAATGTAGAATAACACACTCAAAAGAAAAAATTCTAGAAACAATATGAGTTTAGAAGTGGGTACTTTACAACTTCTAAAATGCTTATGTCTTATCAAGAGAAAGGGGTAATCCACTCTTAATCAAGAAGAGACAAAGCTTTGATATTATATGTGTACTCTTGTCAATCTGTCAAGGATATGAACAAGAAATAGATGTATAATCTAATGAAAATTGTATCAAAGTAAAGTCACAAAATAAAAATAAGAAAGTGTATATATTCAAGGAAAACTGGAATGGCTATTGCCAAAGATTAGGAATATGAAGACTCTTACAACTAGACTAGGATTAAGAAAGGAATTGACAAGAGTGAAGAAGGCTTCACTCTTGCCTCTATAAATACTATCTAATTAAGAGCTACGTGGTGGTATTCTATAGGACCTCATACACGTGTCTAATTTACAAGACACGTGTAAAACTTGCATGACAAGTTTTTCACATGTGCGCCACATACTTGGCTTGTTCCGCAAGCTACCAATATGTGTGACACATGGCTAGCTTGTTCCACAAGCTACCAACATGTGCGCCATGTGGCTAGCTTGTTGACCAAGTTTCTAACCTATCAATCACCTATAGACATGTATAAAGGTGATTCTACGTCTATTAAGTTTCTAGGAAGCTTCTCTATTATATATTATCAAATCAACTTATTTTACCTACTTCTATTGGTCTGTATTACTTAGATAATTTACTGGAATAAATCTTATATCCGTGATAGGAAGGCCAAGTATCACTAGACTTGAAGGACATTGAATGATATTAAAGATAATGTTTGATACTTGATCTCTTAATATTCTTTTTAATCATTTGGTTTCTTCTATAAAATCTCCAAATGCAAAAGAATATCCTTCAATAACTTCTATTCATATAAGTTAAATCTTTTTTGAGAGTATTATGTTTTGTTGCAATACAAAGTCTTTTTTTATGAAACATGTTGAAGCTTAAGTATCTAAAAGTGCTTGAATTTAAAATTTAAAATTTAAAGTTTTATCAAATATAGGAAGATTAAAACAAGATTTAGGATTTGGTTGTAGCATGAGACTTATATTTGATAGTTGTGGTCTAGCACTGTTTAATTACAAGGTCTTAAGTATAATTAAATATTTTAATTTTTTAATTTTTCTATGTTTGAGTTTGTACTCCTTGCTTTGAATCTTGTTGATTTGATACAATAGTCTTGTACCTTATGACTTTTTTTTTCACAAAATACAAATAAGTTTTCACAACAATGTTAGTTTTTTTTTTTCTCTAGTATTTGTTGCTTGAATTGATTTGTATTAATTTATATAAGTTTTGACCTTGATAAATAGATTTTTGAAGACTTAGAAGTTGTTATTACTTGATTTGTTTGTCTCCTACTAAATCTTTATTCGTGATACTTTTCAAAGAGTTGATTGTTGCATATAATTCCTTAAATAAAAAAATTATTCTAATAAATTTGTTTTGACATTGTCAATCATATATCTTTTTCATTATCTTTTAAACCATATAAAAAGTGATTCATAAGAGCTTCATCATTTTAATCCACATTGTAAGCAAGTTTTTGAAATTTAATAGTATAAATAGCAATTGAACATGATTCTTATTACAAAGATTGGAGTTTTATTTTTGCTACCTTTTTTTTGACTTCTCTCTTCAAATATGGTATTAAATACTTAAAAAAATAAATTTAGATTGTATAAAATTTATAAATCTTTTTTCATAAAAGGTACAATAAAAAAAATACTTTTAGATAGAAGTGTGCCTATAAATCCTATTGAAGTGATTGAATTAGGATATTGAGAAGGATGTAACATTAAAAAAAACTTGACTTGTTTAAAAATCTTTAAAACTTTGATCCTATTCTATTCAACTTCTCAAGGATACTAATCTTTGGCTCCTTTATACTTGTAGTAGTAAGATTTTAAAGATTCACTTGTAAAGTTGATTTACTTGTACTTACTTCTTTTAATTATAAAACTTTTTAGTATAAATATTAAATCTCATTAATGACTTTTTCCGTAGGTATAGCAATAGTACCTTTATAATTGAAATTACTAATATATAAGATTTTTGCTCAAAGAGCATTGAAAAATATATAAAAATTTATAATAGTTGTAAAGCTATTCTTACAAGTAGTAAGTATAATATTTATAATTTTTTTTGTCTTCTATCTAAATAATAGATAATAATAATAAATATACAATTTAAATTATAAGAGGGTAATTTGGAATCTATAGTATCAAATAAAAATTTCTACAAAAAAAGTTATTTTACTTTCTTAAGGTAAAAAATCAATGTCAAAAAAAAATATTAGTTTAAAGGTGGATAGTCCATAACCTCAAAAAATACAGTAACATATCTTAAAAAGTGAAATAATCCACTCACTTCTTAAATTAAAAAAACTATAATGTATTAGTAGATATATTAAACTATCTAAGACATGAATTTAGACAAAATCCAAAAGATAATATATTCATGTATTATTCAAGAAGGAAAAAAATGAAAAAAAAGAAGATATTTCTAAGATAGAAAAGAACTAAAATAGCTATTGCTTAATACAAGAGAATAGAAAGTCTTGAATCAAGATCAATATAAGAAAGATATTGACAAGATTAAGCATGGTTTTAGTCTTGTCTCTAAAGATATTAGCTATAAAGAAGATTTTATAGAAGCTTCCTAAAGACAATACAATATATGGCTTAAGCATCAAGTTGTAGGCTACTTCCAACACAACTTCTTTAAAGTAAAAAACTTGTGGAATAAATTTCAAATCACGTGGTATATTTATAAAAGTCTAAATATCTAATGCATGTCTAAAAAACTTCTTCAAGACTTTTTAAAGAAGATAATAATTTTGTAAAATATTTATATATATTTCTATTTATTTCTATTTATTTCTATTTTATAAGTGATATGTTCATTAATTAATTTACTTTAGGCATAATTTTGGCTCCAAATCCTACTAATAATTATAATTAATCTATAATAAATCCTATTATGTTGTAACAAAATTATTACATTAAAGTATATATAAAGACCAATATATATAAAAAGTCTAAATTAAAAGATTAATAGAGATTTCTTTGGAAATCATAGCTATTAGATTGGAAGTAGTAAAAAAATTTAATATTTTATGTTATATTTTTTTTAATGAATAGGATATTTGCTTACGTTGTTAGACCAAAAATGGAGCAAGCTAAGATAGAATAGATATTAAATCAATGCAATACTTTTAGGATAAAGTTGAAAATAAAATTTCAGTAAAAATTACCATATAAAAAATTAGATTGATAACCAAAGAGGATCATTTGTGAGTCAATTGAAATTAGATTTCAAAGCACAAAAATAGACATTCATAGAAAAAAAAATATTTTTTTTTGAAAAATTAGAAAATAGCATTTGGAAGAGATTTTAAGAAAGTTCTATACAAATTACATGTATTAGGATTAAGTTTGAGGTATCTTTACAAGAGCTAATTAAAATTAGGATTTTGAATTTCACAATATTGATGTAAGCAATAAAATTAAGATTTTAATTATGAGCTATTTCTTAAATTTTGTGCTAAATCTATAATTGGTATTATTTGAGATTAATAGAGGTATATGTATCAAATGCGTATCTTTAATTTTAGCTCATTTTTTAGTTAGATATAAAAATTATTAAAATTTAAGTGTAATAAGATATTGAAAGTTGATAGTTTGAAGATTATTATAAGTATCAAATTGATGTGAAGATTTGCCAAATGGATCAAGTTAAAAATTAGTGCACTAATACATGATTTAAAATACAAGATTGATTAAAAAAATTAAATATAAACTAATAGTTATAAGAAGATATTTTAATATTAAAAATTTAATATCAAAATTAAAAAAAGAAGAATTTATTGACATCTGGAGGGTTCTTTAATTATTTTTCTTAGTATATAAATTGGACCCTTTTCAAATTATATAAACTTATTATAAACTAATATATCTAAAAATATATAAATTCTAAAATTGATTTAATAATTTAGAATTATAACTTTTTAAAGTTTTTTCTTGAGATTTATGATTTAATAAGATTTGATAAGATTTGTTTATGTTTTTTGTAGAATTTAATATGGTTTTTTAGAAATTTATATGGATTTTTTAGGATTTGATAGGATTTACATTAGATTTAGTTAAGATTTGTTTGGAATTTATTTTAGATTATTCAAAATTAGTTGTAGTTGAAATTTATTATTCATAAGTTTTATAATTACTAAGGTTTAAGATTTATAGTTGATAGAATTTGAGATTGTTTAAATTTAGGATTTCTAAAAGAATTAAGATTATTAAGAAAGATGTTTTTGATTAGTTTATTTTTATTTTTAAATTATTAAAAAAACTTCTTCTATAATGAGATGTCTAACTTATTTCTAAGCTATAATTCATATAATATAACAATATTTCTTGACTTTTGTCATCCGTTGTTGTAAGGCGTGATTTTCTATTTGTGAATACATTGGATACCTGGCTGTGGAGAATTTACTTGAAATCTTTTAGCAAAGCTCTAATAAGTGATTTGTTCTTAATAAAAAGGACAAATAATACAACAATCTTACAAAGGAGGAGTTATATATATATATATATATATAAATCTTCTTGTATTTAAGTAGGTTTGTATAAAAAAGGTTCAAATTTCTACTAAAACCTTTCAAAACTTTATTTACCTGCAAGAACTTATTTCTTCTAGATCTTCAGAGTTCAATAACTCTTGATTTAACTATTCAATTTCTATGAAATTTTTTGCAAAGTGTAAAAAATCTTCTTAAATTTCACTACAAAAAATAATTAATGATAAATTCGTTTTCAATTGTTTGATATCTTAAAACCCATAGTAGGTATTTAAAACCCTAGCTTAGAGACACATGAGCACTATTTTCCTTATATCTTAAAAATCCAAAATTCTAATGCCACAAAATTTTTGCATATAGTCTTGTGACATAAACATATATACTCTTGAATATTTTGAGCCAAAAATCTATCAAATTGTTTAAGATATAGCTCAAAAGGTAACCACTAGTTAAGTAGGGTCACTTAGTGCCCTTAGCTTATAAGCACTAACTTCAACTCCCAATATCTCCTTTATCTTAGCTTAGATTTTATTGAGCTATATATGAAAGGCGTAGCTAAGAAAGTGCTCTTTTTAATTGCAATTACCGATCCTCTATTGCTCTTTGTATGCACAAGTTATGCTCTAAAGAATGATAGTAGGTACAATTTTGACACCCTAACTATGAGCACCTATATCTCTTTCATAAAAAGTCCATATCATACAAGATTTGGACCAAAACCATATCCAAAAATCCAAACTTGTTGACTCTAGCCTTTGATATTCAACTCCCCTCGAAAAAAAAATCCTAATCCCTAATAAATCCTTGGGTAGCCTCCTTGAAGCCTATAGGGCATGATTTTTGGCCAATTAGAATAGAGATTTCTATCATCGACCTCTTTCCATCCACATGGATGGTCAAACTACCATTTTTATACTAAAAACCCTTTTCTAACCCCTTTTTTTATAAGATTTAAATACTTTGTGCTTTAAGCACCAAATAAAAGAAATAAACTTAGATTTCAAGGGTCACCAATGTCTAACAAAGGTGACTTAAGATATAAATAAGTTTTTGTCAATATAAATCAATCTCAAAATCACTACAAAAAAGAAAATAAGATTGTTTGAACCTCATCAATAGCCCTATTAAGTAGATTCTTTCTAAACTAATAATCTAATTACATCTTATAATCAATGAAATCTACTGTTATAGCTTTCATTTAATTGCATAATAAATTATATATTAAATATATATGTACAATTTTTTTACATGGTAGCCAAATCACAACATGACACCATAGAAAAATATTATACAACCATAGAAAAAAAAACCTTAGCTATGGTTTATAGAATCTAAAAAATTTGCCATGACTTATCCAAAAATCTTTATATCTTCTATATTGACTATATGGTATTGATATATTTGATAAATAAATTCCAAGCATCCAAACAACTAATACAATGGTTTTTTTTTTTTTTCTTAGGATTTGATTTTATTGTCATTTACAAATCCAACAAAAAATTATGGTGCCAACATTGTTTTATCTTGCAATAGCTTCAAAGATCCACATCCACCTAATCTAAATAATAATCTACTTGATGTAAATATGTTTTTTTTAGAACCAGATTGACTACATTCTATCTTAAAATAACTCTATATAGAAATATTTTCATTCATTATGCCATGCAAGGAATGCAATTGCTTTGCATATTGTGCAATTCCATTCTTGTTATAAAATAATTTTATTTATTACTTTGATAAAGATTGGATTCTCTAAGAAAATCTATATGGATCCAAATGATGTACTACAATTTTTGCCCTTCATATTGGCTGGGAAGGCAATTGCTTTTTAGAAGAAATTATATTATATTATTGTGTTGTAATAAAACTATAAGATAAAAGCATAAATCAAGACTAATATATATATATATATATATATATTTATAAATTAAAAGATTAATATAATTATATAAAAAAATTATAATTATTAGATTAGAAATAGTAAATTTTTAAATATTTTGCGCTATATTTTTATAAAAAAAAATTTATTCATTTTTTAGGATAATAAATAGAATAAGTTATAATAATACAACTATAAAATCAATACAATGGTTGAAATTAAGATCTATTTTTTACAAAAATTACCATAAAAAAAATAAATTAATATTAAAAAATGACCATTTATAAAATAGGATCAAAATCAAATTTTAAGGTATAAAAATGGATATCCTCTATAAAAATAGAATTATTTTATAGATCAAAATGTGGCATTTAAAAAGAGATACAAAGGAAGTATTAAAGTTGTTAAATATGAAGGGATTAGAATTAAAATAATTTTATGAGAGCTAATCAAAGTCAAAGGATTTAGTTTCATAATAATATTTTAAATAATAAAATTAAAATCTATAATTTTAGCTATATTTTGAACTTTGTACTATATCTTTAATTAATATCTTGCAAGTGATTGGATCTATTTTTTTTTAAGTATATGTCTTTAGTATTAGCTCATTTTTTTTGATTAGATCTAATATTATTAAAATTTAAATGTAATAAGGTATCAATAGTTGGTAATTTGAGGATCAATACAAATATTAATCTTACTTGAATATTTTTTAGTTGAATTGAGCTATAAATTTATGCATTCTTAAATAATTTGAAATATAAGACTTATACTATGTTTTAATATGAACTAATAATTAAAAGAAGAGAAATTGTAGCTAAAAATTCAACATCAAAATTAGAAAATAAAATCATCTTACATTTAAGAAGTTCATTAGTTATTTCTCTTAATTTATAAGTTGAATCTTTTTAAAATTTTGAAAACTTATTTTAAATTAGCATATCTAATAACATGTAAAATTTACAGTACATTTGACAATAGAATCAAAAGGTATAGCTTTTTAAATTTATCACTTTAGATTTAAGATTTGATAGTATTTTCTTAGGATTAATTAAAGATTTTTTAGGATGTATTTATGATTTTTTAAGATTTTTTAAGATTTTTTAAAAAATTTATTAGGATTTTTAAAGAATTTTTTAAAGTTATTTAAAAATACATGGATTTAAAATTTAGAGTTAATGGAGTTTAGAATTGATTGAATATAGAATTTTTAAGAAGATCAAAGTTGTTAAAATAAATATTTTTAAATATCCCATTTATTTATTTTAAATTTTAAGAAGAATTTTAGGATTTAATTAAATTTCTTCTATAATTAGATATATAGTATATTTTTAAGCTATAATTCATATAATACGGAAATGTAAGATTCTTCCTATCAAATATTAGTGGTTTACAATATATTCCAATATTTGTATATATTGCAAGTTTTGTGACAATTGTCAATAATTAAAAAAGCTAACTAAAGCAATTTTCACTATATCTCTAACTTTTTTTTCAACCAAATCATTTTTAAAATGGTACTTAGATTTTTTAAAATTATTATAAAAAATAGCCCAAAGTGGTTATAAATATATCTTAGTCGGAATCCACTATATAACCATGTGGACTGATATCAAAGCTCTTAAAAAAAATATAATTTAAGAGACTATTTAATTTTTATACAAATCCATCTTCACTTGTTATAGCTGTCTCTACTATGTTGTCATAGAAGAAGGCACACATTTCATCAATATGATCATTTAAACCATGGTTGAGATTTTCTTTTTTCTTACACAACTTCAACCTCTTACTATCCACAAGGTAATGGTCAAGCTAAATCAACAAACAAAGTCTTTATTGCCATCTTTCAAAAGATGGTTACTAAAAAGCTTATTACATGAAATCAACACCTTTCTATAACTCTTTTTGCATATTAGATAGCTTTCAAAATCTTAATAAGCCACATCTTATTTGAACTTGTATATAATTTCTTTCTATTAATTTATATGGATTTTTTACTACCAACAACATAATTAATTATGAGTTGTTTAGAATCCTTCTCATGTATCTTTTCAATCCAAATTAATGACTTGGAGTTATTAGATAAAAATCAGCTTCATATATAATATCAATTTGGCATCTAACAATAAAATTGTTCTACTTAGAAATATGTGCCAAATCTTATCTACAACTATGTTACAAGTGATTATATTTTGTGGTTTATCAAAGGTGCAAATTTTCATAATGGCAAATTTCAACCACAATGGTATGGCCTATATTAGATCTAATATGTACTATCCAATAACACCATTTTATTGGTAGTTGTCAAACACTTTGTTCCAACTTCCACCTCACATAATATAATTAAGCTCAGATCATATCATTTCTTAGATATTTCTTTTAGGATGCTTAGAATTGACAACATCATTGTCAAAAAGATTTATTTTGTACTAGCTATAATGATTTTTATTCTTTTCACATTTCCAAAGACATTGCCAATTTCCATTTATGCAGCTTATGGATAATGACAATCAAACAATATTCAATTATCTTTTTTTTTTTTTTTCTTTTTTTTTTTTTTTTTTTTATCTTTTTGTTTCTTGAAAGTTGATAATAAATAATCAACTTCTTTTAATATATTCAACCTTATTTAATACATGCAACACTATTTAACAGTTCTAAATGTAAATATTTTATTGCTTAGACAAAGCAAAAGCAAAGGAGCTTCATAGACATTGCTTGCATCAATAAATTAGGCCTTACAAGCTTACTTGAGCTAAAATGAAGAAGTATGATGGCACCTTGTATGCACTTAATTGAGAAATTTATTATAGCCCCATTATTGAAAAAACTACATTGAATAGTGTATTTTTAAAGAAGTAATGTCAATCATGCCTAAACTCATATCAATTAAATTCCTTCTTTTAACTACTAGTCTATAACAGACTGCAAGCACTATAAATAAGAGACTCTTTAAAAAGTATGTTGGAATATAGACATGTTTTAAAGATGATTGGAATATGAAGCATAGTCCAATTAAAGAAAAGATCTTTAAAAAAAAATTTGTTTAGATATTTGGTTTTAAATAAAGCCTATATTTTTTTTAGAAATGATAAGATAATAATTTTTTCTTTTTTTAAAGCCATTTAACTTTAACTTTTTAATTAAACTTAATATTTATTTAAAAACTTCAAAGAAAAAATTAAAATACTATTGATAATTAAACTATATTATTAGATAATTAAAAATCCTATCTAATAATGAATATAAGTAAATATTTTTGGATTAAGCCAATATTTTATATTTAGCCTATCAAATTTCAATATTACAACAAAGAGAATTATACTCACCTAAATCATTAAGCTATTTGATAAATTCTTAAAGATCTTTAGTATCTTTATCTATACAAGTGTGTCTTTCATTTATCCTATTATTGCATCATTAAGATAACTTAATTTTATACTTTGAGTGCTCACAAAGATTGTGAAGTCTATACAATTGTCTATTTGATTGATGTACAAAGCAATTACAAGATTAAGTCTTGTTGGTCCTACAATAACAATCTAATCCACAATGAACTTCAACAAATCTAGCATAACTATCAACTAGGATGGCCATAGATCCTTCCTATAAATAGAAGAAGACCTAATTGCTTAGCTCTTCCTATCACTTCTTCAATCAACACATCCAATTCTTTGATAATAATATATTCCAGCATTAGTCCATTTTAACCTTATAAGAGATATTACTTGAACTCTACAACTTAGTTGCTATGCCACTTTCCTTGAGTATCTATTCAATCTCCTTGATTGCTAATCTAGACCTTCTTGCCCTTTGGTCAAAGCAACCTCTACCAAAAGCAATCTTGGCTATCAAAATTAGAGTGGCTTTACCTTACACACAACTAAAAGACTTTGCTTTAGTAGAAAATATTCATGCTATTTTGTTATGTGAAATTTATATTAAAAATATACTAGGCATTTGGTTGTAGAAGGATTTTATCTAAAATTTGAAGTTCTTCTAGTAATCCATAAATACATGAGATGTTTAAAAATTCTTATTTTAACAATCTTGATCCATTCAAAAATCCTAAATTTAATTATTTTTAACTTCTATTAACTCTAAATTATAAATCTACTTAATTATAAATAATCTAATCAAAATCTTAAGCAAATTCTAAGATATCCTAAGTATATCCTACAAATCTTAGGTACATTGTATCAAATCTTAATTAAACTCCAAATAATCCTTAAAAAAATCCTAATTAATCTTAAATAAATTCTAAATAAATCTTAATTAATTCTAAATAAATTCTAAATAAATCTTAAATAAATTTTAAATAAATTTTAATAAAATCTTAAAATCTTTTAATTAAATCTAAATCAAATATTAATTAAATCTTAATTAAATATTAATTTTATTTTAATTAATTTTAAATATATTCAATAATAGATTTAAAATCTTAAAATTTATTAATCAATTGTTGATTCTCCTTCAAAAAAATTTCAGCTTTTAATCTTTTAATTAAAAATAAGCTTAAGAAATATAAGAAAAATATTTCTTAAAAATTGAAAAAAAAGACAAACAAATTGCTTATGTGTTGGACATCATCTTTCTTTAATCTTGATATTGAATTTCCAATGCCAAAATTTCCTTCTTGCATTGTTAATTTGTTTTCAAAATTTGTATGCATATTGATCTTCATGTCAACTATTAGTCTATAAAATTTGACCTCAATCTAATTGACAAATCTTTGATATCTATATTGACCCTCAAACTACAAACTATTAGTATGCTAACACACTTGAATTTCAATAACTTCAAATCTAACCAACCAATTGAGTTTAAATGCAATTCACTTAATAGATACAAATATATGCACAAATCCATAGAATTTTATTTGTAGATCTACTACAAAATTCACAACATTGTCCAAAATATAGATCCTTATTTATTTCTTAAAAATAGAGTCATAAAAATCAACCTTGTTTTATGTGATATTTAGCTTAGAAATGCATTAAGCATGTAGTTGTGAAAAAAATGTATCTCACCTTGAAGTTCTTCTTATAATCCAAAAAATATATGAGGTATTTAAAAACACTTATCTTGACAATCTTGATTTTCTTAAAATCCTTAATTCAATCAATTCTAGCTTCTATTAACTCTAAATTATAATTCCATGTAATCATGAATAACCTAAATGAAGTTCTAAGTAATTTCTAAGATTTCCTAAGTACATCCTATAAATCCTAGGTACATCCTACCAATTCCTAATCAAAATTCAAATAATCCTTAAGTAAATCTTAAGAAATTCTAAATAAAATCCAAAAATAATTCTATTAAGTCCTAGTAAAATCTTAAGTAAGTTTTAATTAAATCTTAATAAATCCTAATAAATTCTAATTAAATCTTAAATAAATCTTAAAGAAGTTTTAATCAAATCTTATTTAAATCTTAAAAAATCTTAATCTAATCCTAACCAAATCTTAATCAATTGTAAGTAAATTCAATAGCACATAAAAAATCTTATGATTTTTTTATTAATTATTGAATCTGCTTTAAAATCTAAGCACCTTGTAACTTCTTAGTTGACAACAAATTTAAGAAGATTAAAAAGAATTGCACTTATAAATTAGAAGAAAAGATGAACAAATTGCTCATGTGTCATATAGAATCTTGTTTCAAACTTGATGTCAAATTCCTAGTGCCAAAATTTTCTTTTTGCAATATTAGCTTACTTCTAAAATTTGTTTGGATATTAATATTTATGTTAGCTATTAGTTCAAAATTTTTTACTTCAATCCAATTAAAAAATTATTAAAAATATTTAAAATTCTTATTGACCCTCAAACTACCAACTATTGATACCGTAATCTATTTGAATTTTAATAACTTTGAATTTGACCAACAAACTATGCTTGAATTTATGTTACAAATTTAATACAAGTATGTACACAAATTCACAAAATTTCTCTTATAGATCTATTAAAGGTTTTATAAAATTACTTAATATATAAATCCTAGTTTATTTCAAAAAAATATAGTCATCAAAACCAAACCTTGACTTTGTATAACTCTCATAAAGTCTATACAAACTCAATTTGTCCAAAATAAATGCACATTGAATCTTTATTAAATTTTCGTCTCTAATTTTACTTTGTAATTTATCAAAGAACTTTGCATTTGCTATGGACACTTATTTTTGTATCTCAAGTTTTGGTTTTGATCTTAGTTTATATACAATCATCCGCAAGTTTCAATTTAAGCTTTTTTTTAATAATATTAGCTAAAAATCACCTTCAACTTTCATCTAAAGATGATTATGATAGTTTTATGTTTATTTTACCTTGTCTTGTCTTTTTTATGGCTCTATAAAGTAGATAGAAGTTCTTTTAATAAAAATAAAAATATTTACACTAAATTTTTTACTTCCTTCTATCATTTATTTATAATTTTTAACAATTTGTTTTACAAGATCTTCAATTAGGCCATTTTAAAATATAGGTCTTCATTTTTTCTTTCATCTTATAGTAATATTATAATACAATACCATTTAAATCTAGTTTTTTATCAACAAAAGAACCTTGCATTTGTTGTAAGTACTTATTTTTGTATCTTGTGATTTTTATACTTTAATTAGAGCATCAACTTTAAAGAGTGATATTAGAGGTGTTTAAGCAAATCTAAACATGAAATTTGGAAGCTGGATGCATCTTAAAATCTTTCTTTTAAAAAAAATCAATTTGACTTCATTTAGAGATAGGTAGCAATCATAGTATATGATTTTTTGAAGAAAAGTATTGCATTAGATTTTGAAGTATCAATCTCTTTCAGTTCTTTACTTGGGTGGTTTTTTAGATTCACTAATTAGTTGTTATGGATGAATCTTAGATAGGAGATTAAAAAGTATGTAGAAGAGAAATTTTTGGATAAAAGTTTTAGATGAATATAATAATTAGATGGAACTTTTAATTTAGATTTGATATATTTATATGGATGATAAATTAGGATAAAATCTATATATATATATTAGGATAAATATTAGTTAAATAGATTTATCTAATTTAGATACTTAATAAAATAAGAATTTAGATTGGACTACAAATATAATTTAATTAATTTGAAGCAAATAAATATTAATGATTTTTATGTGAGATTTAAAGCCATCCAATTTGAATGCACTTATTGCTTCTCATAATTTCTTTTGAAATTATTAATTGATATATTGTGCCTTAGGATAATGTTGAGTTATGTAAACTTCACCTTCAGAATGTATTAGGTATTTGGCTCTAAAAGAGTTTTATCTCACCTTAAAGTTCTTCTTATAATCCAAATAATATACATAAGATGTTTAGAAATACTTATCTTAACAATCTTGATCCTCTTAGAAATATGAGTTTAATCAATTCTAACTTCTATCAATTCTAAATTATAACTCTATACAATCATAATCAACATAAACAATGTTCTAAGCAAGTCCCAAGATACTCTATATACATCCTATCAACTTTAGAGAAATTTGAAATACATGCTAACAACCCCTAAGTATATCCTAAGCAATCCTAAATAATCCTTATCAAATCCTAAATAAACCTTGTGAAATCCTAAAAAAATCTTAAAATAATTTTTATCAAATCTTAATAAAATTCTAAATAAATCCTAATTTAATCCTAATAAATCTTAGTTTAATTCTAATTAGTTCTTGATTAAATTATAAAAAATCTTAATTAAATTCTAACCAAATTTTAATCAAATCCTAACTAAGTCCAAAAAAAATCCTAATCAATTTTAAATTGATCCAATAATTGATTAAAAATCTTGTAGCTTTTTAAATAATTATAGATTCTACTTTAATTTTTGTATACCTCTTAATTTTTTAATTAAAAATAAATTTTAAAAAATCAAGAAAAATTATATTTACAAGTTGAAAGAAAATACAGACAATTTTTTTGAATGTTGGGCGGCTTCCTTCTTCAACCTTGATGAAATTCCTAGTGCTAAGATTGTCTACTTTCATTATTAGTTTTCTTTTACAATTTGTATAGATACTAGGCTTTATATCAACTACTAGTCCATAAAATTCCACCTTAATCCAACTATTAGATTCTTGCAAATATTTGAAACTCTTATTGACCCTCAAACTATCAACTACTAGCCCACAAAATTCCACCTTAATCCAACTATTAGATTCTTGCAAATATTTGAAACTCTTATTGACCCTCAAACTATCAACTACCAACTTAAGTTCTTATAACCTTTGAATCTAATTAGTTAACTAAGCTCAAATTTACATCACAAACTTAGTTATGCACAAGTATATACATAAGTATATGCACAAATCTACAAAACTTCATCTATAGATCTATTACAAAATTTACAAAATTATCTAAAAATATAAATTTTATTTTATTTTTAAAAAATAGAGTCACTTAAATCAAATCTTAACTTTTTATAGCTTTGATAAAGTCCATAAGAACTCAATTTGCTTAAAATTAATGCACCTAGAACTTTCTTAAATTTTTCTTTCTAATTTTGATTCTTAATTAATCAATAAACTTCATATTTGATGTGGCTACATAATTTTATGCCTTATGATCTAGATTCAATTTTATTTCATAGATGATCCTCTTTGGATATCAATCTAAGTTTTTCTTTGATATTTTTTTGCTAGAAACTACCTTTATTTTTTATCTAAAGATATTTTTTGTATTGATTTATTTAATCTACCTTGTCTTGGCTTATTTATGATTCAACAAAGTAAGTAGAAGCCCTTTTAATAAAAAAGGTAGTATAGATACTAACTTTTCTACTTCTTCCTATCTTTTACCTATGATTTCTAAAAGAATTTTCTACTAAATCTTCAATTATGTCCTTCTCAAAAAAAAATCTGTTTTTATTCTTTTATCCAATAGTTGTATTATAATAAGATAACACTAACCTAGACTCAATAATTGTTCTAATTCTTTTATAAGTAGAGCTATTTTCCTTCAAGACCATTATTAATCTCTAAAAATATCTTAGAACCATTAGTTTCTAAATTAAAATACTTTAATTAAAATTTATAGTTTTGCTTATCAACACGTCAAATTTTTGGCCTTTAAGGAAGAAAACAATATTATATGCACCTAATAGCAATGAGCCTTAGAACAAACAATTGCTAATAAGGATCATTACAAAACCAAATAATAAACCTAATGATCCAACTTATACAAGCATAAAAGTGTATTAAAAACCAAGTTAAAAAATTAATACCACTAATATGTCCAAAATTATATTATTTTTTATAAAACTCATGCTCAATATGAATTAAATTAAATTGATGCATCATGGCTTAAGATTTGTATAAACAATCTTAAAAATGTAATTTAGATATTCATTTATTATAATAGTGAATACAGATTCAAATTCTTATTTTTCTTAAAGGCTTTTTTAAACTGATTTTGGAAGCCAATAAGCTCTAAACAATAACAAAGCATTACAGTTTGGAAGCAATACAAATCAATATTAAATAATAGATTTTAACTAAAATTCTAGCTATAATGCTTATTATTTAAAAGATTTGATATCCAAATATTACTATGGTTGAAAATGAGGTTACAAATTTGATAGAATCATCTCTAGCATACAAACCATTTCAACTATTGTACAAGGAACTAAACATTGAGTATAGCTTAGAATGTCATCTATGTCTTCAATTAGACATTGATATCTTTTTTAATTTAGATTGGATTCAAATTACATCCAAATCCTAATCATCCATTTAAGGTATTGAAATCCAATAGCAACTTTTCAAATTGGTATTATAAAACTATCTAATGATATAGTACAAATATGGTGAGACAATATTAATTGGTCCAATTAAATAAAAGAGGTTTAGAAGAATCAACCTAGTGAGAAGACCCAAAAAATAAAAGATAGGCTAGAGATATTCAATCCACATACAAATTAAACCAATAGGGTTTAGACAATAGAAAATAAGTATTCAACATAAATAGGAATCAAAGATTTTAAAGACTAGATTAAAACATATTAGATCAAGAGAATACGTAGTTGCTAACAATAAGATAGCTAGCCACCAACAATTAATTAATGTAATATTAATAACCATTAAAGTCAACGATTACAAAGGAGGTACAAAAGAGAGGAGAAGAAAGAAAGAAAGAAAGGGAAGAAGAGAGATAAAGTATCAAATACTAAGTATGATGCAATATTGTTATTGTTGTTGTTATCAATATAATTTTTTTTTGAACTAATTATAAATATAGACTATTTTTTAAATCATTATTTCATCTCTTTTCTATTTTTTTAAAATTTAAATTCAATGCTTATAGTCTCTATTGAAATTAAATTGTATATAGTTCAATTCAAACTAATAGTTGGTACAAAATTCCTCTTAATATTAATTTTGATTATAACTTATCAAATTCAATACAAAAAAATTATTTTTAATTTAGTACTTGCAAATTAATATTTAACAAGAAAAATTAGTATCTATAGATGATTTAAGGTAATCAATGAGTACTTTCTAAACCAAAGTTGAGTTTAGTAAGTACTTTCTAACTTATCAAATTTTGGACCTATTTACATCTAAAGTACCAAAATTTAGACCTCAAATCTTCTAATTAATAGTTTTTTTTAATAGTGATATATATTATTAATTTGGATAATTTAATTAACCAATTTGCTATGTAATTAGTTTAATATCTAAGATTAAAAAGTAATTTTTTAAAAAAAAAATAAAAAAATGATATTAAAAAGATTAAAAATATCAAAATTATAATTAATTTAATATTAGTAATTAGAGAGAGAAGAATATAAGTTCTATTAATATATTATAATTAGAGGATATATTCAAAATAATCTTTTAATATTTTTTAGAAATAAAAAAATATATATTAAAAAATCTATGTAATTATTTTAATATTGATTAAAATTTAAAAGATTTTATAAGTAATATAAATATCATTAAATAAAACTTCATAAAAATAGAATCTTAATAAGTCTTGGAGGCAATTATCTTTATTGATTTGATAATTTTTCTTAATTGTGATAATTTATATTTAATTATTGAGACTAATAATTAAATTGGTCATTTATTCACATGTATTATTTATTAGAAACTTATACATATTATTTAATAGGTAGAAGAAGCATAAAAAAGAACTTCATAGCTTTTTGAATGATTTTTATAAAAAAATAGGATATTTTAGTTGATTTAAATTGGTTTTATTATTATAAACAATTGCCAAGATAGAATAAAGTAGCTTTAATTTGATATTAGTATCTAAAAAATATTATGATAGTTTTTATAATTTATTTAGAATTTATTTAAAAATTCTAAGAATTTTTAGAACATATTTTTAAGGCTTTATTAAAAATAATCTTACCATTTTGGAAGGCCATTAGAAAGAATTAGAGCAAGATTTGAAGGCTACATAAGGTTTTTAGGCGAATTGAATATTTTTGAATACCATGTGAAATCAAAATTGCAAAAAAATATTTTATTAGTAGAAACTAGAATGACCAAATTAAAATTTTCCTTCTTCCTTCTTTGTTATATGTGCTTTTCATTTCACACCACTAATTACAAGCAACTCGATTCCAGGATCTACCTAGTATTTAACTTCTAGAAATTGAAGGGAGGAAAGCCAGTTGCAGTTTGGTAGCTTAGTTGATGTTGGTGAGTTAGTGTTAACTCTTTTGAGAAGCTTTCGGCACTGTGTGTCTTGAGGGATGTGTCGAGTTCCTGAAGACATGGAGTGATCTCCTTCTGTTACTTGGTTTAAGATTGACATTTTAGCAACCTGCTCCAAGAGAGGGCCTGTTTGCGGCGGTGCTACTGCTGCACCCTGGCTGCTCAGAATGTTTACAGTTCACACCCTTAAGCAATCACCAATTTTGAAGATGACTGGCAGCTCTTCATACGGAGGTCAGGCAGAATATGGACGGTTACTTTGTCAATACCAGTACTGCTGGGAGGTGGAATTAAAGAATTATGTCAGAGGAGAATGGTGCAGCATAGATTTTTGTATGCATCACACGGTCAGAAATCACTGGATAATTCATTCGAACTACTGTGAGGAATTTTCCCAACCATAGATTATTGTCTATGCTTGGAGCGATATAAGGTTGCAAGGCAGTTGGGACATGGGACCTATGGAAGAGTGGAACGCATTTAATAATGATACTAATGAAGTTGTGGCAAAAAAGAGGATGGAGGGGAAGTTTTTCTTGTGGGATTAATGCATGAATCTGAGAGAAGTCAAGTCTCAATGGAAGCGGAATCATCCTAAAATTGTGAAGCTCAAGAAGGGTATCCAAGAACGATGAATTTCTTTGGTGTTCGAGTACATGGAGTACAATATGTACAAGCTTATTAAGGATAAGGAAGAATTCTTTTCTGAGGCGGAAGTAAGTATTCTGCTTTCAAGTTCTATAAGCTTCACAAGCATGATTATTTCAACAGGGATCTTAAGCCAGAAAATTTGCTGGTTTCGAGGGATGTGATCAAGATTACCGATTTCGGACGTTGTTAGAGAAGTGCGTTCATGTCCACCATACACAGACTGTCTCCACTTGTTGGTACCTGGCACCTGAATTCCAGTTGCAGTCCCCAACTTGTTGTGCCGCTACAGATGTGTGGGCCGTGGGAGCAGTAATGGCTGAACTTTTCACCCTTCGTCGGCTTTTCCCTGGTGCGAGGTCGATGAAATACACCGAATTTATGATGTAATTGGGTCTCCCAGCCATCACACACGGTTGGATGGGATGAAGATGGCAGTCTCTCAAACTTCTAGTTTCCGCAGGTTACATCAACTAAGTTATCTCAACTGAATCCAACTACCTACCCAGAATCCATCAATCTGGTATCTGCTATGTGCGTCTGGGAAACAGGTGTTACAGCACCTATTCTTTCACATTCATAACCGTATTCCAGCCCGTAGTCTTGGATGCGAGTTGGCGAAAGCGAAGACCTTCATACCTTCTGTGGTCAAGATGCACGAGGGGTATGGGATGCAGTACAGTGGTGTGTGACGGTGTAGTCGATACTGGACGAGAATGCCAAGCAGGAGATGAGGGTGTTCATTGTGGATTCGGGGCTTGTTTCCGCTGAAGCTAGAGGGACATAGGCAGTTGAGTTCAAGCCAGAGGCAGCTTCGTTCCACTTCCATCAAAACTTGCGCCAGGATCACACGAATGTGTCCTTGGATTTCATGGATGAAATGCTCGTGGCCGATGTCGGTGGCGGAACGATGGATATTATAGTTCAAAGATTGCTTGCGGGCAAATCCAAGTTCAAGGTGGAAGAACTGACCAAAAGCACACGGGGTTTTTGCAGTGTCACTTCTGTTGACGAATTCTTCATGCGGTTTTTGTTGAGAAAGATGGAATGCCTCAAGTTTTTGCGGACGGATGTGCCGAGCTACATGATGTGACTGCTCAGAGATTGAGAGTATCTCGACTGCTTCTACGGCCATGACATTGCGTCAAACTCGCAGACAATGGAGATCACCTCTCAGGTTAGTCAATAAGTGGCAGGGGTATGAGATTGAACGAGGATATTTAGCCCGTGAGAACTACAATCAAATCGATCTCACTCAGCAGGATCTTAAATCCATTTTTTGATCCCGAGATGGATGAAATTCTGGATCTGATTGCCGCGCAATTCATTCAAGTGCAAGACATCAAGGTGATATTCGTTGCAGGCGGGTTCGCTGCTTCCCCTTACCTCATGAAACGGATTCGCGGGTGTTTGCCCACAATACCCTGACAGCACAGTTTGCCAAGGCGCGATCTCCCTTGCAAGCAACCCCTCAAATCTTCAAGAAGACTTGTGACACTAGCGTGACCTTACCCTTTAAGGACAGCGTGGATCCTGTTTAGCACCTGTGAGTTGGCGCAGATGGCGTGAGATGGTGCCGTGAGAGATTCGACAAGTTCGCCGTAAAGGACAGCCGTGTGGAGGTCAACCACAAAAAAGATAGGTAGTCAAAGTCAAGCAATAATGAGGGAGGCAACAACAAGAATCGACCTAATTAGCACCCAATTAGCACAATCACAAAGATTGATTTAGATATTAAAAGAAACAATACTATTTATTTATTTAGTATTAGAATGATTGTCAAGTCTACTAAAACATGTTTTTGTCACAATATCATGAAGGGGAGTCTCTTCAAGCAAATATAGGGTTTTTAGTTGCAACCTACATGCATTTAGAAGGCAAGTGAATTCAACAAATTACAAATATATATATAAAATTTGCATTAAACACATGCTTATTAAGAGAAAAGAAACAAAAATTAAACCAAAATCTAAGAATTTAGATACAATAGAATTATTTTAATTATTACTTTTATTCCAAAAGACTATCTACTCTCTTTGCTTCATTCCTGCTACATAGTCAACTTGATCATAATTTTGTTATATATATATATATTTTCAATTTTTTTTTCTATATACACACACACACATATATATATATATATATATATATACTAGTTTTAATTTTGTTTCAATTTTATTTATTTATTTTATTTTATTTTATTTTATTTTTTTTCTTTGATTTTCTTTATTTAACTTTTTTTTTTTTTTTTTTTTTTTTTTTTGTTTTTGTCTCTTTATAATTTTATGGTGGATTTTATTTTATTTTTGTTAATTTCACGTGATTAAATTAGTTCTTTGACTTATTACTTGCCTTTTATGCTCTTTTATTACCTATCTTTTTTTTTTCACCATCACTAATGTTGTTAATTTGACATCTTTATTTTTCCTTTTGCTTGTTATTATTTTAATGTTGTACTTGTTTAGTTTTTATTTATTTATTTATTATTTTTAAAATTTTATTTTTAAACCTCTAAAACCAATAGAAATTTTAATAATTATTATTAATTATATAATATATTCTAATTCTAAGATACATTAATATCATTAATATCTAGTGTCTACTCAAGTCCTCAATTGATATGCATGGTCTATCTCTTACCATTGTGCACATACCACTTATAGCATTCAATATATTTCTCACGACTTCAAGATATTGCATTTTTACATTCAATTCTATTGCTACAAGTATTATCACTATTTTCCACCAAATTTTATTTATTATATTTCTTTATTTGGTATTATTGCACTTTATTATTTTTCTTCCAATTGCTCTACAATTATTGATAATAGATCCAAATATGTAGATTTTTTTTGTTGATATTCTTTTATTTTTTATTTTTTTAGTAATTGTTAATTCATATATTAATTGCTTCTTATTCTTCATACATTATTTGTTGCTCTTTATTTATACTTTTAATTTCATTTTACTTTAATATGATTTGATTTGATTTATTTTTAATTAATTTTTTTTATTATCTTTCAATTTATATATATTTATATTTGGTTTATTTTCTATCTTATTATTCTTATATTAATTAATTAAAATAATCCATATGATTTTTGTATCTACCTTGTTTTTCTCTATTCATCATGTTTTAATGTTATTTATTATCTTTATATTCTTCTCATTCTTCTTCTTTCTTTGAAGACCAAGAATTCTAATTTAGATTGCTCTTCTTTAAACCTATTTTAATTGCCTTTATTATAATGTTGTTGCTCAATCTTTTTACATATTTTTGTTAGGAATATATACTTTAAAAGTTCATAAAACCTTCTAGAATATTTTAGAGGTTTCTTAGTTAGTGAAAGTAGCTCGAGAAGCTTCTTAGTTAATAGAAGGAGCTCGAGAAGCTTCTAAGTTGGTAGAAAGAGCTTAAGAAGCTTCCAAGTTAGTAGAAGTTATTAAAGAAGCTTCTTAGTTTAATGGAAGCTGCTCAAGAAGCTTCCTAGATACTAGTATATATTGGAGTTTAGATTGAAGAGTTCTTAAGTCTTAACAATGCATCTCTTGGAGTTCTAACTTATCTTTCTTAATATTATTTGTATACTTATTTAAATAATTCAAGTTTTTGTTGATTTCTTCTTAAAACCTCTTTCTGATTCAAATCTCTTGTTCTATATTCTCGTATCTTTGATAATTTGTCAAGACTGCTTTCATTTTCAGTATTAGAGTTGGATCCTTCTTGTTAGAGAGTGGATTATCCCTCTTCTTGAAGGTATACTAGTGCTTTAGAAGTTGTGGATTATCTCCTTTTAAATTAATATTATCTTCTTATAGATTATTGATTGCTATGATCTTAAAAACCTTACAAAAAACTTCATTAGGCATCCAAAGTTTCCAACAGATACACTTATATTCTTTGTGAAGAAAAAAGATGGTTCTTTACATATGTGCATTGATTATTGAAAATTGAATAAGATAATGGTAAAAAATTGTTATGCACTACTGTTAATCTTAGGACTTTTGGAACAATTTGGCCAAGCTAAGATCTATACTAAGATAGATCTTTGTGGAGCATATAACTTGGTATGGATCAAAAAAGGAGATGAATAGAAGACCACATTTTAGATAAGGTATTGACATTTTGAATATAATATCTTATCCTTTGCATTAACAAATGCACCTATTATCTTTCAGCTTTTAATAAATGACATCTTTTGAATGCATCTAGACAAGTTTGTAGTGATCTATCTTAATGATATCTTAATCTACTTGAAAAATCTAGAGGAATATAATAAGCATATAAAATTGGTATTAAAAAAGCTACGAGACGCAAGTTTGTATGTCAAGCCAAAAAAATGTATATTTTATCAACTAAAGATGGAATTTTTGGAATATATCATATCTACTAAAGGTTTGATAATAGATCCAAAGAAAATAGAAGTGGTTATGTAATAGGCCATTTTACAAATAATAAGAGATATACAATACTTTCTTGGATTTGCCAACTTCTATTAATTCTTCATTAAAAGTTAATCTCAAATTGCCCTCTTATTCAATTGACATGCAAAAACAAGTTGGAATAGGAGCGTCCAATAGATAATGTTTTTCAAGATCTTAACACAACATTCACCATAGCTACAATCTTGGTGCATCCAAATTTTATAAAAATATTCTTTATGGAGACTGATGCTTTAAATTTTGCACTAAGAATCATACTTTTATAAATAGATATAGACAATAAACTCCATCCTATTGTATTTTATTCTTAAAAGTTTTTTGTTGCCAAAATTAATTATAAAATCTACAATAAAGAGCGTCTTGTAACTATATATACAAATCACAAGAATTTGAAATATTTTATATCAGCCCAAGTTTTAAATTGCCATCAAGCTTGATAGAATATGTCATTATTTCAATTTAACTTTGTTATTGCTTATCAACCTATGATAAACAACTAATGATACTTTTGCCCATGATATCAAGTATCACCTTAATAAAAATATTCATAAGTTCAAGTTTGAGAAAGACCTTCTATATATTGAAGAATATTTATATATTCCAAAAGGACCAATACGATTATATATTCTTCAATCTTGCCATGACTTTCTATTTGCGGGTCATTTTGGATTTCATAAGACCTTGAAACTTATTGTTCAAGATTTTTGATAGCTTTAAATATAGAAGGCTATGAAGGACTTTGTGCTCTCTTGTGACATCTATTCAAGGTTCAAGAATCCTTGACATTGCCCTTACAGATTCTTATAGCCCTTGCTTGTTCCAAGACAATCATGGTCTTTTATCTTAATAGATTTTATCACAAATCTACGACCATCCAATTCATCAAATAATATCTTAGTAGTAGTTGATCGACTTACATAGATGGCTAATTTTATTCCTTATAAAAAGATTATTTATAATGAAGAAATACTAAGGCTTTTTTTTGATAATATATCTTGATATTATGGCCTATTGGATGATATTGTATCCGATTAAGGCCTTAGTTTGTATCTAAGTTCTAGAGATATTTTTTTGAAATATTAAAGATGGACATTAAACTTTTTGTGGCTTTCTATTCTTAATTAATAGCCAAACAAAATGAATTAATAAAATTTTGAAGCACTATTTATGATACAACATCAACTATCAATAAGACAATTGAATCTTCTATCTATTATTAATAGAGTTTATATATAATAATATTATTCATGCTTCAATTCAATAAATACCATTTTATTCTAACTATGAATATTATTCAAAGCTTGATCTATGGAGTATGCCAAAGAACAACAATTCAATAGTCAAAGGATTCGCAAAGCATCTATCACAACACCAAACAACCTCGAAGCTACAATTGCAAGCAATTCAAGATGTTTACAATGTATTTGTAGATAAATTCAAGAATCAATTGGCTAATTTTTATATTAGAGATAAAATATGGCTTCTTTAATAAAAAATCAAGATCAAACAACCATACAATAAGTTGGATTATCAGAGGTTAGGACCACTTTCCATCCAAAAATAAATTAATTTAATAATATATCGCTTAGAACTACCATTATCTATGAAGATATATCTAATTTTTTATATCTTTCTTTTAAAATCTTATAGAAAGTCATATATTTTGAAAAGAATATAATAATCACCACCTAATTTCAAAATCAAAGATCATAAAGAATACGAGGTCAAAAAGATACTTAATGGGATAAATTGGAATATCTTGTTTATTGGCATTGCTATGATATCAATCAGCACACATAGAAACCAACCAAAAATCTTGCCAATGGACCTTAAAAGATACAAGAATTTTATTGATTTTATTTTCATAAATTCAAATGTGTTTAATGATAATTTCTTACTAAATATTGGATTGAAAGAATACCTATAAGAGAAGGAAAGTTAGATTAAAGCCTTATCAATAACATAAGCTGAAAAAAAAAATATAAATTAGTAAAATCTATATCAAAAGAAAATGACAAAATAGAAATTAAAAAAAATATATATTTAAGAAAAAACTAAAATGGCTATTATTAAAGACTAAAAAATACAAAGACTCTTGAACTAGATTAGAAGCAAAAAAAGAATTGAAAAGAATGAAGAAGGCTTTAGTCTTGTCTCTATATATATTATCTATCTAAAAACTACGTGGTGGTATTCTATAAGACCTCCAACACATGTCTAATTTGCAAGACATGTATCAAACTTGCAAGACAAGTTTCTTATATGTGTGCCATATATTTAGCTTGTTCTACAAGCTACCAATATGTGCAACATGTGGCTAACTTGTTGATCAAATTTTTAATCTACTAATCACCTATATACATGTATAAAGGTGAAACCATGTCTATAAAACTTCTAAAAAGCTTCTCTATAAGACATCATCAAATTAACCTAGTTTTATGTATTTCTATCTATTTATATCAATTAGATAATTATTAGAATAAATCTTATGTCTATAATATTATTTTTCTTGCTAAAAATAAGTTTCACAAGGAGTGCTGATTACACATTGAAATTGGTGTCTAAAATATGTCAAATTATATTTATCACATATTTTAATTTTAATTTCCTATAAAAATAGTCAATAGGTCTTCTCAACCATTGATAATATTTCATATCAAGGTAAGAGAACCACCCTGATATTTGATTATTGTTAAGGCCTTCATAACTTCTTTCAATGAAAATATTTGAAACACCATTAAGAATAGTTTCTACTTCTAAAAGTATTACCAAATAGTGAAAGTCTCTTCCAAGGTTGTGATATCAAACACAATATATCTTGCTATCAATCTGATGGAGGACATGTCATTTTTAAAGATCTTCATTTTTATTCTATTCTCTAGAAGGTTGTGATAGTTGTAATGTCTCATCCAATAAGTCAACAAATAATAGCTATTCAATTAGATTTGTTGGCTATTGATTTTTTATATTTTTAGTACTAGAAAATTCAAAAGAATAACAAACAATGATACAAGATATAATGAAATCTCTATTAAATCTGCTTTGCTTTATAACAAAGATTTTTTTGGCTCTTCATCTTGATTTTGATAGATATTGTCGATGAAATGTATTTACTTTTGTTGATGCATTTACTACATTCTTAGATGGCTCCTATGTGCATTCACTAATATCATATCTATGCCAACGTACAAGATATTTTAGCTAATTTTGACTTTGTTTTGAATCTAAAACTTCTTTTATCTCAAATTCTTCATTGTTATCTATTTTTATAGGAAGAAGTGGTATATATCTTCTTTCTTATATATCTCTTGTCTTATATGACTTAAGCATTGATACATAAAATATAAGATGGATCTTCATAGATTTTAATAATTAAAATCAATAAGCAACTAGATCAATCTGTTCACAAATCAAAAATAGCCCAAGCTTATTATAATCTAACTTGTCATAAGAACAAATAGTCTTGATATTTTGATAAAATAACTATACTTTATTGTCCACGTAGAAATGAGGTTGTTTCTTGCAATAGATATTTGCATTGATCTTTTATTATTCTTGAGATTCTTTTAATTGTGCCTTTATTGTTGCATGTAGCTCTAAAAATTGATTTTCCAAATCTTCTACTGTAGCATTATCACCTTTTGAAAAGTTAAAAATATCAAATTGTGGATGATAATCATAATTTGTAAAAAATATAATTTGTTGAATAGAAGAATGTATCAAATTATTATAAGTAAACTCTACCAATGGCAAAAGAGTTATCTAATTATCTTAATGCTAGTTGATGATACACCTCAAATATTGCTCTAAAATTTGATTTATTTGTTTTGTTTGTTTATCAATTTGAGGATAAAAAGCTAAAGATAGTTTTGTATCTACTTTTGATATATTAAAAAGGATTCTCCAAAATCTTGATACAAATTGTGTCCTTCTATCTGATATAAAATTCTTTGATAATCCATGATAGTGATAGATGTTAATAAGGAAGAATTGAATTATTTCTTTACTTTTAATAGATTTTGTATATAATATAAAATATGCCATCTTGGTGAAATAATCTACAATCACAAATATAAAATCATATGAACTTGAATTTAAAAGTTCTGTGATAAAATCTTTAGAAATAAAAAATCAAAATTATTTTGATATAGATAATGGTTAGATAAGTCTATAAAATCAATGACAAGGAATTTTTGATCTTGAACAAATATTATATAACTATACAAAGTCTTTAATAACCTTCTACATTTGAGGCCATTAAAAATCTCTTAATATTAGTTCCAAAGTCTAATTATATTCAAAATATCTTGTAGCAAAGAAGTGTCAAAGACACATATTAAAACAGATATATAAGTTACTAAAAACTATATCAAAAAAAAATATAAAAAAAAAATAAGGAAGTATGTATATTCAAGAAGAAACTAGAATGGCTATTGCCAAAAATTTAAAAAATACAAGAGACTCTTAAACTAGATTAGAAGCAAAAAAGGAGTTGGCAAGAGTGAAGAAGGCTTCATGCTTATCTCTATAAATACTATTTATCTAAAAAATATATAGTGACATTTTATAGGACTTTCAATACATGTTTAATTTGCAAGATACATATCAAACTTGTAAGACAAGTTTCCTATATATACGCCATGTATTTAACTTATTTCACAAGCTACCAACATGTGCGATACATGGCTAGTTTGTTGACTAAGTTTTTAACCTATCAATCACCTATTAACATGTATAAAGGTGAATTCGTGTCTATGAAGCTTCTACAAAGTTTTTTTAGAAGATATTATCAAATTAATATATTTTTATTTACTTCTATCTATCCATATTAATTAGATAGTTATTAAAGTAAATCTTACATTCGTGACATTATCCTCCCTTCTAGAAAAAATTTCCACAAGGAACGGTGATTATATATTGAAAAAGACTAAGATGTGCCAAATTGTATTTGCTATATATTTTGGTCTTTGTTCCCTTTGAAGATAGTTGATAGGTCCTCTCAGCCATTGTTAATATCTCATATCAAGGTAAGACAACCACCCTATTATTTAATATTGTTGAGGCCTTCATAACTTCCTTCAAAGAAAACATTTGGAACACCATCAGGAATAGTTCCTACTTCTAAAAGTATTATCAAACACCAGGAGTCTCTTCTAAGGTTGTAATACCAAACACATTGTATCTCGCCATCAATCCAAGAAAGAACATATCATTCTTGAAGGTCTTCATTTCTATTCCGTCGTCTTGAAGGTTGTAATAGTCATAATATTTTATTTGATAAGTCAGCAAATAATGGCTTTTGAATTGAATTTGTTGGTTGTTGATTCTCCATCTCTTTGATACAAATAATTTCAAAGAAATAGCAAGTAATGATACAAAATAAAGTGAAACTTCTATTGAACTTGCTTTATTTTATAGCAAATATTTTCTTGACTCTTCATCTTAGTTTTGATGGATGTCATTGATAAAAAAACATTAACTTTTGTTGATGCATTTATTAGATTCTTAGATGGCTTCCATATGCATTCATTAATATTATATGTGCTATTGTGTTGTAGTTTGGCTATCATATAAAAAAATTATACATATATATTTAACGTATAATTTATCACATAATTAAATAAAAGCCATAATAATGGATTCTATTGATTACAAGATGTGATTAGGTTGTTAATTTAGAAGAGATTTGTTTAAAAGAACTATTAATGAAATTTATACAACATTATTTTCTTTTTTATAGTAATTTTGAGATTGATTTATATTGATAATAACTTTTATATATTTTAAATCACCTTTGTTAGACATTGGTGATCCTTAAGATCTTGTTTGTTTTTTTTATTTGGTGTTAAGAAATCTTATAACAAAAAGGATTAAAAAGGGATTTTTAGTATAAAAAGGGATAGTTAGGCCATCCATGTAGATGAATGGAGATGGATGATAGAAGTTTCTATTCCTATTGGCCATAAATCATGTTCAATGGGCTTCAAGGAGGCTGCCAAAGAGTTTGTTAGGAATTAGGATTTGTTTTTCAATAGGAATTGAATACCAAAGACTAAAACAAGTAATTTTGGATTTTTAAATATAGTTTTGATGAAAATATTGGGTGATTTGGACTTTGTATGAAGGAGATATAGGCGTTCAAAGTTAGAGTATCAAAATTGTACCTACTGTCATTCTTTTGAGCATAACTTGTGTGTACAAAGAGCAATAGAGGATCGACAACTAGGATTAGAAAGAATATTTTTTCAACTACAGTTTTTATATATGATTTAATGAAATCCAAGCTAGAATAAAGGGGATATTGGGAGTTGAAGTTAGTGCTTATAAGCTAAGAGAAGTAAGTGACCTTGCTTAATTAGTGGTTATATTTTGAACTATATCTTAGGCAATTTGATAGATTTTTGGTTCAAAATTTTCAAGAATGTATATGTTTATGTCAAAAGACTATAAAAAAAATTATATAGAATTAGGATTTTGGATTTGTGAGATATAAAGAAAATAGTGCTCAGGTATCTCTGAGCTAGGGTTTTAAGTACCTACTAGAATTTTTAAAAAATCGGATGATTGGAAGCGAATTTATGGTTGATTCTTTTTTATAGTGAAATTTAAGAATATTATCTATACTTTGAAGGAAATTTCATAGAAACTAAATGGTTGGATCAAGCGTTATTAAACTCTAAATTTTAGAAAGAGATAAGTCCTTGCGGATGAATAAGGTTTTGAAAGGTTTTATAGCAATTTGAGCCTTTTGTATAAACCTACTTAAATATAAAAGATTTTATCAATAAAAATTATCTTTTATAATATTCTTATATTATTAGTCATTTTTATTAAGAACAAATCACTTATTACACTCTTGCCAATAAATTTCAAGTAAATTCTCTATAACAAAGTATCCAATGTAGTTCTACATAGAAATTCATGCTATACAATACCGCACCAATGTACAAGATAATTTTGGTGCCACCTTGAATTTAAGACCTCTTCTATCTCAAATTCTTCATTATTGTTCACTTCTATAGGAGGTAATGGCATTTATCTTCTTCGTTGTATATCTACTATCTTCTATAATTTGAATAGTGATACATGGAATACAGGATGGATCTTCATAGATTTTGGTAAGCATAATTGATAAGCAATTGCATTGATTTATTTACAAATCAAAAATGGTCTAAGCTTATAATAATCCAACTTGTCACAAAGATGATTAATCTTGATATTACAATGAAGAAACCATATATTATTATCCACGTAGAATTGAGGCTGTTCCTTACAATAGACATTTGTATTGATCTTTTATTGTTCTTGAGCTTCTTTCAATTATGCCTTTATTGTTGTATATAGCTCTAATAACCAATTTGTCAAATTCTTTTCCATAAGATTATCAGCTTTTGAAAAGTCAAAAATATCAAGTTGTGGATGATAACCATAATTTGCAAAAAATGAAAGTTGTTGAGTAGAAGAATATATCAAATTATTATAAGCAAATTCTACCAATGGCAAAAGAGTTGTCTAATCATCTTCATGATAGTTGATGATACATTTCAAATATTGCTCTAAAATTTGATTTATCCATTTTGTTTGTCTATCAATTTGAAAGTAAAAAGTTGAAGATAGTTTTATGTCTACCTTCAATATTTTGAAAAGGGTTTTCCAAAATCTTGATATAACCTTTTACATTTGACGCCACTAAAAATCTCTTGATATTAGCTCTAAAGTCTTGTTATTTCCAACATGTCTTGCTGTAGGTAAGTTATAACGAGCTTCAAGAGCACATAGTCGTGCTTCACCTTCTAAATATATACGCATCCTTTGAAATAGAATAGATTTTTTTTGTATTCAAACCTAGAAGTATTATAAGACTTAGATGAATTATTCTTAATCTTATAAACAAAAAGGTGTGAAGACATACTTGATTGAACTTGCTTGTCAAAAGTTGAATCATTAGTCAATATTGATTTCATTATTCAAAGATGAAATTGCTTCAGCTTCAAAAGAATCATTCTTTGTTGATTAAAAGCTAAATTTTTTTCTTTTGGTATAAGATAAGAACGTCTAGAAAATGCATCAAACAAACCTTGTTGTTTTTTTAGCCAATAAATAATTATGAACTCACATCTTCATAAAGACATGTTCCAACAAACTTGATGATGATTCAACATGTATGTTGACATGAAATATTAAGATTCTTGTGATTTGTATGGATTATGATTGGACTAGAAACGCCTTCCAAATAATGATGCCATTCTTAAAAAGAATCTATAATTGTAAAAAAAAAAATTATTATGGATTTTGTAATTAATCTTTGTTATTGAATTTTTTAAAATTTTCTAAAATGAAAAGCTACTAGGTGGAATTTGTCATCTGCTCCCATTTGTGATAATATTATACTCAAAGAAAAATCTAATGCATTTGTTTCTATAAAAAATGTCTTAAAAAAGTCAATGCAATACAAGATTGGTGCAAAAATAAAAGCTATCTTCAAAGCTTTAAATGATACTTTTGCTTCTTTACTCCACTTGAATTTGTCTTTATAAGTTAAGTGTGTAAATAGAGCTATATTTTGAAAAAAGTTCTTGATAAAGATTCAATAGAAATTAGCAAATCTCAAAAAGCATTGCACCTCTCTTATTGTTTTTAGAATCTTCCAGTCTATGATTGTTTGGACTTTCTTAGGATCCATCTTGAGACCATCAATCAAAATGATATATCCTATGAAGTCAACTTGAATAGTGTGAAATATACACTTTTCTATCTTAGCATGTAATCTTGCATCTCTTAATTTTTGTAATACATAACAAATATGAAGTTCATATTCTTTTATATTTTTAGAATAGATTAAAATATTGTCTAAATAACAATCAACAAAATCATCAAGAAACTCAAGAAAAATATCATTCATAAGATATTGAAAAGTAATTGGTGCATTTATAAGTCCAAAAGGCATGATATTATATTCAAAATATTCATATCTTGTTTGAAATGTAATCTTCTATTTATTTCCTTCTTTGATGCGTACCATATTATATGCTCCTTATAGATTTATTTTTGTATAGATCTTAGCTTGATTCAATTGATCAAAAAGTCAAGATATCAAAGGTAGAGGATATCTATTCTTGATGGTAATCTTGTTGAGACCTTGATAATCTATACACATCCATAGAGATCCATCTTTTTTTTTTGCAAACAAGATAGGACCTCCTACTAGAGATTTTGAATGGCATATGAAATTCTTGGCCAAGTTTTTATTGATATATTTCTTGAGTTTAGCCAATTTATTTTGTGATAAACTGTAGATAGGTTCAAATAGAGGCTGAGTTCCTTCTTTGAGGTCAATTGAACAATCATATAGATGATCCTTGAAAATAATATTTATATTCTTCTTTTCAAAAATATCTTAATAAACTTGATGTTGCCTTGGAATACTACTTGAGGTAATTTCTTTGCACCATCAGAAATAGATGTAGCATAAATAGCAAAAGATGATGCTTCTTTTGTTACATTCATAAAAACTTTTGTACCTATAAATATGGATTTTATTATATTAGACTTATAGCTTTTCACTAGGTTAATTAGATTCTTATTAATGCTTTGAAAAAAGTCAAGTCTATAAGAAATCTAATCTATTTAAGGATTATATTTTTTTAGCCATGATAAACAAAAAATAACTAGATTAGATAGAGATTTAATTATATTAAAGATTATATTATTATTATAACCATCTATTATTATATTTATAAGAAGGATTTTATAAGTAACATCTCTAAAAGACAACGGACGACCATCTATGACTTCTACATGTACGAGTTTAGTTTTCTATACTGAAGGTATTTTATGACTTTTAATAAATTCTTTATCTAAAAAAAAAAGCTAAGACTCTTGAATCTAGCAAGACAGAGGCTTTGTGATTTTTAGATCCCAAATAGACATCTATTATAAAACAAGGAGAGGATTTTGAAGAGAGATTATGACCTTTACTAGGAATTGTATAAGATTCTAGCTGCATGGTCCCTATTGTAGCTAAAAAAACTTATTTTTTAATATATTATCTTCTTTGATAGCTATACTCCTGATTTTATAGTTGTGTCATTTCTTTAGATAATATTGAATAATATGTTTAGATTCTCTATAATATAAATATAATCTTTCTTGATGGCAATAAGTCTTTTCTTATTCAATAAGAGGTTTAAAATATACCGAGTCAATTTGCATGTCTTCTACTTTTGAATATATATATTGAAAAGATGTTAGTGTTGCCATTGTTTTATAGTAACATTGGAGCTGCCTTATGTGACTCTCAAATTATAACTCAAAAAGCCGATTATTACTTCATAGCAAAATCAATTGTTTAAATCAATGTTTAAGAATTATGTAAATTGAGCATTAATTTCTTTACTTCATATTGTAATCCATAGAAAAATTGGCTAATGAATGCAATAACATTCTACTTGATATCAGTTGCTAGTTGTCAAAATTGTGAAGTATATGATGTTACTGATTGATTGTATTATCGTAAGATGCAGATCTTATTGGTTGCAATACAAATTGTATCATATTTTCCATACATGGATTGAAACTCTTCTAAAAATATCTCCAAATTATCTAATATTGGATCATGTTGTTCAAAAAAAGATGAAAACTATAATAAAAGAGAATTTGAAAGTAGAGTTCTAATAAACTTGACTTGTGACTCTTGAGTTGGATGATTTTGAGGTTGAAGTTTAATCAACAATTATACTTAATTGATGAATCTTTGAAACTTAGATCTTGTGCCATCAAACTTCTTTGACAAACTAATTTTTGATTTTTTAATACTTGAACATTGTTCAATCATAGATAAAGTGGTATAGCTTGAAGCAGCTCTAATCATCTCTATATCTTTATTTCCTACTAATCTTATTGCTCTTTGTGGTGGTACATTGAATTGATGTATTGCAAGTATTAATTCTCTCATTTTTTTTTGTATTTGTACCATTGCGTCCTTTATTTCAATAATCTTTGCAATGATAATATAATATATAATATGATAATATGTATAAAGATGAAATCATGTCTATGAAGCTTCTAGGATGCTTTTTTATAAGATATTATCAAATTAATCTATTTTTACCTACTTCTATCTATCCATACTAACTAGATAGTTATTGGAATAAATCTTATGTCTATGATAGGAAGTTGTGACGAGCTTCAAAAGCATGTAGTTGTGTTTTACCTTCTAGAACATATAAGCATCGATCATAGACATAAGATTTATTCTAATAAATATCTAATTAATATAGATAGATACAAATAGATAAAAGTAAATTAATTAGATAATATCTTATAGAAAGACTTTCTAGAAGCTTCATAGATGTAGTTTCACCTTTATACATGTCTATAGGTGATTGATAGATTAGAAACTTGGCCAATAAGTTAGCCACATGTTGTGCATGTTGATAGATTGTGGAACAACCTAAATATATGGCATACTTATAGAAAACTTATCTTGTAAGTTTGACACATGTCTTATAAATTGGACATGTATTGGATGTTCTATAGAATGCTACTACATAGCTTTTAGATAGATGATATATATAGATATAAGAATAAAGTCTTCTTTATTTCTGTCAATTCTTTTCTTGCTTCTAGTTTAATTCAAGAGTCTTTATATTTTTTAATCTTTAATAATAGCGATTCTAGTTTCTTCTTGAATATATGTACTTTCTTATTTCTATTCTGTCATTTTTCTTTGATATAGATTTAATTGATTTATGCATCTTCTTTCAATTCATTTTTTTGAAAGATTGACAAGAATATATATATATATATATATATATATATATATATATATCAAAGCTTTATCTTTTTTTTAATTAAGAGTGGATTATTATTTTTTCTTAATAAGATATTAGCATATTAGAAGTTATAGATTATCCACTTTTAAATTGATATTTTTTTTAGAATTTTTTTCTTTTGAGTGTTTTATTTTGTAGTGAGAATTGACATCTTTCTTTCTATTATATTATCATAGCAAAACTTACTAAAATGAAGAAAGCAATGGCACAAATACAGTAGGAGATGAAAATATTAATACTTGCAATGTATCAATTCAATGTACTACCACAAGGAACAACAAGATTAGTAAGAAGTGAAGATATAGAGATAATTGGAGTTACTTCAATGTCTATATTAAGCCATACTACTTCACCTATAATAGAACACTATTTAAGTATTAAAGAACAAAAAATTAGTTTATTTAAAAAGTTTGATGGCACAAGATCTAAATTTTGAAGATTCATCAATCAAATACAATTAGTGATTGAATTTTAACATCAAAGTTATTTAATTCAAGGATCATAAGTCAGATTTATTAAAATACTATTATTAGATTTATTTTATCATAGTTTTTATCTTCTTTTAAATAACGTGATCGCATATTAGATTCTTTGGAGGCATTTTTAGTAAATATTTTATTTATGTATAGAAAATATGATGTAATTCATGTTACAACCAATTAAATCCATATCTTGTGACAAAGCAATCGATCAATGATATTATATACTTTATAATTTTAACAATTAATAATTGATATCAAATGCAATGATGCTATACTCATCAACCAATTTTTCTATAAATAATAATATGAAATAAAGAGATTGATGCTAAATTTATTCGATCTTTAGACATTGAGTCAAGCAATTGACTTTGTTGTAAACTGTGACAATTGACTTTTTGAATTTCAATTTGAGAATTACATAAGAGAGCCTCAATGTTATTATAATATAATAGAAATATTGATATCTTGTCAATACATACATTCAAAAGTAGAAGACATATAAATTGATGCAGTACGTTTCAAACCTCTTATTGAACAAGAAAAGACTTGTTATTATCAAGAAGGATTGTGCTTATAATATGAAGAATCTAAATATATTATTTAACATTGGCTAAAAGAATGACACAACTACAAAATGAAGAGCATGGTTGTCAAAGAAGATAACAAGTTGAAAAACAAGTTTATCTAGTTAAAATAGGGACCATTAGTATGGTAGAGAGAATTTACTTCAAGAAAGTATTGAGCTTTTGAATGCCACTTATTGCTCAACTAAGTTTTAAAATAATAAAACTTCCAAATTTATATAAAAGTCTTTCTCATAGGACTATTATATCTAATATATAAGTCTTATTTCCACAAAACATTCAAAATATAACAAAATACTCTAAAACCTCATTCATATATAGGAAGGGAATTTTTTTAAAATTTTAATAATCTATAATTCTTAATCAAACTATCTAAATATACTTAAAATTTATATAAAGAATTCATGTATTCTTGACAATTATTATAAGAAATTTCAATTTTTTATTTATTATTGATCTTTAGATATTACCAAAATTCCAATAGATGCTTCAAATTCTTATTTATAAACATCTGCATACTAAATTCTTCATATCTCACAAACAAAATGTCCAAATACTATGAAACTTTGATATATAGCTTTTCACCATATTAATACATCTTCTTAGAAATTTTTAGACAAATATTCATCCGAGAGCTCAAAATATGATAGAAACCATCACTATTAACAAAATGGTCTATTTATTGCCTTAGAATTCAATCTACTATCTTTGCCTTCCAATATCTTTTTTTTTAATACTTCAAATATAGAAATTCTTCTATACCAAATATAGATCTTAAAACCACCTCTTCAATTACACCTCCTAATTTCCAAAAGCTATCATACAACTCCTTGCATCTTCAAAAGTGTGATAGTAGGTATGATTTGTACATCTTAATTTCAAGCACCTACTCCTTCCTCATAAAAATTCCAAATTTCTTGATTTTTATACCAAATTGTAATACAAAAAATAAGCTTTCTAATCCTAATTTTTAATTTTTAAATGTCTTCTTTGAAGCCATTGAAATTCTTGTTTTACTTGTAGATAGCCATCTCAAAGCCTATTAGACATAACCATCAATCAATAGGAATAAAGAGCTTCATCCGTTACCTTCATTCATTCATATTTTGACTTCTTAATAGTTAAATTTTTTTATCTTTGGCTCCCAATCTCTTCTCAAGATTTCATATTAAATATTTAATTCCTATATAATTTAAATGTCATAACCTAACTAAGTAAAAAAAAAATCAAAATAAAATTTTTTATACTAATTTTTATTTATTTAATCTACTAACTATTCTAACACACATCTTGTCATGAATACAAGATTTATTCCAATAACTGACTAATTTATATAGATTAATAGAAATAGATAAAATAAATTAATTTGATAATATCTTAGAAAATAACTTCCTAGAAGTTTCATAGACGCGGAATCACCTTTATACATGTCTATAGGTGATTGATAGGTTAAAAACTTGATCAACAAGCTAGCCACGTATTGCACATATTGGTAGCTTGTGAAATAAGCTAGCTATGTGTCGCACATATTGGTAGCTTGCGGAACAAGCCAAGTACGTGGCACACATATGGGAAACTTGTCTTACAAGTTTGACACATGTCTTCCAAATAAGACATGTGTAGGAGGTCCTATAGAATACCATTGTCGGATAGAAAGAATCCCCCTTGGAAAAACATTGAATTCCTAGTTGCTATTAGAATTAGCAGAGAACATGGAAGGAAATCATACAAGTATCTTATATACTTATATAATACTTATTCAAGCTTCCATATTATACTTGTATTAAAATTATATAAAACTTATATATATATAAAATATAATCTTTTGTATAATACTTATATAAATATAAAGTATAATTCTTTATATAATACTTATATAAATATAAAATATAATCCTTTATATAATATTTATATAAATATAAAATATAATATTTTGTATAATATTTATATAAATATAAAATATAATCTTTTGTATAATATTTATATAAATATAAAATATAATCTTTTGTATAATGTTTATATAAATATAAAATATATAATCTATTCTGTATAATATTTATATAAATATAAAATATAATCTTTTATATAATATTTATATAAATATTTATACAAATATTTTATATAATACTTATATAAATATTTATACAAATATTTTATATAATACTTATAAAATAGTTATATAAATATTGAATATAAATATAAGTATGAATACTTATATAATATATATAAGCAAAGTATGTATATACTCAAGTATATCTCAAAATACAACCACATATGAGGAATACAAGTTATACAACTAGCTGAAATTAAATAAATCACTAAAAATTCATCCAAATGTCAAATCAAGCGTGCTTATAGTTTATGGAAAGCTAATAATACATTATAAAATCTATCAAAATTTCACAAATAGAAGTCTTATCATTTAAAAGTTATGGCTAATTGAAATAGATACTAAATATTTCTAATAAATTGCAAAGACTGTAAAGCTCTTCTTATTTCAACTTCTGTTGTGATCACTTGCCTTCTCCAAATTAGACATGCAATAGTTTTTTGGAAAGCTCACTCTATCATCTAACTTATTATCAAATCTTGCACATATACCTCTCAAAATTCAGATTTTATAGCTAGTTGAAACTACTCCTCAAACCCTATTGATAATTTATCCTCTTGCTACTTCACAGCTCATAAAATTCTCATAGAAGCTCCAAATACATTGATTTTTTGTTTTCATAGAAAGCTTACATAAGCTACTATAAGCACCTAAAATATCAAAAATATTGAAGAGACTTTTGACTCCGGTGGTTGAACAAAGTCTCTACTCTTTTTTGTTGAGTGGCAGCAGATTCTTTCCCACTCTCAAGCTCACAATCCTTTCTTTCCAACTCTAAATGCTTCAAGAAATAACTTGATAGAAAGCTAATACAATTTTCCACACTTTCTACAAATTGCACTAAGAAATAATCAAAATCAAACTTGCAGTAGCAACTCAAAGTTTCTGCCTTTACTTCTCAATAACAGCAAACCTCACTCTACTAAAACAAGCATAACTTTTCACTTACAACTCCAAAATAAGCAAGAGAGTAGGCTCTAGAATCTTCACAACTCAAAGAAAATACCTTCTAAATTTTATTACAAAAGCTTCAGTACCCTTGGAGCTATCTCTCTCCAAAATTTGCATATTCCAAAATTACCAACTCTTGTTCTAGCAAGAGGAATATCTTCCCCTTTTCCTCCACATCAGCCTATGCCATGTCCACATGGGAAGTCAAAATCCTATTGGATAGGCCTTATTTACTCCATAATCTTATCTCTTATCTCTTACAAATAACCATATTACCTCAAAGTCAATAAAAAAGATAAAACAGCCTTTATCTTTCTTCCAACTATAAAAGAATCTATTCTAAGATAAAAAATAAGGTAGGAACAAAAAAAATAGCCATCCTAATTTATTAATTAAGTAGCTAAAAAAAATCCTTTTTTAGAATATCTTCCAAAATAGCCCCTAGCACTCATACATAGATAACAAAAATAAATAAAAAATATAATATTTTTACATACTGCATATAAATACAGTATGACACCACCACATAGTGCTTAGATAGATAGTATAAATAGAAACAAGAGTGAAGCCTTCTTCACTCTTGTCAACTCTTTTCTTACTCTAGTCTAGTTCAAGAGTCTCATGTATTTTCTAGTCTTTGGCAATAGCCATTCCAGTTTCTTCTTGAATATATATACTTCTTTATTTCTATCTTGTTATTTTCCTTTGACATAGTTTTTACTAACTTATGCATCTGTTTTAGTTCATGTCCTTGACAAATTAACAAAAGTAAAGTTATAATATCAAAGCTTTGTTTCTTCTTGATTAAAAATGGGTTATCTCTTGATCTTGATAAGATATAAGCATATTAGAAGTTGTGGATTATCCACTTCTAAACTAATATTATTCCTAGAATTTTTTTCTTTGTTCTTCAGTGTTTTATTTTGTAGTGAGAGTAGACACCTTTTTCTTTTTTTTTCGTGGTATCATGGCAGAGCTTACTGAAATGAAGAATGCACTGGCACAAATGCAAGAGAAAATGTGAGAATTAATACTCGTAATGCATCAATTCAATGCACCACCACAAGCAGCAAGAAGATTAGCAAGAAGTGAAGATATAGAGATGATTCGAGCTAATTCACGCCATACCATTTAACCTACGATTAAATATCATTCAAGCATCAAAGAACCAAAAATTAGTTTACTGGAGAGATTCGATGGCACTAGATCTAAGTTTTAAAGATTCATCAATCAAGTATAACTCGTGATTGAACTTCAATTCCAAAGTTATTCAACCCAAGGGTCACAAGTCAGGTTTATTGGAATACTATTATTAGATTCTATTTTATTATGATTTTTGTTCTTTCTTGAATGATGAAATCTAATATTAGATAATTTAGAGGCATTTTTAATAGAATTTTGATCTATGTATGGAGAACATGATGTAATTTGTGTTATAACCAATAAGATCTGTATCTTGTGATGAGGCAATCAATTAGTGATATCATATACTTTACAATTTTGACAATTAGTAATTAATACTAAGTAAGATGATGCTATGCTTATTAGCCAATTTCTCTATGGATTACAATATGAAGTAAAAAAATTAATGCTCAACTTATGCGATCCTCAAACATTAAATCAAGTAATTGATTTTGTTATGAAATATGACAATCAACTTTTTGAATATTGATCGGAGAGCCATATAAGGAAGTCCCAATATTACTATAATATAATGGCAACATCAACATCTTTTCAATACATATATTTAGAAATAGAAGACATGTAAATTGATGTGGTACGTTTCAAACCTCTTACTGAACAAGAAAAGACTTGTCGTCGTCAAGAAGGATTGTATTTATATTGTGGAGAACCTAAGCACACTGCTCAGCATTGTTTGAAGAAATAACACAACCAAAAGATGAGGAATATGACTATCAAAGAAGATAATATGTCAAAAAATGAGTTTTTCTAATTATAATAGGGACCATGCAGCTAGAATCTTATACAATTCCTAGTCAAGGTCCTATCCTCTCTTTAGAACCTTCTTATTATTTTATAATAGATGTCTATTTGGAACCTAAAAATCATAAGTCTCTGTCTTATTAGATTCAAGAGCCTCAATGTATTTTTTAGATAAAGAATTTGTTAAAAGTCATAAAATACCTTCAGTACAAAAAACTAAACATGTACATATAGAAGTCATAGATGGTTGCCCGTTATCTTTCAAAAATGTTACTCATAAAATCCTTCCTATAAATATAACAATAGATGGTCATAATAGTTGTGTAGTCTTTAATATAATTAAATCTCTTTCTAATCTAGTCATTTTAGGTTTATCATGGCTAAAAAAATATAACCTTCGAATAGATTGGATTTTCCATAGACTTAATTTTTTTTAAAGCATTAATAAGAGTCTTATAAATCAAGTAACAAATCATAAGCCTAGTATAATAAAACCTATACTTATAGATACAAAAGCTTTTATGAATGCAGCAAAAGAAGGATCATCTTTTGCTATTTATGCTACATCCATTTTTGATGGTGGAAGGACTTCAAGTGGCATTCCAAGCCAATATCAAGATTATCAAGACTTTTTTGAGAAGAAGAATATAATTATTCTTTTGAAGCATCATCCATATGATTACTCAATTGATCTGAAAGAGGGAACTCAGCCTCCATTTGGACCGATCTAAAATCTATCTTAGAATGTATTGGTTGAACTCAAGAAATATATTGATAAGAATTTGGTCAAGAATTTAAATGCCATTCAAAATCCCTAACAGGAGCTCTTGTCTTATTTTTAAAGAAGAAAGATGGATCACTACGAATGTGTGTAGATTATTGAGGACTCAATAAGATTACCATCAAGAATAGATACCCTCTATCTTTGATATCTAGACTTCTTGATCAATTGAATCAAGCTAAAATCTATAGAAAAATAGATCTAAGAAAATCATATAACTTAATATGTATCAAAGAAGGTGATGAATGGAAGACTGCATTTTGAATAAGGTATGGATATTTTGAATATAATATCATGCCTTTTGGACTTACAAATATACTAGCTGCTTTTCAATATCTTATAAATGACGTTTTTCATGAATTTCTTGATGACTTCCTTGTCTGCTATTTAGATAATATTTTAATCTGCTCTAAGAACACAAAAGAATATAAACTTCATGTTTGTTGTGTGTTACAAAAACTTAGAGATACAGGGTTATATATCAAGATGGAAAAGTGAGTATTTCACACTACTCAAGTTGGCTTCTTAAGATACATCATTTCGAATGATGGTCTCAAAATAAATCCTAAGAAAGTCTAGACAATTATAGATTGGAAGATTCCAAAATCAATAAGAGATGTGCAATTATTATCAAATCTTTATCAAGAACATTTTTCAAGTTGCAGCTCTACTTACATGCTTAACTTGTAAGGACAAACTCGAGTAGAGTAAAGAAGCAAAAGCATCATTTGAGGCTTTGAAGACAACTTTTACTTCTACACCAATCTTATATCACATCGACTTTTTCAAGGCAATTTTTTATGGAAATAACCGCCTCAAACTTTGTTTTGACGACAGTGTTGTCACAAATAGGAGAAGATGACAAACTCCACCTAGTAGCTTTCTATTCCAGAAAATTTTCAGCAGTAGAAAGCAATTACGAAATTCATGATAAAGAACTTCTTGCAATTGTGGATTCTTTTTAAGAATGGCGTGACTATCTGGAAAGTGCTTCTAGTCCAATGATTGTATATACAGATCACAAGAACCTTAAGTATTTTATGTCCGTGTGCATATTGAATCGTTGCCAAACTCATTAAAATATGTCTTTGTGAAGATTCAAGTTTATTATTTTCTATGAGCCAAAAAGACAACAAGGTCTATCCGATGCTCTTTCTAGACATTCTTATTGTAGAATAGGTAGGAATTTTAGGATTTACAATACATAGTTTGTAGGATTAAGAGTAGGCAGGAAGCTGATGAATGGCCAGTTTAGAAGGCAACATGGATAAGGGAGTTAAAAAAAGTGATTATTGTCGGTTGTATAGCGATTAATACCGATTGGGATAAGTATAAATTAATTCGGACAATAGTAGTAAGGGCCAAACTGTGATAGTGCTGAGCCGAGATAAGCTTGGTGCTACCTCTTCTTAATTTTTAAGAGAAGGATATTAGATAAGTGCTGAATATTGTAAAGTGCAGTTCTATGATGAAGCAATGAAGGAAAGAATTGATTTATAATGAAAGATTGAGGATGTACTGATATGCTGAAATATCAGTGGAGAAATATAAGTGGAAAACTGGAAGTGGAGAATCAGAGATGTTTTATGAAGAATGAGTATGAATGTGAGGGAACTATACTACATTGAGTATTGAATTAAAGATGACCCACGAGAGGAAGTCCGTAGAATTTAAATTATGCGAAGTGAATTATTAGGAGTGGTAGTCAATTTCGGAGTATTCCCATGTTTGGAGTATAGGATAATTATGCTGTGTTCTGAGATATCGCAATATTGCATATTGTTGTCATAAAGAAGGAGAGGAGGAAAGGTAGTGAATACTTGAGTTGGATTATTGTTTACGATATTTTATTGTTAATAGAGTTATTGGTAGTATGAGGGAGATACTGTAACAAATTGGGATGTTTTAGTGTAATCAGAAGGCAGTTAGTTGTGTGACTCTAACGGTTTAACTCAATGCAAATAGTCTTTCTCTGTGTTTGAATCTTCTTTTATAGATTTACTCTGGGCAGTATTAGTAGAGTAAGTGAGACGGACAACAACAACATTTTGGCGCCGCTGCCAGGGATTAACAATAATATTGAGTGTTAGGAATTAGCTGCTGAATAAGTAGTTACAATAGTGATGGAAAGCAATGTCAATAATAGATGATGAAAGATTATGGTTAATAAGAATGAGAATATTGCTCTGAGAAAAATATATCAATCAAAAGGAAGACAAGAAAGAGCAGAAGTAAGAAATTTGTTGCGGGACGAGCAAGAACGGAAACTAAAAAAGAAGCGTCGACAGAGTTAGATTAAACCGTGGTTGCATGTCTATCGGCATATTCGAGCATATCAAGAACATGAAAGATCTTTAATATTTCAGATATATATACTATTAAAGAAGTTACCAAAAGCACTCGCGGATAATTCCGCAGATAGTCCAGTGTATCTCTTGAGCCCATTAGCGGAAAGAGAATGGAACACAGAAGAATTGGGTACTCCATTGGGTACTTTCCCAATAGTGGATATAGCCGACTCTAGCAAGCTTAGTTCTTTAATAGGAAATGTATCGCTTGTAAGTAAGGGCCAATTTAGTGTATTCCAAAATCCGTCGTTTTCACCTCAATTTCAACGGATAAAATTATTTGCAGATAATAATACTAAAGAGTGGAGGCCTAGAACTCCGGAAAAGACAATTGAGAGAGGCAGCATTTATTTTAACCAGGAAGCAAGTAGAACATTGTCACCTTCAATGGCGGCGGAGGGTCCAGCAGTACCAATTGCGATACAAATGGGTGCGGTGGATAATCGCACAATTAGCGTAGTCCCATTACCTACCTTTAGGGGTTTGCCAGGAGCCGACCCAAAACAACACTTGTCTCAATTCCTGACTGTATGTGTAGCTAATAATGGTAGAACTGAAGATATTTGATCAAGATGGCTGCCAGCAACCTTGAAAGATACGGCGTTTGAATGGTATAATCGCCAACCCGTGGGACAATTTTTTAATTGGGAGGCATTGAAAAATACGTTTTTGATTCATTTTCGACCAATAGGATTTGAAGAACGTCTTAGAGAAAGATTAATAAATAGCAAAATGGTACCGAGAGAAGCGGTGCAGTCATATTATGGCCGAGTAGCAAATATCCTTCGAAAATGGCCAAATAACCAAATGCCGGATTCATTTGTTATGTCCATATTGGTTAACGGATTATATCCAACAAAATTAATGTTGTTTGTAAAAGAAGCCCAACCTACGACTGTGGTTGCCTCACTTGATCGAGCTAAAGTATGAGAGGAATGTCATTATGACCAATTCTTAAGCAAAGGAGCCACACTGATTCCATTTCAAGGAGGGTATTAAATACCAACCTGGAATGAAATAGTGAACAGTTACCCTAGGACAATTGACTACGGTGCAAGTCTTAGTGTTAATTCGCAAGGGATAGTGAATGTTACTCCATTGCAAGCTGTACCATCAACAACTGCAGTCCCATATTCCCCATATCAAAAACCAATGTCTACAAAAGAGCTTTCTAACGAACTAGTATCAAAGGATCCAAATGAGACTTTGTTGTTAACTTTGACAAAGAAGATGGACGAGTTGGCTGTTAATCTGGCAAAGGATAAGAAAAAGAGGCATAAACCGATTAATATATGCTCCAATATTTGGTGCAGTAATTGTAAGGGGCAAGGCCATTTAGTAACGGAGTGCCCTTTGCCACCCCAAATGCTGGTGCAATGTACCGTTTGTGGAGGTAAGCATGTAACCACAAATTGCTAGAATTTAAGAAGACAACATCAATTAGGCAATCAAACTATGCTTCAACCAACATCGTGGGATATTAATCAAGTTCAGATTGAAAATAGGTGTGGCTGGAATGGAAATTGTCCTATTAAACAAAATAGAAATTTCTATAATTTTTAAAATTCTGAGTATAACCAAGAAGGTGACCCCAATTCCCAAAGGTTTGGGCAAAATCAGCAAGGACAACCCCAATATCCCTCTATTCAGAACCCAATTTCAGATCCTACAATACCAAGTGGTCGACCGGGATCCTTTACTCATCAAACTTGGAACAAGCCTAGCCGGTATATACCAGTCGAGATGCCCTATATACCAGATGGAGGAGGAAGAAGACTGCTTCGATGCTATCGATGTAGGCAGCTAAGACATTATGCTAGTGAATGTCCCAATCCTAGAGCCAGTGATGATTACGCTCCAATATGTGGAAATTGTAAGCAATCTAGGCATACTTACCAACAGTGCAATGCTCCATTTAATGTTAATAACCGAGATCAGCGTATTCAGCTGCAAAATAAGATAGAAGATAATATTTGAGTACCAAAAGATTCTCCGATAAATCGGGTGGAATGCGTCCATGCAGTACTTACTCGGGCCCAGCAAAAGGAGAAAGATCCAATTCAACAATTGAAAATACTAGTTGCAGCGGACCAATGTCAATCATTGAATGATGCTTCAAATCTAACACCAGTATCAAAGGAATTACCCACGCGGGAATCCAATTCATCTGTGCAACTTGAGAATAATCTTAGCCCTGAGATAATAGTTCAACCGAAACCAGTATCAATATCTGCAAAGATCCGGAAGCCATCTTATCCATTAAAAGATCCTCTTATGGACAAGAATTACGACAAAGTCCATGCAGCAATTCTAGTTTCGAACTTCGTAAGAAAATTATCTCAAGGGGTCAAATTAAAACCCATGAAAAAAAAGAGGCCACTGAGAATCATTGCCAATATGAAACCATATGATATTATGAAAGATTTGGATGAAATTAAACCTTCTATTACCATGAAGCAATTGTTAGCAGTTGCACCAGAATGTCGTTCTACATTGAATTCTTCGTTAATACAACGTAGAATTTATAATAAAGAAATTCATGAGGTTAGTTTGAATCCCGATCTGGGAGTACCAACTATCGATGTATCAATTGATGGTATTCTCATTCCTAGAGTTCAAGTGGATGGTGGCTCTAGTGTGAACTTAATGAACGCCGATACAATGGAGGAGTTGGATTTAAAACAATTAGTACCCACGACATTGATATTGAGAATGGCAGATCATTGTAGGGTAAAACCAATGGATATCTTACGCAATATTAATACTGTAATCGCGGGAATTACATATAAAATTGATTATATTATTTTCTGATCACAGAGTTCCACTCTATCTTATCCAATATTATTGGATCGGCCATGGCTATATCAAGCCAAAGCTAGGAACAATTGGGGCCGAGGAACGTTAACTATTGGGGAGAATAATGACAAGATTGTTTTACAGATGTACCTAGTTCAATATCATGGGGAGTCGCAAATTAGGGGCACAGAAGCAACATCTGAAGATGAGGGCCAATTTGAGGCAGAGTATGATGAAGTTAATAATGCGATGTAGGACCCAACTCACATATAGAAGCCAGGCGTATTATACCAATATGGAGGTCCAGAGGAATATTTTTTAGATCAAGAGGGTGCAGTAAATTCTGATGATGTCATCGCGGACTGGATGAATAATTGAGCGGTAAATGAAGTTGGTACATTGGAACCAGAATTGGGTAAGTTCAATTTGCCGGCAAATATGAAGGGTTCAGAGTAGGAAGGGCAAATCAATCCGGGGATTAATGAAGAACCTGTGTGCCAATCCATTAACTTGGGTTCCAATGAAACATCCCAGATTATCAAAGTATACACAGGTATTCCAGATATAAAGCTAAGAAATTGGAAAGAATTCTTTCTAAATCATAAATCTGCTTTTGCTTGGTCGTATGCGGATTTAAAAGATATTCCTGCCAAAGTTTGTGAGCATTGAATTACCTTAGAGGAAGATGCTACACCAGTTCATCAAAGACAACACCGTCTTAATCCAAAATATTTTCTTATGGTCAAGGAGGAAGTAGACAAACTATTAGATGTGGGCTTCATATATCCAGTCCCGTATAGTGAATGGGTTTCACCAATTGTAATAGTACGGAAGAAAAATGGAAAAATCCGTATCTGTCAAGACTTCCGTAAATTAAACGCGGCTACCAAGAAAGATTATTTTCCTTTACCTTTTACAGATAGTATACTAGACGTAGTAGCTGGACATGAATGTTATTCCTTTTTGGACGGATTCTTGGGTTATAATCAAATAAAAATTACAGAAGAGGACTAGTTGAAGACTACTTTTACTACAGATTGGGGCACATTCGCTTATAAAGTAATGCCATTTGGATTATGTAATGTCCCAGCCACATTTCAAAGGATAATGATGCAAGCGTTTCAGGATTTTTTACGATTGTCGATGGAGATATTTTTAGATGATTTTTGCACATTCAGTACAACAGCGAATCATTTGGAACATCTTGATAACCATTTGGACCAATGTGATAAATATGAGATATCTTTGAATTCTGAGAAGTGTCAATTTGGCATACCATCGGAAAAGCTTTTGGGACATATCGTTTCCATGGCCGATATCGCTACTGATCCAGATAAAGTTACTCGTATATTGGCTTTACCAAAGCCAGAAACAGTGTCTGGTGTTCGTGATTTTGTAGGCCATGTCAGCTATTATATGCGATTCATTCATTTATTTACAGAAATATGTCAATCATTAACGAATCTCTTAAAGAAACTGCCATCGGATGGATCTAGTCGAATTTGGACTGAGGAATGTACAATTGCGTTTGAGGAGTTAAAACGAAAATTGGTGTCAGCACCAATACTTGTTGCACCTTGTTGGACAAAATCCTTTCATGTTTATGTTGATACCTCGAATGTTGCTATTGGATCCGTGTTAAGCCAAAAAGATGAAAAGAGTTTGAATCATCCCATTTATTATGCTAGTCGATAATTTGTAGCTGCGAAACAAAATTATACTACGACTGAACGGGAAGCCTTGGGCATGATCTATTTTGTCCAAAATTTTTGGCATTATTTGCTTGGTTATCCATTTGTATTTCATGTCAATCATGATGCTCTTAAGTATATGATTAATAAATCTCAATTGAGTGGACGCATCGCTCAGTGGGTGTTACTCCTTTAAAAATTTAATTTTACTATTAATATTTGATCAGAAAAGAAACATGCCAATATAGATCATTTATCTCGATTGTCCAATATATTTGGTAACGAACCTATCAATGATGCACTTCTTGATGCGGAATTATTTACCGTCGACGTGATCACCTCAGAATATAGTGAATTGATCTAGTATCTAACATTTCAGGCATTTCCAACTACATATAGTGAGAAACTTAAGAAACGCTTGATTTTGAAAAGTGCTCCATATACCATGATTGGAGACGCGTTATATAAGCAGGGGAGAGACGAAATTCTACGCCGTTGTATTTTTCAAAGTGAAGTACGTACTATATTAGAAGGATGTCATTTGGATAATTGTGGAGGACATTTTGCCGGTGACAGCACTGCCCGCAAAACTTTAATGGCGATGTCATAATACGTGAAGTCTTGCTTGAGAATGCTCCGGGCACCTGGCTGTGGAAGATAAAAAGGAAATACGCCACAACAAAATCCTAACAATTCTAATAGAATCTCAAATAACTTCTATTAAACCTTAACAATATTTTTCAGCTTGATTCAATCTTAAAGAAATTATAAAAGAAGAATAAATGAGTCATACAATAATCATAATAGAAAATAATATATAAAATACTAAATTTAGAAAATACTAAAAATAGAATCTTAAAACCCTAAATCATATCTTATTCAAACCCTAATCAAATCCTAAGTCAAACCTTGATCAAACCCTAGTCAAATCCTAAATTAAACCCTGATCAAACCCTAATCCTAATGAAACCCTAACTCAAACCCTGGTCAAATCCTAGTCAAACCCTAATCAAACCCTAATCAAACAATAAGTCAAACCCTAATCAAATCCTAATCAAACACTAAGTCAAACCCTGATCAAACCCTAATCCTAATGAAACCCTAACTCAAATCTTGATCAAACCTTAGTCAAATCCTAATCAAACCCTAAGTCAAACCCTGATCAAATCCTAACCCTAATGAAACCCTAATTCAAACCCTGGTCAAACCTTAGTCAAACCCTAATCAAACCCTAAGTCAAACCCTAATCAAACCCTAAGTCAAACCCTAATCAAATCCTAAGTCAAACCCTAATCAAACCCTAAGTCAAACCCTAATCAAACCCTAACCCTAATGAAATCCTAATTAAATCCTAAATCCAAATTCTAATCAAACCCTAATCCTAATGAAACCCTAATTAAACCCTAAATCCAAATCCTAATCAAACCCTAGTAAAATCTTAAACCCTAAATCCTAGCCAAGCCCTAAGCAATTTCTAAGGAAGCTTTAGAACCACAATAACTACCAAACTAACCGTCGATCTTGATTGAAATTTTTCATACATCTTAAAAATTAAGTTAACAACACACACACTAAGTTTGAAGAAGATCCAACTTACCAAGAAGAAGAAAAACTTACAAATTTGCTCGGGTATCAGCCGGCCTCCTTCTCCAATCTTCATGCCAATATTCTAGTGCCTAAACCTCCTATTTTTACTCTTCAATTGCTTCCAAATTTTACAAGCATGTAGGAAATTGAGTCTTCTACACACACACATAAATTTCACCCCAATCCAACTGATAGATTGCTCAAAATCTGCGAAACCCTAACTGACCTTTAAAACCCAATTCCAGAGACCCCGACCCACATAAACTTCAATAACCTTTGATCGAACCGTTAGATCAATCTCAAATTCACAGCACCTTACAAGCACAACTGTATGCACAAACCCACAAAATTTCACTTGACGATCTGTAACCAATCTCACAAAATCTTCAAAAATATAAACCCCAATATACTTCACAAACTCTAAAGTCTCCCAAAACAACTCTGACTTTGCAAATCTCTTCCAAACTCAACTTTTATCCAAATCATTCAAAACTAAAACACATACACACTTCCTCAAGTTTTTCTTCTAATCCCACTCTCCGATTTGCAAAAAGACCCCGGATCCGCCGTAGGCACACGGTTTTGTGCCTTGGGGTCTGGTTTCGATCTAGGTTCTTAACCGGCCCTCTCCGGGTATCAACTCTTGTAATTTTGAGGTAAATTTCTCTAAAACCTACTTTTAATTCCTTACTTAACATGCCTATACCAATTATCTTTCTAATCTACCTTGCTTTACCATATTTATGGCTATACAAAGTAAGTAGAATTCCTTTTTATAAAAGGTAGCATTAGCACCTTTTAATTTTTTACTACTTCCTTGTCTATTATCTATTTTTCTAAGATAATTTTCTCTAATATTTTCATTTGAGCTCTTCTATAATATAATCACTCCTTCCCTCTTTCACCTAGTGGTCGTATTACTACACGACAACGAGATATTAGTGGCCAACAATGTTCTCAGATGCACACCAATACGTCCGACGTTGTGATCCTTGTCAGCGTATTAGTAGACCTACAGAAACTTCTGCCATGCCATTGGTACCAATTTTAGCACAAGCACCGTTTGAAAAATGGGATATTGATTTTGTTGGACCAATCGCACCAGCCTCGCGTAATGGACAGAAAAGATATATTTTGGTAGCGACGGATTACGTGACAAAATAGGCGGAGGCGATAGCAACAAAAACTAATAATGTCGATATCGTAGCCACGTTTTTATATGAGAACATTATCACTCAATTTGGGTGTCTCAAAGAATTGGTTACTGATCGTGGAACCCATTTTATTAATTCTACAATTGCGGCTTTGACAGATAAATACAAGATCAAGTATCGAAAGACAATCCCATATCATCCTCGGGCCAATGGGCAGACTAAAAAAACCAACGGTATTTTGTGTAAAATTTTAATGAAAATAGTGTCTGGTGTGGGAACGGACTAGGATACAAAATTATTTGCAGCCTTGTGGGCATATTGTACTGCGTATAAAGTGACTACCAATTCCACACCATTCCAATTGGTGTACGGGCAAGAGGCAATATTATCAATTGAATTGGAAGTTCAGAGTTTACAAATTGTATTGGATGAACGTCTCGGTGACAAGGAATTCCTCCACCATCAGTTAACACAATTGAAAAAATTGGATGAAGTTAGGGCTACAGCTCTTTTAACTATGGAAGCTACACAGCACTATCGGAAGAATTATTATGATAGTAAATTACGTCCTAAATCTTTTATGCCCAATGATCTGGTACTTCTTTATGATAGTCGCTTTCACCATTTTCCAGGGAAATTCCAAGTTTGTTGGCATGGACCTTATCGAGTAATTGAAACCTTTTCTAATAGTTTAGTTCAATTGGAAGATTTATGGATACTCCATTTACCACCCGAGTTAACGGCAACCATTTAAGTCTTTATTTTATGTAAACCCGGGACGGGCTTTCAAAATTGGAGGGAAGAGGGTGTACATGTTCATGATAGCTTACCTTTAATAAAGGTGCATGGTGGCTAAAAAGATGGCTTATGGTCAGTTTTGGGTCCTAATACGGACTAGTCATGCAAATCGGAAGTGACGACCTGGTACACTGGATTAAGGATTGTTGCTTTAGACCCCGAATAAAAGATTAGGAGCGGGGCACTTAATGGGAGTTTCGAGTAGCATTCTGTTTTGAGTTTGGTCATCCGAGTGTATGCTTATTGGAGTGTAGAATTCTCTGCAGTCAGAGAGTAACGATTAGTCCGAGCAAGGAGTACATAGTCAGCATTATATAATGTCGATGGAGAGGTTGAAGAGAGCTACAGACAGAGAGGAGAATGTCCAAAACGTGCAAAGCAAGAGTAACTTGCAATCGCTATCCTTAGTAGTGGTCACCAACATGGAGCCCATTAAGTTGGAAATCACGGCCCCATATTTATTGCAGAGATTTTAAATGCACGATGTACATGTTTTACAAGAATCGATAATTTGCTTCAATTGACGAGAATTAATCGCAGAAAGACAGAAATGCACAAACCCGTAAGATGGTTCGCTGCAGAAGCGAGAATAATTGGGATCGGCGAGAGTACCTTACAGAAGGTATTATATTTACTGATAGGTGAATTAGCGGTAGGCGTCCAAGTGTTCAATGACTTTAGATCGGAAAGTTACTTCATAGAGGACATGGCGTCCTTTGAAAAAAATCAAGGCTAGAAAGTGGCAGAGGCACTTACTCTAGAGCTTGCGGAGTAGATGCGGTTCGTTCAGAAGCGGCTAGGCTTGAACCGGCATACCACGTACATGTCCAAGCGCTTATTGTTTGCTGTAATTAGAAAATTGGAAGGCATGGTTTTTAATTGGACAGCCTTTGTAGCAACCCGTATCCATGCAGAAATGGGAGCCAAGCAAAAAACGGATAAATTTGCTTCTTTGCTATGCTTTAACTATGTGCACTCCGTGATTGCGCACACGTTAAGTCAACCAGCAGGGGAAAAGAGCGTGCCTTCTCCAATGCCACAATGGTATGCGGAGTTTACCAGTTGGCCTAGGGATAGCGGTGCACGAAATTGTGAATCCAATAGACGTAATGGCGCTATCCCGAGACTACACCAGAAAATTTCCAATCTACGCAAGAATAGAGAGTATGGTTGAGTCTAATATCGAACACCCACATCGATAGAAAGGAATTCATCAAGTAATATTAGACAATTTTCCAATCAGGCTTACCGTGAGTCAGCTAGAAAGAAATCTAAGACAACAATTGAAGTCTAGCCGAAAGGAGATACTAGAAAAAGGCCACCGAATTGTGGAATAGGGGCACCTGATTAGGACAAAGACGGAGTCCAAGTTGGCATTGGAGTGGAAAGTAGCGGAGGAAAAGAAAAATTGGGCGAATGAAAAAGATCGCATACAAAGAATCTTGAACGGTCAAAACCAAGAATTAATAGAGAATCGCAGGATATGGAATTTGGAATGGAAAGCGCTGAAGTGTCAGTTGCAAGCGGAACATGATAAAGCAGTGAAATTGGAACAGAAAAAGGTGGAATTAGGAGACCAATACCAAATTGGAATGGAAAAGCTGCAGACAAAAATTGGTACCTTGAAAAGTGAAGTGGAAAAATTGGAGGGCGATTTAGCCAATGTCGTTCAGCCACAAGAATCTGCTCCCCTAGTTTCGAATATTAGTGAGCAGGAGGAAAAGGTGAAGTGACAAGCATGCCAATTAGAGGTGAAGGACGCTAGAATTTTAAGGTTCCCTCGGTCTTGGCAGCTGAAAAGAGCGTAGGAAGTTGTACTTCCCGTCTCAAAAGCCACCTGATCCAACACAAGGCTGCATTTAGTACGCAGCTTTTTCGACTGGCAATCCCAGGGCTTTGTCCAGCTCAACTTGCCAACTCGAGATAAATGCACTGCAACGTATGGATTCTGATGCTCTTCTCTACCTAAAATGTGAATTACTTCAAAATGCGTCGTGCGACCAAAAGTATGGTATGTGGAGAAATATTCATACCAAAGATCCTTGCTCACGGGTGCTTATCTCTCCTGCCCACTCGTCATACCCAAAAAAGATGGTGTTTAGCAAGGCAGTGCCCCTGGAGGCAGTAAGCATAGCGTTTCGTAGACCAAGCAATCCTCGGGTCGGTATCCTGTATTTCACCACCGTGGTGTTCTCCGACCTACAGATCCGCGCATTGCCAAAAGACTGTTAGTGTCTTGCTGCAAACCTTGTTCGCTTACACAGTTAAGGGGTAAATCATACAACCGATTCATGAGATAAGAGATCACCAACATAACTTGTCACATGCGAGATATACTTGTCGAAAAGAGCATAATATGGCATGACGGAAATATCACAAGACTACCATCTACTGCTGCGTGATAGACAAAGGAAGAAGAAGAAGGAATTCGTTAAGTATTTTCGCCACTAAATACTGCATAAAAAAATAAGTTCATCCTACCCGGAAGTTGACATATCCAACATTTGACCCCGACGCTTGCCCAGTAAGTCGACCACCGCCCCCACGTACTCTTCAGGAACCTCAACAATAGCATCCTGCAGAAGTCCACAGCCTCTTTCAGGAGCGTTTAGCAGAGCGTACCAGGGTTTAGGGTAACCCTAAACCCTAAAACTACGGTGGTGAAATACAGGATGCTAGCAGAGCATACAATGGAAAATACAAGGGTGCTAGCGGAGCGAGAGAGAGAGAGAGAGAGAGAGAGAGAGCGAGAGATGGAGATAAAGCGAGAGATTCGCGCAAACATGCACTTCAAATCATGACATCAATATTAGAGAAGAACACCTCTGCATACAAAAATTACGACGTAGTATCTAGTAACTATAGAGAACCCACCGAGCAAAGAATTGGGGACGGTCAGTATTCATCATTCTAGCAGCATGAAACCACTGTCTTTACCTCGTAGGGCTCAAGCTTTTTTCCATTGACCTCCCGGTTGATAACTTTCGGTGGTCCAATCAAGAACTCGTAACCCTCTCTCCTCCTGCCAAACAACAAGGACCACAATATGTTTCAGCCGCTACAGACGTGAGGAAGAAGAGCAAGGTTGCAGCTGCAAGGAACAAGAGTGAACATCTGAAGAAAACTTCATTCCTATTGGAACTAACATTAAGAAAAAAAAACAAGACAGGTTCCGACTTACATGTTCTCAATAAGGATTGTGAGGTGCAGCGTGCCACGACCACTGACGATAAAAGTGTCGGCAGTTTCTCCATCCTCTACCTTCATGGCCAAGTTCCTCTCTAACTCTCGGTACAGCCGATCTCTCAAATTCCTACTTGTCACATACTTACCCTGCAAACATTCAAATCATTCACCAATTCTCATTACGAATACGAGTCCTGAGGAGACCGAACTCAACAGCGAACTTACTCCCGACAGTGGAAGGCAAAAAGGACATATGAGATGAGTTAAAGAAACACATCAGGCTCATCACCTCTCGTCCAGAAAAAGGTGACGTGTTGACAGAAAAGGACATTCTCACAGTAGGCTCCTCCACTGTGATGGTCGGCAGTGGTACTCCATCTAATTTGTCAGCTAATGTTTCTCCAATCTGTACAAAGTGTAATCGATACATTGTGAATACCTATTGGAGTTTTCAAACAAAATTGATCTACTATTCGAACATGTATCACAGTGCATGCTTGTGCAAAAGATTCTTCAAATCGGAAACTACAAGAGGAGGAAGATAAAACCATACATCTCAGCGACTTTAGTTGTACCCAAGCCCCTTCCACTGGCGTGCACGAATCATGCGGGCGAATACTGGGTAGGTTATCCTCCACTCAGTAAACCATCTAGTACACGCTATATATGATTTGCGCACACTATAGTGGAATGGGCTTGGGAGCAATCACATTTGTAAATCTGCACAATCGTAACAAGATCTAAACCCTGATACAAGTCAGAAAACTAAAAAGGAAGAAAACCAGAGTGAGATTTTCAGTCGGAAGCAAGCCAGAAGCAGTACCAAGACATCGTCGATTCCTGAGAGACAACATATATCTCCAGCCTCAACCACATCAGCAGGGACCCGAGCAAAATTGTCATATACAAAGAGCTCATTGATTTTGGCGTTCCTGCAACGATCATCTGGGGTGCAGACCTGCATATTTCACCATCCGTCCCTGGTCAGGTAGATAGCACGGTGGTGAAACCTGATCAAAAAAAATATATCTGCCTCCAGAACTATGGAATCATCGATCACTGCTTGTGTCATAATTTATCTATAGTTTCCAAGCAGCAATTGCCACAATTAAACAGAACAACGACGGTTTTGTCAAATCGAAACGCAGGTATCAAATTCCTACAATATCTTTGTGATTATGCTCAAGGTTAAGGCGGAAAAAAAGAAAAAGAAAAAGAAAATTCAAACAAATTCGATGTCTGCGTTGCCAGATGGCACAAACCTCTGAAAAGTACATACCTTCACTTCCATTCCTTTCTTCACGCGCCCAGCATGAACGCGTCCAATAGCAATACGACCCTTGTGCTCGTCGTAATCTAAATTCGTTATCTTTTGCCAGTGGAAGTGGGAGAAGAAACAAAAAAATGTTAGCATGCTTGTGCAAGGTAGGAGTGTCACGAGTGCCTTACTGAGTTCAGAAGACTCTAAATGCATTTATTATATTCGCAGATACACAGCATTCGTACAAATTACTATCAAAAAAATTCAACCCATCACTGCGATGGTCAAATGCATCATACGTTGACATTAAACCACCAATTACTCTATTTAGAAATTTATGCAAAAAATAAAGACATTCACGAGCATACGATCGAATCACATACGAGCATCTGAAGAGGACCTTCGATGTCAACCCTGGGCTCTGGAATACACCTGATCACTGATTCAAACAGCGGTTCCAGGTCGTTAGCCAGCTGATCTGGTTCTAAGCCTGCCTTCCCATGAATACCGCTGGCATACACGACCTGGAAGTCACACTGCAACGTCCACAACAAGTTCGTTAATTTAAAGATCGAATTCTCGCATAGCTCTGCAGATTAGGCAGGCTCTCGTCCTGCAGACTGAAAAAATCGAGACTTGTCACTGGTCAGACTTGTCACCTGCAGTGATTAGCATGGTACACACCTGCTATGATTAGCATGATTAACTTGCAATGAGGAGTATGGTACACACCTGCTCATCAGAGGCATCCAATTCCACAAAAAGCTCGAAGGTGGTGTTGATAACATAGTCAGGTCGCGCTGAAGGCCTGTCCACCTTATTGACAACCACAACAACGGTTTGCCCAAGCTCTAAGGCCTTCTTCAGCACAAATCTGGTCTGAGGCATTGGACCCTCCACCGAGTCGACCTTTTTGCAAAGCAACAACGTCGTCATCCCAGTCCACGCAACTCCATCTACAGAAAGTTCCATTCCTTTAATCATCGGGCATGAGACATCAAGCAAGTTCCAAGAAATTGACCCACCAGCAAGAGCACGCCATCAACCATGTTAAGCACACGCTCCACCTCCCCTCCAAAGTCTGAATGTCCAGGTGTATCTATGATGTTAATCTTGGTCCCTTTATAACGAATAGCAGTGTTTTTGCTCAAAATGGTAATTCCTCTCTCGCGCTCCAAGTCGTTAATCCATAATGCGCTCTTGGACGGATTGATTGTCACGGAAAACCTGGAAAAATCAAGCACGGTCAGCAGTGAGCAAATAATCCAGCCAGCCAGAAATGGGAGTCCAATTCTGGCCTAGAAATAAGTGCCTCAAATTCAAAGTCTTCACATGCACACAATTGCTACTGGCAGTTTCTTGAGGTCAAACAAGCTGGTACCTTGGCTTGTCGAAGCATGGCATCCACCAATGTGGTCTTTCCATGATCGACGTGGGCAACAATAGCAATATTCCGAACGTCGTTTCGCACGCTAGTCTTGATATCCCGCCTAATACAACCCAACCCAAAAGTTGATCACGAGAACAATGCAACGAATTAGTCAATTCGACGAAATTAAGAATTGGAGAATAGCAGTCTGAAGCAAGAAGGTAAAAATCTGGGAATCGCTGTCAAAATTCGGAGCGGAAAGGAAATTGACAACAACGGTGGACGCAAAGGAGAAGCGAATGGGACAAGGAAGGAATGAAAGATGCTCACCTTGAGAAATCCTCCATGGCAAGTGCGTTGCGTGCATGCAGCAATTTGGATTTACGGGCACCAGTGAGCAGAGCACGAGAGTGCAAAGCATCGCCGAGCAGCTCATGCCACCGAAATGAAATCCAGTCGGAGAAACGCAGGAGCCTGGTGCGGGGAAGATATGGCAGAACCGAACGAGTGCGCAGAAGAGTGGTCCCATTGCACTGCAGCAGCGCTGGCTGCGTGTGCAAAGGCGGCCATGGGGATCGAGAGAGGGCACAGGCTACAACGTGAATAAGGAGAACAAGCAGAGAGAAACCAAAAATTTGAGGAAGAGAATGCGAGAAGTCTCATCAAGGGGAAAGGCGCAACGACAATAGTGTAATAATAACCAATTGACTGGCTTAGATAGCAGGGAACCAGTGACCTGAGTGATAGTCTGACCGAAGTGATAAGTGGAAGCGTAGACGAAGCATCGTGGACCATGAGGACGACGCCCACGTTGCAGTGTGTGCTGCAGCCTCCTGTGGATGGACAGACGCGCTCGCAGGAGCAAACAAAACAAAATGAAACGAACGAACGGAAGAACGATCGAATCATCGAACTCGTCGTCTCGTCAAAGGGGGTCGGAAATGCTTTGGGGTGGGAAAGCCGCTTTCCACTGAGCGTGGGGCTGGGAAGCAGCCAAGTCGGTGGCCATCCTCGTCGCCTCTCCCAGTTTGAATGGGCACCAGCGCTCAGGCCTGGGCCTCCCTCAAGCCTCTTCTCCCACCCTCTTATCCGTGGGCCTCCATTTTCCATTGCTCAAATATAATCCTTCTTGCCATTATTATCACCCCACCCCCGGCTTTCCCACTCCTGCTGGAACCCGACGTTCGCAATGGTGGCTCCACCACCCCAGCCTTTTTCCCTCCGTTCATTTTCTTCCACGCTTTATTAGAAAAATAAAACTAATACGAAGGGACATGTGAGAACTGAATAAAATCAAGCCCTATAAAATTACAATCATGTAATTTAGAATAATTTTGCAACACATTTATACTAAAGTTTATTTTACAAAAAATTCAATGGTTAAACTAATGTGTATTAAAGATACAACTTATTATTTGAAACATATATCTATATATATATATATATATATATATTATTTTCGGAATATTACTAAGTACTAATAGACTAAAAAAATCCAAGATAGATTAGTAGGATCTAAGAATAGACCTTTTTTTGCAAAATATTTTTTACTAAAATATTCTATTACAAGATTATCTTCATAATATAGTTTTGATAAAAATTTATATTATACTAAATAAATAAATTATTCCTACCTAGCTTAATTTAAGATTTAATATATATTTACTTTACATTTAAACTTCTTAAAATAAAAAATACTAATCTTATATATATATATATATATATATATATATATATATATTAATATATTAATCTTAAAATTGAATATCAATTTAAGGAATCTTAGCACCTTCTAAAGATATTTAGAATCTTTTATATTTTAATATATATTATATAAATATTTAGAAACATCTACAAAAATCTTCTATGATTATTGAGAAGTTTCTAAGATCCTATCACAACTTTTTAATAATTCTTTATAGACAAATTTTTAGACTTGGAGGATTTTTGACTATCAAATTTTGAAGTATCATAAGATATTTATTAGAATGCTTTAAAAGAAATTTTTGAATATTGTGAATTAAAATGGAAGATGTGTCATGAAGATCTTTGGATGAGTTATATATTTTTGATGGAACTATGGATAGAGCTTCTAGTAGAGTTGCAAGTGGAGCAACAAGTGGAGGTAGCAAAGGACGACAAAATGGCAAGAAGATTGATTTTGAAGCTTTTTGAAGCTTTGAACTTTGGAAAATATCTTTGAAAATAAAAATGGCATTTGAATTATCATGGAGCATTATATGGCTTCATAGACATCTTGGAGTATTTTGAAGTATTATAAGTTATTTATTGAGGCATTTCAAGGGACATTTTTTGAACATTATAGAACAAAATGGAAGATGTTTTGGATAGGTTGAATATTTTGGATAGGCCAAATGTTAATGAGTATTTTAAGACTTTTTGTATTTTTATGGAAGAGCATCAAAAGATGCAAGCAATTGAAAGGGATATCACAAAGGCATTACAAAGAATCATCAACAAATTTGGGGGGTTTGAAGGATGCAACATCACTAAGTTTTTACAAGTTTATACATATGAGATAGAGGCATGCCAAATTCCTGAGGCAAAGATGATTTCAAGCCTCTATTTGGCTATTGAACCTGGGATTCATAACAAAGTGAAAAGATTACTTGAAAGGAATGTGGAGACATGGTCAAAGTTTCAAGAACTTTTGAAAGATGAATTTATTGATACAAATGAGGATAGGATTACTAAGCGAAAGTTTTTGGATTGGATAAATTTACAACCAGCCATGCATATGGATCTTTATGAATTTTTGAAAGAATTTGAAAAGAGGTTTTATCAACTCTCATCCTCAGAGAGACAATCATTGGATGTTCTAAAAGTAGACTTGTTTTTAAATGATCTTGATGATGCTTTGGGAGACAAGCTTTTTATGCTTCTTACAGATGAGTCTACGGAGAGTGATTGTACCAATAATTGGAAAGAGTTGAAAGAAGCGGTGATTGTTTTAGCAAAGCAACAAAGGGCACAAGCTAAAGGAGTTACATTATGGCCTAAGAAATCTTCTACTTTGGCTTCTATATCATCTTTATCAATAGAAGGGATTAATCTTGAAAATAGAGAAATAGAAGAGCAATTGGAGGACTTCAAAGGAGGAGCCAATTCTTTGCAAATGAAAGAAATTGGATCTTATATTAAGAGTGGTGAAGGAGAGAACAAAGATTCTATTCAAACTATTAATATGGAAGGCCAAGATATCCAAAAATTTGAAGGCAATATGGAGCTCAAGGATTTAGATACTAACAACAATGAAGATGAAAGCTATGGCTATTCTACATTGAGTAAATTTGAGCAAGTTGGTGATGGCAATTTGGATGGAATATTTCTTAATGATAAAAAAAGATTTCCTATATTTGAAGGAGGTGACGATGCTTTATCTAATACTTTAGATTATATTGAAGAATTTAAGGTTGAGCCTTCAAAAGAGATGAATTATGGATCTATTCAAGATTCTAATCATGAAAGATGTATGAATTCATATCATTATGATGTGGAAAGTGGTAGAATTATAGATGAATATGATAATGAAAGTCAAATTGTATATGGCTATGAAACCACATATGGATTGGATGAAAGAAGTTTTGAAATTTTATACAAACATTATGGAGGGGATTATAAAATTACACAAGGTTATGATGTTTTACAAGGATGCATTCAAGAAGAAATGAAGGATCTTTTACAAGGATACCTTAAAGAAGAAATGATAGATATTTCATAAAATTATATGGCAAAAGAAGATTATGGAATCAAAAGTAAGGGTACTAAGTCAATGGCTTTAATCAAATCAATTGTGAGTACTAATCTTTTGGACCAAAATCAAGGTTATATGGATAATGCAAATATATTAGACGCATAATTGGATTTTGATAAGAAAAATATTCATCATGTAGTGTGGAATTCAAAGGTTGAAAATCTAAAAATCTTCAAATATAAAGACATTGGAAATGGGTTTCAAGATTACATAGACATCTTAAATGGAGGTTGGAATCAAAAGAACAAGACAAAAGATACAAGCAAGATATATGTAGCTATGTGGATGAGGTTTCATTTAAGTCTTCTTATTTCAAAATTTATACCTCGCCAAGGGTTTGGTCATGTGCAAAAGAAGATATTTCCAACCTACTTGTATATGAGGAGTATATGGAAATATTGGCATTGATAAAAGAAATAATTGACTATAGAATATTAGTGTATACGGGAAGATGGATATTAAACTTGTATTAACAACTGCATATAATCGACAAGGGAGATGGCTTCCTACTTATTAGAAGAGATGAGGCCATTATTATCTTATCACAGGATGGATATATTTTATTCAAAAATATAAACAATTTTGGAAGAATAGAAAAGAAAAATGTCAAAAATATGGAATATGAGTTGAAGAAATGTACAGTGCTTGATGAAGATGAATTCATATTGGAGATGTTTGAAGAAAGTGGTTTTGATGATATCATAGGTGAATTATAATTTTTATTGGATTTAAGTTTTGAAAGTAATGATAAGGTAATAAATGTGCAATCTAAAGAATTTTATGATGAGGTGAAAGATTATGTTAATAGATATAATGCAAAGCCGAAATTAAAAATAAGACTATTGCTAAGAAAATTAAACAAGTGGCATTGTTGCTACCATTGGATTGTAAGAAAAGAGTTGAAGGGGCTTACATACAATTGAATTTGAGAGATTCAAGGACATTGAGGTAGCTATAAAGAAGTTGAAAGAAGCAAGAGAGAAAAGCAAGGAGATGGTTTGGACCTTATGTTGTCAAACAAGTACATTACAATGGAACATGTTTGATACGACAACTTGATGGTATAGAATTGAAGATACCTATAGTAGGCAAGCAAGTCAAGTTATTTAGACAAAGAGGATTATATATATATTTTGATGAAAAAAAAAATCTATTGAGGGGAATTGAAATAGAAGAGGAGGAACAAATTAAAGATCAAGAATTTGACCAAGATGAAGAAATTTTTACATCAATACAATGATAAATTTGGCGCATACTGGTATCATGATATAACGTGACTACTAGGTGAAAGAGTGTAGAAATAGTATATTATAAAAGATCTTAGTTCAAAATATTGTAGCAAATTATCTTAAAAAAAATAGATAATAAAAAAAAAGAAGTAAAACTAATGAGTGTTAATGCTGCCTTTTTTACAAATGAGCTTCTATTTACTTTGTAGGGCCATAAGTAAGGCAAAACAAAGTAGATTGGGAAATAAAATGATATAGGCATAAATAAGAGAGAGTTAAGAAGAGATTTCAGAAAGACTTACCATAAAAATCTTGAAATAGATACCCGGAAAGGACCGATTATGAGCTAGGGACGAAATCAGATCCCAAGGCACAAAACCGCATGCCTACGGCGGATCCAGGAGGATTTTGCAGATCGGAGATTGGAAGTAGGGAGTGGACTTGAAGGATTTTGTATAGGAATTGGTTTCAAGTGATTTGGAAAAAAATTGACTATGAAATAGCTTTGCAAAATCAAGGTTGTTTTTAGCAACTTGGGATTTTGTGAAATAAAATAGGATTGATGTTTTAGGCAATTTCAGAAGTTTTGTAGTAGATCTACAACTAGAAATTTGTAGGTTTTTGGATATTATTGTTGTTAATATGTGCTATGAATTTGAGCTGAATCTAACAATTTAGTTGTACGTAATTGAGGTATAAGTGGGTCAAGGTCTCGGAAATTAAGTTTTGAGGGTCAATTAGGATTTTTGAGATCTTGAGCAATCTGCTAATTGGATTAGAGTAAATTTTATTTGTGTAGATAAAAGACTAGTTTTTCTATACACATCAGTGATTTGAAACTGATTGAATAGTGAAAAAAGAAGAAATCAGCACTGAAAGATCAGCATCAAGTTTGGAGAAGGAGGCCAACCAACACCGGAGAAGATTTTGGGGTTTTTCTTCTATTTAGTTAGTTTGAATTCCTTCAAATTTGTTGTGCTTGTTGTTGACTAAGAGGTTGAAAGGTATACAAAGTTTTTAGTAAGATCAATGGTCTAATCAGTAGATAATGAGGTTCTAATTTTTCCTAGGGTTGATTTGAATTGGTTAGAATTTGGTTTAAGATTTGATTAGGATTTGGTTTAGGATTTAGAATTTAGGATTTGATTTAGGATTTGACTAGGTTTTGACTTAAAGTTTGACTAAGCATTTGACTAGGATTTGATCAAGGTTTCAGGATTTGACTTAAATATGACTTAGGTTTTGACCAGGGATTGATTTAGGGTTTGACTTAGGGTTAGATTCGGGTTTGTACTCAGGGTTTGAACAGGGTTTGACTTAGGATTTGACTTAGGTTTTGACTAGGGTTTAACTAGGATTTGGCCAGAGTTTGACTTAGATTTTGACTTAAGTTTTGACCAAGATTTGACTTAGGATTTTAAAATTCTATTTTTAGTATTTTCTAAAATTAATATTTTATATATTATTTTCTATTATAATTAATATATGATTCATTTATTCTTTTTTTATAATTACTTAAAGATTGGATCAAAGTTTGATTAGTATTGTTAAGATTTAATAGAAGTTGTCTAAGATTCTATTTGAGTTGTTAGCATCTTGTTGTTGTATATTTCTTTTTTGTCTTCCTTAGCCAAGTGCCCAGAGCATCCTCGAGCAAAATTGCATGTATTACGACAACGTTGATGTTGCCATTAATTAATAACGTTGAGGCTCCCATATACAACTCTTAGATCAAAATCCAAAAAATTGATTGTCACAGTTGTTAACAAAATCAATTTATTGACTAAATGTTTGAGAATCAAATAAATTGAGCATTAATTTTTTTATCTCATATTATAATTCATAGAAAAATTGGCTGATGAGTGCAGCATCATCTCACTTGATATCAGTCGCTGGTTGTCAAAATTGTGAAGCGTATAACGACATTGATCAATTGCCTTGTCGTAGGGTGCAAATCTTGTTGGTTGCAACATGGATTGCATCATATTCTCTATACATAGATTGAAATTTTGCTAAAAATGCCTCCAAATTATCCAATATTAAATCACGTTGTTCAAGAAAAGAAGAAAACTGCAATAAAACAGAATTTGAAAGTAATGTTCCAATAAACCTAACTTGAAATCTTTGCGTAAGATAACTTTGAGGTTGAAGTTCAATCACCAATTGTACCTGATTGACGAATCCTTGAAATTTAGATCTTGTGCCATCAAACTTCTCAAGTAAATTAATTTTTTGTTCTCTAATGTTTGAATGGTAATCCATCGTAGGTGAGGTAGTATGATTTGGTGTAGATATTGACGCAGCTTCAACCATCTCTATATCTTCACTTCCTGCTAATCTTGTTGCTCCTTGTGGTACTAAATTGAGTTGATGCATTGCAAGCATTAGCTCTCTCATTTGTTCTTACATTTGTGCAATTGCACTCTTCATTTCCACAAGCTTTGCCATGATAATACAATAAGAAGCAAGGTGTCTACTCTCACTTCAAGAAATATAGAATAACACACTCAAAAGAAAAAATTCTAAGAACAATATCAGTTTAGAAGAAGGTACTCTACAACTTCTAATATGCTTATGTCTTATCAAAAAAAAAGGATAATCTATTCTTAATCAAGAAAAGACAAAGCTTTGATATTGTATGTGCATTCTTATTAATCTGTCAAGGACAAAAACTTGATGAAAGCAAATAAATATATGAAACTTCTATTAAGAAGAATAACAAAATAGAAGTAAGAAAAAATGTATATTAAAGAAACTAGTATGGCTCTTGCCACAAGACAAAAAAATTATAGATTCTTGAATCTAGACTAGAAGCAAGAAAAGAATTGATAAGAGTGAAGAAGGCTTCACTCTTGCCTCTATAAATACTATCTAACTAAGAGCTACGTGGTGGTATTTTATAGAACCTTCTACACATGTCTAATTTACAAGACACGTGTCAAACTTACACGACAAGTTTCCTACATGTGCGCCACATACTTGGCTTGATCCATAAGCTACCAATATGTATGACACATGGCTAGCTTGTTCTATAAGCTACCAACATGTGTGCCATGTGGCTAGCTTGTTGATCAAGTTTTTAACCTACCAATCACCTATAGACATGTATAAAGGTGATTCTCTATCTATGAAGCTTCTAGGAAGCTTTTCTATCACATATTATCAAATCAACTTATTTTACCTACTTCTATTGGTTTATATTAATTAGATAATTATTAGAATAAATCTTATGTCTGTGACAATATATTATCAAAGCTTTATCTTTTCTTGATTAAAAGTAGATTATCATTTTTTCTTAATAAGACATAAGCATATTAGAAGTTGTGGATCAACCACTTTTGAAGTGATATTGTTCCTAGAATTTTTTTTCTTTTGAGTGTTTTATTTTGTAATAAAAATTGACACTTTTTTTTCTATTGTATTATCATGGCAAAGCTTACTAAAATAAAAAGAGCAATGGCACAAATATAAGAGCAAATGAGAGAATTTTATGCTTGCAATGCATCAACTCAATGTACCACTATAAGGAGCAACAAGATTAGCAAGAAGTGAAGATGTAGAGATGATTGGAGCTGCTTCAATGTCTACACTAAGCTATACTACTTTACCTATGATAGAACATCATTTAAGCATCAAAAAACCAAAAATTAGTTTATTTGAAAAGTTTGATGGTACAAGATCTAAGTTTCGATGATTCATCAATCATGTACAATTGGTAATTGAATTTTAATATCAAAGTTATCTAATTCAAGGATCACAAGTCAAGTTTATTAGAATACTACTTTTACATTCTGCTTTATTATGGTTTTTATCTTCTTTTAAATAATGTGATCCAATATTAGATAATTTAAAGGTATTTTTAGTAGAGTTTTTATCTATGTATAAAAAATATGATGCAATTCATGTTACAACCAACAAGATCTATATCTTATAACAAAATAATTAATTAGTGATATTATATGCTTTAAATTTTCAACAACTAACTATTGATATCAAGTGGGATGATGTTGCACTCATCAGCCAATTTTTCTATAGATTATAATATAAGATAAAGAAATTGATGCACAACTTACCTAATCCTCAAACATTGAATTAAATAATTGATTTGTTGTGAAGTGTGACAATTGACTTTTTGAATTTCAATCTGAGAATTGCACAAGAGAGCCTCAATATTATTATAATACAATGGCAACACCAACTTCTTTTCAATATATATATTTTAAAACAAAAGACATGCAAATTGACATGGTACATTTCAAACCTCTTATTAAACCAAAAAAGACTTATTATCGTCAAAAAAGCTTATATTGTAGAGAACCTAAGCATATTGCTCAACATTGTTCAAAAAAACGCTGCAAATACAAAATAAAGAGTACAATTGTCAAAGAAGATAATATGTCAAAAAAATAAGTTTGTCTAGCTATAGTAGGAACTATGCAGCTAGAATCTTATACAATTCTTAATAAAGATCTTATTCTTTCTTTAGAACCCTCTCCTTATTTCATAATAGATGTATGTTTGAAACATAAAAATCACAAAGCTTCTATTTTACTAGATTCAAGAGTCTCAATATATTTTTTAGATGAAGAATTTGTTAAAAGTTATAAAATATCTTTAATACAGAAAACTAAACATATACATGTAAAAGTCATAGATGGTTATCTATTATCTTTTTGAGATGTTACTTATAAAATCTTTCTTATAAATATAATAATAGATGGTCATAATAATTATATAATCTTTAACATAATTAAATCTCCTTCTAATCTAATTATTTTAAATTTATCATGGCTAAAAAAATATAATCTTTAAATAGATTAGATTTTTCATAGACTTGATTGTTTTCAAAGCATTAATAAGAGTCTTATTATCCAAGTAAAAAGCCATAAGTCTAATATAATAAAACATGTATTTACAGGTGCAAAAGCTTTTATGAATGTTATAAAAGAAAGATCATCTTTTATTATTTATGCTATATCTATTTTTGATAGTGGAAAGACTTCAAGTAGCATTCTAAATTAGCATCAAGATTATCAAGACATTTTTGAGAAGAAAAATGTAGATATTTTTTGAGAGCATCGTCCATATAATTATTCAATTGATCTCAAAGAAGGACCTCAGCCTCTATTTGAACCAATCTATAGTTTATCACAAAATAAGTTGGTTGACCTCAAGAATTACATTGATGAGAACTTGACCAAAAATTTTATATGCCATTCAAAATCTTCAATAAGAACTCCTATCTTATTTGTGAAGAAAAAAGATGGATGACTATGGTGTCGTGTAGTAACATGGCTATTAGATTGTAGAGAGAGGGAATAATTATAATATATAGAAGCTCAAATAGAAAAATTTGAGCAATTTTATTTTAGATTTATTAATAATGGAGAAGAAAATAAAGAAAAGTTAAAAGTCTAATGTTTCTTTTTTATAGGAGTGGTTTCTACTTACTTTGTATAGCCATAAATAAGACAAAATAAAGTATATTAGAAAAATAAATAATATAGGAACTATAAAAGAGGAATTAAGAATAGATTTGATGAAATTGTATTCAAAAATCTTAAAATAGATACCTAGAGAGGATCAATTATGAGCTAGGATCGGAATCAGACTCCAAGATACAAAACTGTGTGTCTATGGTGGGTTGGAAGTTCTTTTGGCAGATCAAAAGATAGGATTAGAGAGCAGACTAGAAGATTTTTCTTTGAGCATTGATTGGAAGTATTTGAGTTTGTAACAACTTTGTAAGGGCTTTGCAAAGTCAAGGTTGATTTTGGTAATTTTGATTTTTATAAAATATATTGGGATTTATATTTTTGAGCATTTTATAAGATTGGTTGTAGATCTACAAGTGAGATTTTGTGGATTGGTGCATATGGTTGTGCTTTTAGGGTGATATGAATTGAAAATTGATCTAATAGTTTAGTCAAAGATTATTGAAGTTTATGTGGGTTGAAATCTTAGAAATTAGGAATTGAGGGTCATTTAGATTTTGTAAGATTTCTAGCAATTTACTACTTAGATTGGAGTAAAATTTATGTGTGTATATAAAAGACTTAATTTTCTACTTGCATGTGAAATTTAAAAGCAATTGAATGGTGTAAGAAAGAGATATGAGCACTAGACAATTGGCATTAAGGTTGGAGAAGGTGGCTGGCTGACACTTGATTGAATTTTTGGGTTGAATTTCTTGTTGGTAAGTTTGATCCTCTTTAAACTTCATGTGCTTGTTGCCAACTTAGTTTTTAAGAGGTGTGTACATTTTTAAGCAAGATTAATGGTTTTGTCAATAGATATTGAGATTCTAAACTATCCTAAGATTGAAATAAGTTAGTTAGGATTTAGTTTAGGATTCGGCTAGGCTTAAGGTTAAGATTTAGGTTAGAATTTGTTTCAAATTTTGTTAGGATTTGATCAAGGTTGGTCAGTATTTAGATTAGGATTTATTTTAGAGGTTATTAAGATTTGATTAGGATTGATTAGGGTTTAATTAGGATTTGTTTTAAAATTTGTTAGAATTTGACCAGGATTGATTATGATTTAATTAGGATTTTTTTTAAAATTTATTAAAATTTGATTAGAATTGACTAGAGTTTAGTTAGGATTTAGTTTAGAATTCGGCTAGGATTTGGTTAGGATTTAGATTTGGATTTGTTTTAGGATTTATTAGGATTTAATCAAGATTGATTAGAATTTAATTAGGATTTGTTTTAAGATTTTTTAGGATTTGACCAAGGTTGACTAAGATTTAGTTAGGATTTGTATTCAAATTTGTTAGGATTTGATGAGAATTGATTAGGATTTAATTAGGGTTAGTTTAAGATTTATTTAGATTTAATCAATATTAATTAGGATTTAATTATAATTTATTTTAGGTTTGTTAGGATTTGACTAGGATTGATTAGGATTTAATTAGGATTTATTTTAGAATTTGTTTTAAGATTTGTTAGGATTTGATTAGAGTTGATTAGGATTTAGTTAAGATTTATTTTAGGATTTGTTAGGATTTGACTAAGATTGACTAGGATTTAGTTAGAATTTGTTTTAAGTTTATTGGAGTTTGACTAAGGTTAATTAGGATTTAGTAAAAATTTAATTAAAGATTGTTTAGAGATTGATTAGAGAGGTTAGGACTAGTTATTGTTATTAACAACTATTATCTTCTTTTGATACAAGATAAGAATGTCTAGAGAGGTTAGAACTAGTTATTGTTAACTACTTTAAAAGTACAAAAAAAATATAAATTGCATATTCATTGTGTATTATAAAAACTTAGAGATACGAAAATGTATGCCAAGATAGAAAAGTATATATTTTACACTATTCAAATTGATTTCTTAGGATGTATCATTTTGAGTGATGGTTTTATGATCGATCTTAAGAAAGTCCAAACAATCATGGATTGCAAGATTCTAAGCAAAAGAAGAGATGTGCAATACTTTTTAAAATTTGCTAATTTTTATCAAATCTTCATCAAGAATTTTTTTCAAGTTACAACTCTATTAACACGCTTATCTTGTAACCTCTCTTTTGTTATTGATTAGAGAGGTTAGGACTAGTTATTGTTATTTTCAATAAGATTTGAGTTCATTATTTATGCTATTTCTAGACGTTCTTATCTTGTATCAAAAGAAGAAGATTTAACTTTTGATCAACAAAAAATGATTCTCTTGAAGCCGGAGAAATTTCACCTTTAAGCAATGAAATCAATATTGACTATTAATTCAACTATTTCCAAATTAGTCTAGTCAAATATGTCTTTAGACTTTCTTATTCATGATACAAAGAATAATTCATTAAAGTCTCATGATACTTTGAAGTTTGAATTTAAGAATAATCTACTCTATTTAAAAAGACACTATTAAGGACATGAATTGAAAAAAGATAAATAAATCATTAAAATATATATAAAAAAAAAATGAAAAATATAAAATATATATATATATATATATATATATATATATATATATATATATATATAAGAAGAAACTAGAATGGCTATTGTTAAAGACTAAAAAATATAAAGACTTTTAAATTAGACTAGAAGTAAGAAAAAAATTGACAAGAGTGAAGAAGACTTTACTCTTGTCTCTATATATACTATCTACCTAAGAATTATGTGGCGACATTCTATAAGACCTTTAATACATGTTCAATTTGTAAGATACATGTCAAAATTGCAAGACAAGTTTTCTGTAAGTGCACCACATATTTAACTTGTTCCATAGGTACCAATATATGCAATATATGGCTAATTTGTTGGCCTAATTTCTAACCTATCAATCACCTATAAATATGTATAAAGGTGAAATCGTATCTATAAAGCTTCTAAAAAGCTTCTCTATAAGATATTATCAAATTAACCTATTTTTATTTATTTCTATCTATCCATATTAAATAGATAATTATTCAAATAAATCTTATGTCCATGACATTATCCCCTCTTCTAAGGATGAATTCTACAAGGAGTAGTGATTATATATTGAGGAAGTTAAAAATGTGCCAAATAATATTTATCATATACTTTAATCTTTGTTCCCTTTGAAGGTAGTTGATAGGTTCCTTCAACCATCAATAATGTTTCATACCAAGGTGAAAGGACTACTCTAATATTTCATCATTGTTAAGGCTTTCATAACTTCCTTCAATAAAAACATTTGAAACACTATCAAGAATAGTTTCTACCTATAAAAGTATCACCAAACGCTAAAAATCTTTTCTAAGGTCTTGATATTAAACACATTGTATCTTACCATTAGTCAAAAGGAAGATATGTCATTCTTAAAGATCTTCATTTCTATTCCATTGTCTTAAAGGTTGTGATAGTTATAATCTTTCATTTGATAAGTCAATAAATGATAGTTCTTGAGCTGAATTTGTTGGCTGTTGATTCTCCATCTCTATAATACTAAAAAATTCAAAAGAATAGTAAATAATGATATAAGATAGAGTGGAATTTCTATTGAACCTGCTTTGATTTATAGCAAAGATTTTTTTGGTTCTTTATTTTGATTTTGATAGATGTTATTAATCAAATGCATTAACTTTTGTTGATGCATTTGTCAGATTCTTGAATGGCTTCTATATGCGTTTACTAATATCATATCTGCACCAATATACAAGATATTTTAGTAGAGTTCAACACTGTCTTGAATCTAAAACCTCTTCTATTTTAAATTCTTCATTGTTATATATTTTTAAAGGAAAAAGTGGTATTTGTCTTTTTCTTTGTATATTCCCTATCTTACATGATTCAAGCAGTGATATATAGAATACAAGATAGATCTTCATAGATTTCAATAGATATAAATGAAAAGAAACTAGATTGATTTGTTTACAAATCAAAAATGGTCTAAGTTTATAATAATCTAGCTTGTCATAAGAAAAAATAATCTTAATATTACAACAAAGTAATCATATTTTATTGCCTATCTGGAATTGAAGTTGTTTCTTATTATAGAAATCTGTATTGATCTTTTGTTGTTCTTAAGCTTCTTTTAATTGTGCCTTCATTGTTGCATGTAGCTCTATCAATCAATTTGCTAAATCTTCTATCACAGGATTTTTAGCTTTTAAAAAGTCAAGAATTAAACTGTGGATTATAACCATAATTTTTAAAAAATAGAATTTGTTAAATAGAAAAATATATCAAATTATTATAAGCAAATTCTACCAATGGCAAAAGAGTTATTCAATCAACTTAATGATAGTTGATACTATACTTCAAATATTGCTCCAAAACTTCATTTATCTATTTTGTTTGTCTATCAGTTTGAGGATGGAAAGTTGAAGATAGTTTTATATCCACCTTCAATATTTTAAAAAGGATTCTCTAAAATCTTGATACAAATTGTATCCTTCTATTTAATATAAAATCTTTTAGTAATCTATGATAGCGATAGATGTCAAGAAGGAAGAATTGAGTTGTTTTTTTTATTTTTGTTAGATTTTGTATATGGTAAAAAATATGCCATCTTGGTGAAATAATCTAAAATCATGAATATAGAATCAAATGAATTTGAATTTAGAAGATCCATGAAAAAATCTCTACAAACAAAAGATCAAAGTTGTTTTGATATAAATAATGGTTGGAAAAGTTTGTAAGATCAATGGCAAGGAGTTTTTGATCTTGAACAAATATTGCATGACTATACAAATTCTTTAACAACCTTTCTTATTTGAAGCCACCAAAAATCTCTTGATATTAATTCCAAAGTCTTATTATATCCAAAATGTCCTATTGCAAGGAAGTTGTGATGAACTTCAAGAGAACATAATTGTGCTTCATCTTTTGGAATATGTAAGCACCTTCCAAAATAGAGTAGATTGTTTTTGAACTCAAACTTGGAAGTATTATGAAACTTACATGAATTACTCTTAATATCATAAATAAGAGGATCTGAAGACATATATAATTAGACTTAATTAAAAATATTTGAATCAATAGTCAATGTTGATTTCATTGCTCAAAGATGAAATTCCTCTAGCTTCAAAAAGATTATTCTTTATTAATCAATAGCTGAATTTCTTTCTTTTAATACAAGATAAGAACATCTAGAAAAGGCATTGGATAGAACTTATTATTTTTTTAGCCAATAAGTGATAATGAACTTAAATCTTAATAAAAGCATGCTCTAATGAGCCTAATGATGATTCAATATGTAAAGTGATATGAAGCATTGAAGATTCTTGTGATTTGTATACATGGTGACTCGACTAGAAGTGCCTTCTAGATAATAACATTATTCTTAAAAAGAATCCACAATTGCAAAAAATTCTTTGTCATGGATTTTGTGGTTCATCTCTATTATTAAATATTTCTTAGAATAAAAAGCTATTAGGTGGATTTTATCATTTGCTCCTATTTATAATACTACTGTATTAAAAACAAAGTTTGATGCATCTGTTTTCATAAAAAATACCTTCAAAAAATTGATGTAATATAAAATTGGTACAAAAGCTATTAGTAAAGCTTCAAATAATACTTATGTTTCTTTACTCCATTTAAATTTGTCCTTATAAGATAAATATATTAAAAGAATTACAACTTGAAAAAAGATCTTGATGAAGATTTGATAAAAATTAACAAATTTTAAAAAGCATTGCACATTTCTTATTTTTCTTAGAATCTTGCAATCCATGATTGTTTGGACATTCTTAAGATCTATCATAAAACCATCACTCAAAATGATATATCCTAAGAAATCAACTTAAATAGAGTGAAATACACACTATTCTATCTTGGCATACAATCTCATATCTCTAAGTTTTTATAACACACAATGAATATGAAATTTATATTTTTTTGTACTTTTAAAGTAAATTAAAATATTGTCTAGATAACAAACAACAAAAGTATCAAAGAACTCATGAAAAACATCATTCATGAGGTTTTGAAAAATAACTTGTGCATTCATGAGTCCAAAAAGCATAATGTTATATTCAAAGTGTCTATACCTTATTCAAAATGTAGTCTTTTATTAATCTCCTTCTTTAATACAGATCAAATTATATACTCCTTATAGATCTATTTTTGTATAAATCTCAGCTTAATTCAATTAATCAAGAAGTTTAGATATCAAATATACATGGTATCTATTCTTGATAGTAATCTTCTTAAATCTCTAATAATTCACACATATCTATAATCATCCATCTTTTTTCTTCACAAATAAGATAGGAGTTCTTATTGAAGATTTTGAATGGCATATAAAATTTTTGGTCAAGTTCTCATCAATGTAATTCTTGAGGTCAACCAACTTATTTTGTGATAAACTATAGATTGGTTCAAATAGAGGCTGAGGTCCTTCTTTGAGATCAATTGAATAATTATATGGACGATGCTCTCAAAAAATATCTACATTTTTCTTCTCAAAAATGTCTTGATAATCTTGATGCTAATTTAGAATGCTACTTGAAGTCTTTCCACTATCAAAAATAGATATAGCATAAATAATAAAAGATGATCTTTCTTTTATAACATTCATAAAAGCTTTTGCACCTGTAAATACATGTTTTATTATATTAGACTTATGGCTTTTTACTTGGATAATAAGACTCTTATTAATGCTTTGAAAACAATCAAGTCTATGAAAAATCTAATCTATTTAAAGATTATATTTTTTTAGCCATGATAAATTTAAAATAATTAGATTAGAAGGAGATTTAATTATGTTAAAGATTATATAATTATTATGACCATCTATTATTATATTTATAAGAAAGATTTTATAAGTAACATCTCAAAAAGATAATAGATAACCATCTATGACTTTTACATGTATATGTTTAGTTTTCTGTATTAAAGATATTTTATAACTTTTAACAAATTCTTCATCTAAAAAATATATTGAGACTCTTGAATCTAGTAAAATAGAAGCTTTGTGATTTTTATGTTTCAAACATACATCTATTATGAAATAAGGAGAGGGTTCTAAAGAAAGAATAAGATCTTTATTAAGAATTGTATAAGATTCTAGCTGCATAGTTCCTACTATAGCTAGACAAACTTATTTTTTTGACATATTATCTTCTTTGACAATTGTACTCTTTATTTTGTATTTGCAGCGTTTTTTTGAACAATGTTGAGCAATATGCTTAGGTTCTCTACAATATAAGCTTTTTTGACGATAATAAGTCTTTTTTGGTTTAATAAGAGGTTTGAAATGTACCATGTCAATTTGCATGTCTTTTGTTTTAAAATATATATATTGAAAAGAAGTTGGTGTTGCCATTGTATTATAATAATATTGAGGCTCTCTTGTGCAATTCTCAGATTGAAATTCAAAAAGTCAATTGTCACACTTCACAACAAATCAATTATTTAATTCAATGTTTGAGGATTAGGTAAGTTGTGCATCAATTTCTTTATCTTATATTATAATCTATAGAAAAATTGGCTGATGAGTGCAACATCATCCCACTTGATATCAATAGTTAGTTGTTGAAAATTTAAAGCATATAATATCACTAATTAATTATTTTGTTATAAGATATAGATCTTGTTGGTTGTAACATGAATTGCATCATATTTTTTATACATAGATAAAAACTCTACTAAAAATACCTTTAAATTATCTAATATTGGATCACATTATTTAAAAGAAGATAAAAACCATAATAAAGCAGAATGTAAAAGTAGTATTCTAATAAACTTGACTTGTGATCCTTGAATTAGATAACTTTGATATTAAAATTCAATTACCAATTGTACATGATTGATGAATCATCGAAACTTAGATCTTGTACCATCAAACTTTTCAAATAAACTAATTTTTGGTTTTTTGATGCTTAAATGATGTTCTATCATAGGTAAAGTAGTATAGCTTAGTGTAGACATTGAAGCAGCTCCAATCATCTCTACATCTTCACTTCTTGCTAATCTTGTTGCTCCTTATAGTGGTACATTGAGTTGATGCATTGCAAGCATAAAATTCTCTCATTTGCTCTTATATTTGTGCCATTGCTCTTTTTATTTTAGTAAGCTTTGCCATGATAATACAATAGAAAAAAAAGTGTCAATTTTTATTACAAAATAAAACACTCAAAAGAAAAAAAATTCTAGGAACAATATCACTTCAAAAGTGGTTGATCCACAACTTTTAATATGCTTATGTCTTATTAAGAAAAAATGATAATCTACTTTTAATCAAGAAAAGATAAAGCTTTGATAATATATTGTCACAGACATAAGATTTATTCTAATAATTATCTAATTAATATAAACCAATAGAAGTAGGTAAAATAAGTTGATTTGATAATATGTGATAGAAAAGCTTCCTAGAAGCTTCATAGATAGAGAATCACCTTTATACATGTCTATAGGTGATTGGTAGGTTAAAAACTTGATCAACAAGCTAGCCACATGGCACACATGTTGGTAGCTTGTAGAACAAGCTAGCCATGTGTCATACATATTGGTAGCTTATGGATCAAGCCAAGTATGTGGCGCACATGTAGGAAACTTGTCGTGTAAGTTTGACACGTGTCTTGTAAATTAGACATGTGTAGAAGGTTCTATAAAATACCACCACGTAGCTCTTAGTTAGATAGTATTTATAGAGGCAAGAGTGAAGCCTTCTTCACTCTTATCAATTCTTTTCTTGCTTCTAGTCTAGATTCAAGAATCTATAATTTTTTTGTCTTGTGGCAAGAGCCATACTAGTTTCTTTAATATACATTTTTTCTTACTTCTATTTTGTTATTCTTCTTAATAGAAGTTTCATATATTTATTTGCTTTCATCAAGTTTTTGTCCTTGACAGATTAATAAGAATGCACATACAATATCAAAGCTTTGTCTTTTCTTGATTAAGAATAGATTATCCTTTTTTTTTGATAAGACATAAGCATATTAGAAGTTGTAGAGTACCTTCTTCTAAACTGATATTGTTCTTAGAATTTTTTCTTTTGAGTGTGTTATTCTATATTTCTTGAAGTGAGAGTAGACACCTTGCTTCTTATTGTATTATCATGGCAAAGCTTGTGGAAATGAAGAGTGCAATTGCACAAATGTAAGAACAAATGAGAGAGCTAATGCTTGCAATGCATCAACTCAATTTAGTACCACAAGGAGCAACAAGATTAGCAGGAAGTGAAGATATAGAGATGGTTGAAGCTGCGTCAATATCTACACCAAATCATACTACCTCACCTACGATGGATTACCATTCAAACATTAGAGAACAAAAAATTAATTTACTTGAGAAGTTTGATGGCACAAGATCTAAATTTCAAGGATTCGTCAATCAGGTACAATTGGTGATTGAACTTCAACCTCAAAGTTATCTTACGCAAAGATTTCAAGTTAGGTTTATTGGAACATTACTTTCAAATTCTGTTTTATTGCAGTTTTCTTCTTTTCTTGAACAACGTGATTTAATATTGGATAATTTGGAGGCATTTTTAGCAAAATTTCAATCTATGTATAGAGAATATGATGCAATCCATGTTGCAACCAACAAGATTTGCACCCTACGACAAGGCAATTGATCAATGTCGTTATACGCTTCACAATTTTGACAACCAGCGACTGATATCAAGTGAGATGATGCTGCACTCATCAGCCAATTTTTCTATGAATTATAATATGAGATAAAAAAATTAATGCTCAATTTATTTGATTCTCAAACATTTAGTCAATAAATTGATTTTGTTAACAACTGTGACAATTAATTTTTTGGATTTTGATCTAAGAGTTGTATATGGGAGCCTCAACGTTATTAATTAATGGCAACATCAACGTCTTCACAAAACGTAGATTTGGAAATAGAAGACATGCTAATTAATGTTGTACATTTTAAACCTCGTACTGAACAAGAAAAGATTCGGCATCGTCAAAGAAGATTATATTTATATTATGGAGAATCTAAGTACACTGCTCAACATTGTTTGAAGAAACGATACAATTACAAAATGAGGAGTATGGCTATCAAAGAAGACAACATGTCGAAAAACAAATTTGTCCAACTGCAATAGAGACTATGCAGTTGGAATCTTGTATAATTTCTAGTGAAGGTCCTGTTCTCTTCTCAGAATCCTCTTCTTGTTTTATAATAGATGTGTATTTAGGACCAAAAAACTACAAAGCTTCTGTCTTATTAGATTCAGGAGCCTCAGCATACTTTCTCAATGAACAATTTGTTTAAAATCGTAAAATATCTTTAATATAGAAAACTAAATCTACACATGTAGAAGTCATAGATGGTCGTCCATTGTCTTTTACAGATATCATTCACAAAATCTAGCCTATAAAAGTAACAATAGATGGTCATAATAGCCACATAACCTTTAACATAATTAAAGCTCCATCTAATCTAATTATTTTAGGTTTATCATGGCTAGAAAAATATAACCCTCAAATAGATTAGAATTCTCGTAGACTTGACTTTTTTCAAAATATTATTAAACATCTAGCCAACCAAGTGAAAAGCTATAAGTCTGATATAATAAAATCCGTACTTATAGGTACAAAAGCTTTTATACATGCGGCAAAAAAAGGATCAACTTTTGCTATTTATGCCACACCCATTTTTGATGGTGGAAAGATTTTAAGTGGCATTTCAAGCCAATATCTGGATTATCAAGATGTTTTTGAGAAAAAGAATTCAGATATTCTTTCGAAGCATCGTCCATATGATTGTTCAATTGACCTCAAGGAAGGAACTCAGCCACTATTTGGACCAATCTATAGTTTATCACATGATGAGTTAGCTGAATTCATGATATATATTGACAAGAATTTAGCCAAGAATTTTATATGCCATTCTAAATCTCTAACATGAGCTCCAATTCTATTTGTGAAGAAAAAAGATGGATCATTACGGATGTGTGTTGACTATCAAAGATTCAACAAGATCACAATCAAGAACAAATATCCATTATTTTTGATATCAGGACTCTTTGACTAGTTAATTCAAGCTAAGATCTATACAAAAATAGATCTAAGAGGAGCATACAATCTAGTATGCATCAAAGAAAGAGATGAATGGAAAACTGCATTTCAAATTAGGTACGGATATTTTGAATATAATATCGTGCCTTTTGGACTTACGAATACATCAATTTCTTTTCAACATCTTATGAATGATGTTTTTTGTGAATTCCTAGACAATTTTATCGTTTGTTACTTAGACAATATTTTGATCTATTCTAAGAATGTAGAAAAACATGAAGTACATGTTCGTCAAGTATTATAAAAACTTGTAAAGACAAACTTCAATGGAATTAAGAAGCGAAAACAATATTTAAAGCTCTAAAGATATCGTTTGTTTCTACACCAATCTTGTATCGTATTGACTTTTTCAAGGCATTTTTTATGGAAATAGATGCTTTAGACTTTATATTGGGTGTGATTTTGTCACAAATAGAAATATAAGACAAATTTCATTCAATAGCTTTTCATTCAAGAAAATTCTCAACAGCCGAGATCAATTATGAGATCCATGACAAAAAACTTCTTGCAATCATAGATTTCTTTCAAGAATGGCATCATTATCTAGAAGGCGCTTCCAGTCCATTCACCATGTATATGGATCACAAGAACCTTGAGTATTTCATGTCGACACACGTGTTGAATTGTCGTCAAGTTTGTTGGAGTATATCTTTGTCAAGATTTGAGTTCATTATCACTTATCAACCAGGAAAATAACAAGATTTGTTCAATGTCCTTTCTAGACATTTTTATTTTGTACCAAAAGAAGGAGATGCAGCTTTTGAGTAACAAAGAACAGCCCTCTTGAAATTAGAGCAATTTCATCTTTGAGCAATAAAATCAATATTGACTGTTGATTCAACTTTTCTCAAGCAAATTCAGTCAAGTATATTCTTAGACCTTCTTGCTCATAATATCATGGATGACATCTATCAAAACTAAGATAAAGAATCAAAAAAATCTTTGCTATAAAGTAAAGCAGGTTCTATAGAGGTTTCATCTTACCTTATATCATTGTTTGTTATTTCATTGGATTTGTTTATGCTAAAGAGATGGAGGATCAACAACCAGCAAATTTAACTCAAGAGCCATCATTTGTTGATTTATCGGACGAGATATTATGACTATCACAACCTTCAAGACGACGGAATAGAGATGAAGACCCTCAAGAACAACATATCATTTTTTGAATTGATGGCGAAATATAATGTGTTTGATATCACGACCTTAGAAGAGACTCTCGATGTTTAGTGATACTTTTAGAGGTAGAAACTATTCCTGATGGTGTTCCTAATGTTTTCTTTGAAGGGAGTTATGAAGGCCTCAACAATGATCAAATAACAAGATGGTCCTCTCACCCTGATATGAGACATTTATCGATGATTAAAAGGACCTATCAACTACCTTCAAAGGAAAAAAAGATCAGAATATGTGGCAAGCACAATTCAACATATCTTAGACTTCGTCAACATATAATCACCGCTCCTTGTGGAACTCATCCCTAGAAGGGACATAATGTCATGGATATAAGATTTATTCCAATAATTATCCAGTTAATATAGACCAATAGAAATAGGTAAAATAAATTGATTTGATAATGTCTGATAGATAAGCTTCATGGAAGCTTCATAGATGTGGAATCACCTTTATACATGTCTATAGGTGATTGATAGGTTAGAAACTTGGTCAACAAGTTAGCCACATGGCACACATATTGGTAGCTTGTGGAACAAGCTAGCCATGTGTTATACATGTTGGTAGCTTATGGAACAAGCTAAGTATGTGGTGCACATGTGAAAAACTTATCGTCCAAGTTTGACACGTGTCTTGCAAATTAGATACGTGTAGGAGGTCCTATAGAATATCGTCACGTTGTCGTGATGTAATGTGACTATTAGGTGAAAGAGTGTAGAAATAGTATATTATAGAAGATCTTAGTTCAAAATATTGTAGCAAATTATCTTAGAAAAATAGATAATAATAAAAAGGGAGTAAAACTAATGAGTGTTAATGCTGTCTTTTTTACAAATGAGCTTCTATTTATTTTGTAAGGCCATAAGTAAGACAAAACAAAGTAGATTGAGAAATAAAATAGAATAGGCATATATAAGAAGGAATTAAGAAGAGGTTTCAGAAAAATTTATCACAAAAATCTCAAAATAGATACCCGGAAAGGACCGGTTATGGGCTGGGGTCGAAATCAGACCCCGAGGCACAAAACCGCGTGCCTAAGGCGGATCCGAAAGGCTTTTGCAGATCAGAGATTGGGATTAGAAAGGGGACTAAAAGAGTTTTGTATAGGAGTTAGTTTCGAGTGATTTGGAGAAGAAATGATTTTGTAATAGCTTTGCAAAGTCAAGCTTGTTTTGGGCAACTTGGGATTTTATGAAATATAATAGGGTTGATGTTTTAGGCAATTCCAGAAGTTTTGCAACAGATCCACGGCTGAAAATTTGTAGATTTTTGGATCTTGTTGTTGTGTATTTCTTTTTTATCTTCCTTAGCCAGGTGCTCAGAGCATTCTGAAGCAAATTTGCAGGTATCACAACAACGTAGCTCTTAGTTAGATAGTATTTATAGAGGCAAGAGTGAAGCCTTCTTCACTCTTGTTAATTCCTTTCTTGCTTGTAGTGTAGATTCAAGAGTCTATAGTTTTCTTGTCTTGTGGCAATAGCCATTTTAGTTTCTTTAATTTACATACTTTATCACTTCTATTTTGTTATTCTTCTTAATAGAAGTTTCATATGTTTATTTGCTTTCATTGAATTCTTGTCCTTGACATATACATACACTCTTGTTAATCTATCAAAGACACAATCTGAAAGAAGATGCATAAATTAATTAAATCTATATAAAAAAAAATTAATAAAATAGAAATGAAAAAATATATATATTCAGGAAGAAATTGGAATAGCTATTGTCAAAGATTAAGAAATAGAAAGATTCTTGAACTAGATCAGAAGCAAGAAAAGAATTAACAAGAGTGAAGAAGGCTTCAGTCTTATTTTTATATATACTATCTATCTAAGAATTACGTAGTAGCATTTTATAGGACCTCCAACACGTGTCTAATTTGCAAGATCGGTGTCAAACTTTCAAGACAAGTTTCTTATAAGTGCACCACATATTTAACTTGTTTTACAAGCTACCAACATATGCAACATGTAGCTGACTTGTTGGCCTAGTTTCTAACCTATCAATTACTTGTAGATATGTATAAAGGTGAAATTGCATCTATGAAGCTTCTAAGAAGCTATTCTATAAGATATTATCAAATTAATCTACTTTTATCTATTTCTATCTATCCATACTAACCAGATAATTATTGGAATAAATCTTACATCCATGACAAATAAAGATCTTCAAAAATAACTTCTTTCTCATCTTTTTAATACTTCTATTATATACTAGTCTTTATTTTAGATTCTCCAATTTTTTTGTAATTGATATTAATTAATCTAAAAGTTTTTTTTTTTTTTTTTTTTTTTTTTTTTAATTTTTTTTTTATAAAAAAATTTATATAGATTCATATATTTGATAGTCAAGTTTTGTCGGTAAAATTAAAATATTCTTTGTCATATATATAAGCACTACGGCAAATAAATTATAAAGAAATTTTTAGATGAGATTCTAAGAGTTATAAATTGTAGAAGTCTAAAAATTTGTCTATAAAGAATTATTAAAAAGTTGTGATAGGATCTTAGAAACTTCTCAATAATCATAGAAGATTTAGAAGGTTGTAGATGTTTCTAAATATTTATATAATATATATTAAAATATAAAAGATTCTAAATATCTTTAGAAGGTGCTAAGATTATCTTAAATTGATATTAATTTTAAGATTAATATATTAATATATATATATATATATATATATATATATATATATAAGATTAGTATTTTTTATTTTAAGAAGTTTAAATGTAAAGTAAATATATATTAAATCTTAAATTAAGCTAGGTAGGAATAATTTATTTATTTAGTATAATATAAATTTTTATCAAAACTATATTATGAAGATAATCTTGTAATAGAATATTTTAGTAAAAAATATTTTGCAAAAAAAGGTCTATTCTTAGATCCTACTAATCTATCTTGGATTTTTTTAGTCTATTAGTACTTAGTAATATTCCGAAAATAATATATATATATATATATATATATATAGATATATGTTTCAAATAATAAGTTGTATCTTTAATACACATTAGTTTAACCATTGAATTTTTTGTAAAATAAACTTTAGTATAAATGTGTTGCAAAATTATTCTAAATTACATGATTGTAATTTTATAGGGCTTGATTTTATTCAGT